>LR738709.1:137332812-137478438 GCA_902687465.1 Secale cereale
GAAAACAACATTTGAATGTAGTACGAGACTTAATATCGATGTTTCAATTCGGTGTACATTCTAAGTTTTGAACTGAGGACCATGCATATGGGTAATTATTTCGAATTCATGCCAAAAGTTGACATTGACTCGATTTGTTGTGCTATTTTGTAGGTCATATGTTTGAATCCATCCAAAAGTTTTCTCACTACCATGATGTTCATCATATACATATGAATTTGTATTAAAAAAGTAGCGTGGATACAGTGAAATGCAAAATTCACGTTAGAATTGGAGATCGCTATGTGACACACACTCTAATTCAAATAACTAATTATGTGACACACACTCTAATCCACGTTAGCGTGGATACCGTGGAAACCGTTTCGATTTTTTTTCAAATAACTCCTCATTAATTAATTTATAGTATCTCGTTTCAAATGACTAATTATTGCAAGGAAAACACGGGCATGGTAATGCATACAAATTCGTTTGCAAATGAAAGAAGATTCGTTTGTGTTCTCAAATGTAGGCGCACTAGGCAGACCAGGGTCGTGTCGTGGTGATCGCGTGTGTCGGACGGACGCTTAGCACCCAGCCACCCACGCCCCTCCCTCCCCCCTCCCCCCTCCCCAAAAAAAGGACGACGACAAAATAAGTTTGCGCTTCCACGTTTTGGATTGAAATATCTGTCGGCCCGAATTCCAGCCCTGCAAAATCTCCCTTCTCCACCGTCCCCTTCCGCGCCCAAATTGCTCAAATCCCTAATTCGCCGCCAACTCAAGCAAAGTTCGAATCGCCCCTCGTCTCGTCTCTTTCCCCACCTCTGTGCCGGACGATGACGACGAAGACGACGGTCGCACTTCACCACCGCACCAGAGCTACCTCATCTACGCCCTCGTCCACCGCACCGGGTGGTCCACCGACAACGTCGGCCGCCGCAACCATGGTGCCTCATAGACACCGACTTCCACCGCATCAGGTGCGCTTCACCGACGCCGTTTCCCAGCTCACCGGGGCTACTTCACCGAGCACATCGTCGCGCCTCCGCCCCCCGAGGCCGTTGGGGCTTCACCAACGGTCTCGTCCACCGCATCATAGCACTCCGCTACCACTCAAGATCTGCATCCGTGCGCGGCCAGCCAACGCCAACGCATCACCCTCAATGGCTCTGAAGTGACCCGCACTCTAGCTAGGCGAGCATGCCCAAACGCCGGCCCGAACTAGGTATCCACGCATCACTCCCTTGTGCACTGTTCCGACGATGTTTGGATATCCTTTCACTGCTCTCTTAGCTTACACGCCTATCCAACTCTGACTTTAACTCTTATTTCTTCTGGAGATATCATCTGAAACAAGCAAATCCATTTTTTAGCGAAGCATGATGGCGCTACGGGATCTGGTACACATCCTGCACACCCGTATAACCTTGTAAGTATCTGTCCTCCAGTACGACAGCAAGGTCGATTCCTCTTATTTGATCAGCCATTCACCGTGTCAAAAATGCAGAGGGGGATGCAAGGAGCACTAGGCCTGCACATCCAAGCAAGTGGTAACATGGACTTGTACATGGAACATCCCAAGCGCAAGCAGAGCTACAGTGAGCACGTACAACGAGCTAGCGTAAGTCCCTGCATTTCATTTAATTCGTACTAGCATTCGTGTATGATTTGTGTGCAGTGGCGGATCCACGAATTCAAGTTACCAGGGGCGAACATTTTAACTTTAAAAATACGAAGGCACTTACACTCTGGAAATCAACATAACTTGAGAAATGTGAAGCTACATGCACTTTGAAAACCAGCTAATGATCCAAAGTAGTTCAGATTATAAACACTAAATGATGCAAGCACCAAAAAACACAAAATGCAACATGGTGTACAAGTACTACAAACATGGTCTATACCTGCTTGAGTTATTCGTTCTCTGGCTGAAAATATCGAATTGTAATTGCACCTATAACCAGTGCGCAAACTGCATATCAATATATTTATCATGCACAAGTATGCCAATAGTTTCAAACAACAGATTAGAAAAGTATTTATGCTACGTTGTCATGATACGGGGACTTTCTGGTAGATGGCCTCGACGTTTCCTCAAGCCATGAAAATGCACTATAATTTGCTTGTCATCAATGCCTGCAAATCTCTATGTCTCTCTCAACATAGCAGATCATCATTAGACACTAAATCCTTCAATGGGAGCTTGGAAAATGCTTGCATTATATGCCTCATTAGACACTATATGTTCATCACCAGGAGCATGTAAAATGTTTGCATCAAATCCTTCATTACCAGTCTGTTCATTAGACACTTCAGGCTCAAGAACAACATGAGCTTGGATGTTTGCACCGGAAACTTGATTAGATTCATCAGATTCAGTCAGTTCAGTATTGATTGGGGGAGTTATAAAATAACTAGAAATTGGTTTCATTTTCTCATAGATTCCCTACATACAAGCAGTTTTACAACACCGTTAGGTTTAACGATTGGCCAGAAATTGAAGAGTTTAATTAGATATAATCAGGGATGTGATGTACCTGCTCATTGCGCATGCTACTCTTGCAAGCTGCGACTGTCCGTTTACGCAAGCTCGATGCCATGCCTGTGTTGCCGTCGCTGTCTCCCACGCAGGCTACACCCAGGGTTGGATCTTCAACTTCTTGTCCTTCCATTCACTTGAAGCCCGGCGACCGCCCTCCAACGAGGGCGCGAGGAAGTGCTGTGTCAGTTTGTCCAGCGGCGGCTAGGTTACGAGCGAACCAGACTGGAGGCTGGAGCGGATGAATTGAGATTTTTCCTGGTGTCGATCGATATGGGAGACGCTCGTTTGGGCCGCGAGCCTGCTATAGGGCCTGCCTTGCACTTATGTTATTGGCCTATCCAAATTCAAACATTTTTTACATTTTTTACATTGCCTGCTCGTGCGTTGGGACGAACAAAACTAGCCTGGGCCAACCTGGACGACTCAAACTAGGTGCACACTTTCGAGCCACCCGAGGCGGCCGCCCATACCAGCCCCTATCGTGGTGTTGCCCCTTTTTGCGTGTATGATAGGGGTAGTGAAAAATATCCCAGTGGCGCTTTTGATTTACCCACAGAATGGTTGAATTGCTTCTTTCTACGAATTGAGTTCACCAATAATGTGAAGGATGCAAGTCTTTTCATACTATTGTAGATTGCTTAGATCTCGATATGCCAAAAGTAATCGCATGAAATATACAGTAAAAGCCAGTGTGATGTGTGTGGCTACAACTAGTCTGACTACACGTCCTCATATAACATATGAAGGACGCACCATCTTACCAGATTAACCATTCGACTTACCAATGCAATGTGGGAAGAATGAAGTATTGGGACTGCGTATCCACGCAATTGATGCCATGGACTCCTTCGTACAACCTTGCAAGCGAAAAAGAAGTTGCCGTGTGCATGTACAAAGAACTAGCATAAGTTCAGTTACCCGCTTCTCGGAATTTTAGTTAGACACTTATTGCAAAAGTGTTCAATTACGTTGCTTGGCTTAATTTAATTTGCTACTGATTACATAATGCCACAGCCTGTTAATCCTATTATGGACTGCGCCTATGTATGTGTTTGATACTTACTGTTAAGAATTACCTATTTGCCTGAACTTAAATAGCTAGTTGTTTGTTTAACTACTTTGCTGCTGCAACAACGGGTTACAATGATGTTAATAACTACTTTTCAGCATCGAATTGAAACTCTTTAATTCCTTGTTTGTTTAACTGGTTTGCTATTATAACTCCCAGTTGAGATGTTTTGCTAACTTCAACTTTTATTAATCCAATCGGAACTTTAATAGCAAAACAGGTTAGCCCAAGATCAAAGAGCGAGGTCCCCATGGACGTTGTATCATCCCACGGCAGTGGCACCGGCCCAATCGTGCATTATGAATTGCCAACTGTTGATGCTCTAGAGGCTAAACTAGTGGTAGAAAGAGATTCTGCTTCTGCACTTAGATATGAAGTTGACATGTTGAGGAAGCAAAAAACACAATTAGTAGCAGTACTCAAGACAACCATTAAATATTTGGTGGATTTCAAAACAAAGCAAGCTGAGACTGACCACATTGTTAAGGTCCTGAAGGAAAAAAGGAAATTAAATTCCCACTTGGTAAATCATAGGTGAAATGTTCTTTCCATCGTTGAATAACCTTTGTGTTGTTTGTTCATGTAATCAATCAAACCATTTGTTTTAGAGATCATGTAAAAATTGTTTTTTTGTTTTTTGGTTTTTGGTTTGTAATTTTATATGAGCACAAGTCTGTATTAATTGATAAGACTCGGAGACATTTCATTTTGATTGATGTGCCAAACCTACAAATATGCCAATCGGGCTGAATGTGCATTCAGCAATAATAGTAGTATAGATGGACCATAAGTGGCATGCATCGGAAAGGGCCAAGATGTTATAGTAGCGTGGCTAAAAAAGGATGTTGTTGTAGCAAAGAAAAGTACAGTGGCCTGGCTTATGTATGTTAGTTGATATTATTGATCCATATACTCTATAAGTGTCTATATGTCTGTTAGTTCTATACATTCTTGGTTGATTGACTCGGTATTTGAATCTTCATACATCGCGTGTGTACATATCTAAATGGGAGTACACATTATGCTGCTTGTGACATTTGAGTTGGACATGAAGTGTTCCAAATATTCGAATTCACCTTAAACTGGATTCTAGCTTCTGAATTTGAGTATCGGCATTTGTAAACCATATTCATATATGATAGTGGAATACATCTTTGTCGTCCTTTTGAAGATATATAAAAACACATAGAATGATTTATAAAGATTCGTATAGGAATACAAAATGGATTCGAATTTAGTTCCCAGGGTAAACGTGGATGCTTATTGTCCCAAAATTCAAAAGAAGCGGCAAAATGTCCACTCCCACATCGGTTGCCCTAAGCCAAGTGTTTGGGAGATGGAAATTACTGTCTGCCCATTACACGGACAATCCATCGGCCCGATTTCCACTGCTCTAAATAGGGGTAGGATAGTAACTTCAATTAGACGTGACACGACTGCCTTTGAGCCCATTCCGACACAGTGGGCGCGAAACATGGGCGGCAAAACACATTTGATTAAAGCTCATCTGAAAGACCTTTGTTTCTCCCTCCATTTCCCCATTCATACACGGTGGGCGGCAAAACAAACTCGACTCGGCCGAAGTCGATGTAGGCAAATATTTTCAATAGGGGCAGGTTTGTAACTTCACTCAGATGTGACACAATAGCCCTACCTGTCAGCTCCGTTTATACACCGTGGGCGCCAACCATGGGCGCCAACCACCCTCTCCTCGCCCGAAATCGCTCTGGGCAAATATTGGCGAGATGCGAGATTACCGTCGTATCCCCAACCGACGAGACATACAAATTTTAAACGGGGGCTAAGTTCGTAACTTTCCCATATTTCAGACAGGCACATCCCAAAAACATGGTTCCCCGTACCTCTCCCTCCATTTTCCCATTCATACACGGTCTGCGCTAGAACACCATCCCCATACCAGTCTCCGTCCGCCACCCCATCCATCGCCACCATCCTCCACCACATCCATCGTCGCCGTCCTCCACCACATCCATCGCCACCGTCCTCCACCATGCCAGAACACCTACCAAGACCGCGTCGTCCACTGCTAGAGATGGACGTTTCTCATCCACGACGACGGACCAAGAGCCTTGCATCACGTCCTCTCGCTTCATCGGCGTCGTAGTCCTTCGGGGCCGCTCACACAACCTTCTCTTCCACCGCAACGGGACTTATCCCCTGATGCACCCGTCTACCGTCGCAGATCTGCTTAATGCCACCGACAGCCATCGCACCCCCGATGGCTACACGGCGCCGCAAGAGAGGTGGTACTTCATATCTCCTCAATTTTTTGATCTCAACCAAAAAATAGATCTCGATACGTCTCCAACGTATCTATAATTTTTTATTGTTCCATGCTATTATTTATGATGTTTTGGATGTTTAATGGGCTTTGTTATACACTTTTATATTATTTTTGGGACTAACCTATTAACCCAAAGGCTCAGTCCAGATTGTTGTTTTTTGCCTGTTTCAGGGTTTTATAGAAAAGGAATATCAAACGGAGTCCAAACGGAATGAAACCTTCAGGAGAGATATTTTTGGAGCAAAATCTGCACGGGGGACTTGAGAACAATGGAATAGGGCTGATGTGGCGTCCATGAGGGTGGCCCCCCCCTACAGGGCGCGCCCCCTACCTTGTGGGCCCCACGTTTGGCCCCCGGTGCCCTCCTTCCTCCTATATATACCTACGTACCCCGAAACCATCAGAACAACAGAGAAAACCCTAGTTCCACCGCCGCAACCTTTTGTTCCCGTGAGATCCCATCTTGGGGCCTATTCTGGAGCTCCACCGGAGGAGGGATCTACCACGGAGTGCTTCTACATCATCATCATCGCCTCACCATGAGTTGTGAGTAGTTTACCACAGACCTTCGGGTCCATAGTTAGTACCTAGATGGCTTCTTCTCTCTCTTCGGATCTCAATACCAAGTTCTCCTCGGTCCTCGAGGAGATCTATTCGATGTAATCTCTTTTTGTGGTGTGTTTGTCGAGATCTGATGAATTGTGGGTTTATGATCAAGATTATCTATGAGAAATATTTGGTTCTTTTCTGAACTCTTTTATGTATGATTATAATATCCTTGCAAGTCTCTTCGAATTATTGGTTTGGTTTCGCCTACTAGATCTATAGTTCTTGCAATGGGAGAAGTGCTTGGCTTTGGGTTCAATCTTGCGGTGTCCTTTCCGAGTGACAGTAGGGGCAGCAAGGCACGTATTGTATTGTTGCCATCGAGGATAAAAAGATGGGGTTTATATCATGTTATTTGAGTTTATCCCTCTACATCATGTCATCTTTCTTAAAGCGTTACTCTATTCTTATGAACTTAATACTTTAGATGCATGCTGGACAGCGGTCGATGTGTGGAGTAATAGTAGTAGATGTTGAATCGTTTCGGTCTACTTGTTTCGAACGTGATGGCTATATATAATGATCATGCCTAGATAGTCTCATAATTATTCGCTTTTCTATCAATTGCTCGACAGTAATTCGTTCACCCACCGTAGAATTATGCTATCATGAGAGAAGCCACTAGAGAAACCTATGGCCCCCGGGTCTATTCTCAACATATCACTCTACAATCTACTTTACTTTTCCGTTTTTACTTTTTGTTCTTATATCCAAAAATATCAAACTATCATCTCTATCAGATCTCACTTTAGTAAGTGACCGTAAAGGGATTGACAACCCCTTATCGTGTTGGCTGCGAAGTTCTTATTTGTCTGTGCAGGTGCGAGGGACTCGCGCATGGTCTCCTACTAGATTGATACCTTGGTTCTCAAAAACTGAGGGAAATACTTACGCTACTGTGCTGCATCACCCTTTCCTCTTCGAGGGAATACAACGCAAGCTCGAGAAGTAGCAAGAAGAATTTCTGGCGCCGTTGCCGAGTAGGCTTACGCAAAATTCATATACCAAGTACCTATCACAAACCCTTATCCTTCGCATTACATTAATTTTCCTCTCATTTTCCTCTCCCCCACTTCTCCTTTGCCGTTTTATTTGCCCTTCTTTTTGCCGTGTGGTTACCGTTCGCTTGCTTCTTATTTGCTTGTGCGTTGGATTGCTTGCTTGTCACTATGGCTCAGAACAATACCAAATTGTGTGACTTCTCCAATACCAACAATAATGATTTTATTAGCACTCCGATTGCTCCTATTACCGAAGCTGAATCTTGTGAGATCAATGCTGCTCTGTTGAATCTTGTCATGAAAGATCAATTTTCCGGCCTTCCTAGTGAAGATGTCGCTACCCATCTAAACAACTTTGTTGATTTGTGTGATATGCAAAAGAAGAGGGATACAGATAATGATATTGTTAAATTGAAGTTATTTCCGTTTTCACTTAGAGATCGTGCTAAAACTTGGTTTTCCTCTTTGCCTAGAAATAGTATTGATTCGTGGAATAAGTGCATAGATGCTTTTATCTCTAAGTATTTCCCTCCTGCTAAGAGCATCTCTCTTAGAAATGATATTATGAATTTTAAGCAACTAGATCATGAGCATGTTGCACAAGCTTGGGAGAGAATGAAATTAATGATACATAATTGCCCTACACATGGTTTGAACTTATGGATGATTATTCAAAACTTTTATGCTGGCTTGAATTTTGCATCTAGGAATCTTTTAGATTCGGCCGCAAGAGGCACTTTCATGGAAACTACCTTAGGAGAAGCTACCAAACTCCTAGATAATATTATGGTTAACTACTCTCAATGGCACACCGAAAGATCTACTAGTAAAAAAGTACATGCTATTGAAGAGATTAGTGTTTTGAGTGGAAAGATGGATGAACTTATGAGATTGTTTGCTGCTAAGAGTGCTTCTTCTGATCCTAATGATATGCCTTTATCCACGTTGATTGAAAATAATAATGAATCTTTGGATGTGAATTTTATTGGTAGGAATAATTTTGGTAACAATGCTTATAGAGGAAACTTTAATCCTAGGCCTTTTCCTAGTAATTCATCTAATAATTATGGTAATTCCTACAATAACTCTTATGGAAAGATGCCTTCTGAATTTGAAACTAGTGTTAAGGAGTTTATGAATTCGCAAAAGAATTTCAATGCTTTGCTTGAAGAAAAATTGCTTAAGATTGATGAATTGGCTAGAAGTGTGGATAGAATTACTCTTGATGCTGATTCTTTGAAACTTAGATATATTCCACCTAAGCATGATACCAATGAGTCTCTCAAAGCTATAAGAATTTCCATTGATGAATGCAAAGAAAGAACCGCTAGGATGCGTGCTAAAAGAGAGAGTTATATAAAAGCGTGTTCTTCTAGTTATCATGAAAATAAAGATGAGGATCTGAAAGTTATTGATGTGTCTCCTATTAGATCCTTGTTTTCTAGTATGAATCTTGATAAAGATGGGTTTGGAGATGAGTCTACTTTAATTAAAAGGTGTCCTAATGATTCAGAGTTATTTTATCTTGATGCTAAAATTGTTAAAAGTGGGAGTGAAGAGATTAAAACTTTGCATAGTGATGAAGCCACTACTTTCGATTTCAATGGATTCAATTATGATAATTGCTCTTTGATTGATTGTATTTCCTTGTTGCAATCCGTACTAAATTCTCCGCATGCTTATAGTCAAGATAAAGCTTTTACCAAACACATAGTCGATGCCTTGATGCAATCTTATGAAGAAAAACTTGAATTGGAAGTTTCTATCCCTAGAAACCTTTATGATGAGTGGGAACCTACTATTAAAATTAAAATAAAAGATCATGAATTCTTTGCTTTGTGTGATTTGGGTGCAAGTGTCTCCACTATACCAAAAACTTTGTGTGATTTGTTAGGTTTCCATGAGCTTGATGATTGTTCTTTAAATTTGCATCTTGCGGATTCCACTATTAAGAAACCTATGGGAAGGATTAATGATGTTCTTATTGTTGCCAATAGGAATTATGTGCCCGTAGATTTCATTGTTCTTGATATAGATTGCAATCCTTCATGTCCAATTATTCTTGGTAGACCTTTCCTTAGAACGATTGGTGCAATTGATATGAAGGAAGGAAATATTATATTCCAATTTCCGTTAAGGAAAGGCATGGAACACTTTCCTAGAAAGAAAATTAAATTATCTTATGAATCTATTCTGAGAGCCACTTATGGATTGCCTTCCAAAGATGGAAATACGTAGATCTATCCTTGTATCGTGCCTAGCTAGGGGCGTTAAACGATAGCACTTGTTGGGAGGCAATCCAATTTTATATTTTTTGTTTTTGCTTCTGTTTAGGAATAAATATTGCATCTAGCTTCTGTTTAGATGTGGTTTTGTGTTTTAATTAGTGTTTATGCCAAGTACAACATTTGGGAAGACTTGTGTGAAGTTTATATGATCTTGCTGTGAAAAACAGAATCATTAGCGCTCGCTAGAATAGTCATCAGATTTTACTGGAGCGTGCTATTTAGTTGATTCTTTTTGCAGATGATTAATAGATAAATTCCCCACGTTTACCAATTTATTTCAATTTTTTGGAGTTACAGAAGTATGCGAAAGTTACAGATTACTACACACTGTTCGGTTTTTGACAGATTATATTTTTTCGTGTGTTGTTTGCTTATTTTGATGAATCTATGAGTAGTATTGGAGGATATGGATCATAGAGAAGTTGGAATTAAGTAGGTTTAACACCAATATAAACAAAGAATGAGTTCATTACAGTACCTTTGAGTGGTGGTTTGTTTTCTTATACTAACGGAGCTCACGAGATTTTTGTCTAAGTTTTGTGTTGTGAAGTTTTCAAGTTTTGAGTATTGCTTTGATGGACTATGGAACAAAGAGTGGCAAGAGCCTAAGCTTGGGGATTCCCAAGGCACCCCAAGGTAAAATTCAAGGACAACCAAAAGCCTAAGCTTGGGGATGCCCCGGGAAGGCATCCCCTGTTTCGTTTTCATCTATCGGTAACTATACTCGGGACTATATTTTTATTCACCACATGATATGTGTTTTACTTGGAGCGTCATGTATGATTTGAGTCTTTGCTTGTTAGTTTGCCACAATATCCTTGCTGGACACACCTTTTTGAGAGAGATAAATATGGCCTAGGAATTGTTAGAACACTCTATGTGCTTCACTTATATCTTTTGAGTTAAATAGTTTGCTCTAGTGCTTCACTTATATCTTTTATAGCACGGTGGTGATTTTTATTTTGAAGAATTTGTTGATGTCTCATGCTTCCTATATCCTTTTGAGAGTCTATTAGAACAGCATGGTACTGTACTTTGGCTATAAAACTAGCCTTCACATGATAGGCATCCAAGATGAATGTAGTAAAAACTTTCATATAAAGTGCATTGAATATGACGAGAAGTTGGATGCTTGATAACTGTTTTGAGATATGAGGATAGTGATATTAGAGCCATGCTAGTGGAGTTATCATGAAATTCAGAAATACTTGTGTTAAAGTTAGTGATTCCCGTAGCATGCACGTATGGTGAACCACTATGTGACGAAGTTAGAGCATGAGGTATTTGTAGAGTGTCATCCTTTGTGTGGAGGTCGGGGGCGCGTGATTGTTAACTCCTACCAACCTTACCCCCCCGGGATCATGCATTGATTGCTTTGTTTTGATGACTTGTATTCGCAATAAGTATATGAGTTCTTATGACTAATGTTGACTCTCACCCTTCCACCATTGCTAGCCTCTCTTGTACCGCGCAACTTTCGCCGGTCCCATGCACCCACTATATACCATCCTCAAAACAGCCACCATATATCTTCCTCAAAACAGCCACCATACCTACCTATCATGGCATTTCCATAGCCATTCTGAGATATATTGCCATGCAACTTTCAACCGTTCCGTTCATATGACACGCTTCATATTTTCATATTGCCATGCATGATCATGTAGTTGACATCGTATTTGTGGCAAATCCACCATGCATAATTTCTCATACATGTCACTCTTAATTCATTGCACATCCCGGTACACCGCCGGAGGCAATCATATAGAGTCATACTTTGTTCTAGTATGGAGTTGTAATATCGAGTTGTAAATCAATAGAAGTGTGATGATCATCATTATTAGAGCATTGTCCCATGTGAGGAAAGGCCAAACAAAAGAAAAGGCCCCTCAAAAAAAAGGGGACAATTGCTACTATCTTTTTTCCACACTTGTGCTTCAAAGTAGCACCATGTTCTTCATGATAGAGAGTCTCATGTTTAGTCACTTTCATACACTAGTGGGAATTTTCATTATAGAACTTGGCTTGTATATTCCCATGATGGCCTTCATGATAGAGAGTCTCATGTTTAGTCACTTTCATACACTAGTGGGAATTTTCATTATAGAACTTGGCTTGTATATTCCCATGATGGCCTTCCTCAAATTCCCTAGGTCTTCATGAGCAAGCAAGTTGGATGCACACCCACTTAGTTTATTTTGTCGAGCTTTCATACATATTTAGCTCTAGTGCATCCGTTGCATGGCAATCCCTACTCACTCACATTGATATCTATTGATGGGCATCTCCATAGCCCGTTGATACGCCTAGTCGATGTGAGACTATCTCCCTCCTTTTTGTCATCTCCACAACCACCACTCTATTCCACATAGTGCTATATCCATGGCTCGCGCTCGTGTGTTGCGTGAAAGTTGAAAGGTTTGAAAGAATAGAGTATGAAAACAAGTGCTTGGCTGAAACCGGGGTTGTCCATGATATGAGTATTTTGTGTGATGAATAGGGAGCATAGCCGGACTATATGATTTTGTAGGGATAACTTTCTTTAGCCATAGTATTTTGAGAAGAAATGATTGCTTTGTTAGTATGCTTGAAGTATTATTATTTCTTATGTCAATATAGACTTTTGTCTTGAATCTTTCAGATCTGAACATTCATGCCACAATTAAGAGAACTACATTGAACATTCATGAACTACATTTGTGCCACAAATATAGTTCTCTTAATTGTGGCATGAATGTTCAGATCTGAAAGATTCAATACAAAAGTCTATATTGACATAAGAAATAATAATACTTCAAGCATACTAACAAAGCAATCATGTCTTCTCAAAATACTATGGCTAAAGAAAATTATCCCTACAAAAGCATATAGTCTGGCTATGCTCCCTCTTCATCACACAAAATATTCATATCATGCACAACCCCGGTTTCAGCCAAGCACTTGTTTTCATACTCTATTCTTTCAAATCTTTCAAATTTCATGCAATACATGAGCGTGAGCCATGGACATAGCACTATGGGTGGAATAGAATGGTGGTTGTGGAGAAGACAAAAAGGAGGGAGATAGTCTCACATCGACTAGGCGTATCAACGGGCTATGGAGATGCCCATCAATAGATATCAATGTGAGTGAGTAGGGATTGCCATGCAACGGATGCACTAGAGATAAAAATGTATGAGAGCTCAACAAAAGAAACTAAGTGGGTGTGCATCCAACTTGCTTGCTCACGAAGACCTAGGGCATTTGAGGAATCCCATCATTGGAATATACAAGCCAAGTTCTATAATGAAAATTCCCACTAGTATATGAAAGTGACTAAACATGAGACTCTCTATCATGAAGAACATGGTGCTACTTTGAAGCACAAGTGTGGACAAGGATAGTAGCAATTGTCCCTTCTCTCTTTTCTCCCATTTTTTGGAGGGGCTTTCTCTCTTTTTTTTAGCCCCTCTCTATTTTTTTGGGCCATCTCTTTTTAATTGGCCTTTCGTCACATGGGACAATGCTCTAGTAATGATGATCATCACACTTTTATTGATTTACAACTCGATACCAGAACAAAGTATGACTCTATATGAATGCCTACGGTGGTGTACCGGGATATGCAATGAATCAAGAGTGACATGTACGAAAAATTATGCATGGTGGCTTTGCCACAAATACGATGTCAACTACATGATCATGCATGGCAATATGACAATATGAAGCGTGTCATATGAACGGAACGGTGGAAAGTTGCATGGCAATATATCTCGGAATGGCTATGGAAATGCCATGATAGGTAGGTATGGTGGCTGTCTTGAGGAAGATATATGGTGGCTGTTTTGAGGAAGGATATATAGTGGGTGTATGGTACCGGCGAAAGTTGCGCGGTACAAGAGAGGCTAGCAATGGTGCAAGGGTGAGAGTGCGTATAATCCATGGACTCAACATTAGTCAAAAGAACTCATATACATATTGCAAAAAATTACGAGTCATCAAAACAAGGCAATCAATGCATGCTCCTAGGGGGGAGGTTGGTAGGAGTTAACCATCGCGCGCCCCCGACCTCCACACAAAGGATGACATTCCACAAATACCTCATGCTCTAACTTCGTCACATAGCGGTTCACCATACGTGCATGCTACGGGAATCACTAACCTTAACACAAGTATTTCTCAATTTCATAATAAGTCCACTAGCATGACTCTAATATCACTATCCTCATATCTCAAAACAATTATCAAGCATCCAACTTCTCATCATATTCAATGCACTTAGCATGAAAGTTTTTACTACATTCATCTTGGATGCCTATCATGTGAAGGCTAGTTTTATAGCCAAAGCATATTACCATGCTGTTTTAATAGACTCTCAAAAGGATATAAGTGAAGCATGAGAGATCAACAATTTCTACAAAATAAAATCACCACCGTGCTCTAAAAGATATAAGTGAAGCACTAGAGCAAAAAACTATTCAACTCAAAAGATATAAGTGAAGCACATAGAGTGATCTAACAATTCCTAGGCCATATTTAACTCTCTCAAATAGGTGTGTTCAGCAAGGATAATTGTGGCAAACTAACAAGCAAAGACTCAAATAATACATGACGCTCCAAGTAAAACACATATCATGTGGTGAATAAAAATATTGCTCCGAGTATAGTTACCGATAGATGAATACGAAAGAGGGGATGCCTTCCTGGGGCATCCCCAAGCTTAGGCTTTTGGTTATCCTTGAATTTTACCTTGGGTGCCTTGGGCATCCCCAAGCTTAGGCTCTTGCCACTCTTTGTTCCATAGTCCATCAAAGCAATACTCAAAACTTGAAAACTTCACAACGCAAAACTTAGACAAAAATCTCGTGAGCTCCGTTAGTATAAGAAAACAAACCACTACTCAAAGGTATTGTAATGAACTCATTCTTTGTTTATATTGGTGTTAAACCTACTGTATTCCAACTTCTCTATGATTCTTATCCTCCAATACTACTCATAGATTCATCAAAATAAGCAAACAACACACGAAAAACAGAATCTGTCAAAAAATAGAACAGTCTGTAGTAATCTGTAACTTTCGCATACTTCTGTAACTCCAAAAAATTGAATTAAATTGGTAAACGTGAGGAATTTGTCTATTAATCATCTGCAAAAAGAATCAACTAAATAGTAGGCTCCAGTAAAATCTGGTGACCATTCTAGCGAGCGCTAACGATTTTGTTTTTCACAGGAAGATCATATAAACTTCACACAAGTCTTCCCAAAGGTTCCACTTGGCACAAACACTACTTAAAACACAAAACCACATCTAAACAGAAGCTAGATGCAATATTTATTCCTAAACAGAAGCAAAAACAAAAACAAAAAATTGTGTTGCCTCCCAACAAGCGCTATCGTTTTACGCCCCTAGCTAGGCACGATACATGGATAGATCTAGGGAATGCCATAATGATAAGATATATCACAAAAGTTCATCTCATATTCCCTCCGCTTAGCAGCAAGTTTCCTTTGTGGCAAGAAAAAGTAATCAAAAGGGCTAAATTTAATGGGACGAAAGTCCCCCATATCAAGCTCAGGAGGAATAGGTTCCTCTTTTGGCCCTTTATAATGTACAACCAATTCATCGTTATATGCATTCTTTTGGTAGAAAGTCATGAGCCTTCGCTCAAGGGAGAAGCCTAACCCATTGTTTTGGTAGAAAAATCATCATTCAACTCAGAAATTTTATCAACCAAGACATCGGTAGGAACCTTTTTTCTAAGGTTTCAATTAAAAGCAACATGATCAGGAGATCGCAACCGCATTATGTCTTCTTGATTAAATAAGATAGTCTCTATGGGAGGTCGACCAGCATCTACCCCGTAATGAGCAAAGATTTCTTTGGCCTCTTTCATGATAATAAATCTAAATTCATGAGCCAAAAAGATAGTAGCTGCACGCTTAACAGAAGAATGCTCAATATTGGAAAACTTCAGAAAGATTCTCTGAATACAGGGATGCATATGGATAAATTGCCTTTCAATTTCAACTACAAGCATAGATATAGCATCCGCAAGGCTACTAGTTCTGTGAAGAATAGAGCCACCCATAGTGGGCAAAGCACCCGCACAATTAAAGAAGTCTTGAAGAACTCCTTTCCAATGATATTAGCACTACCAACCCGGAACTTCTTAATATGTAAAGTGGTAGTTTCAACCGGAGGGTCAACATAGACGTTGCCCTCAACATTACTACCCTTCTTGATAAGATCGTCCCCCATCTCAGACATGAGGGCAAGCGAACGGTAAACACACGGCAACAGAAGGGCAAATAAAATGGCAAGGGTGAAGTGGGGGAGAGGAAAACGAGAGGCAAAAAATGTAATGTGAAGGATAAGGGTTTGTGATAGGTACTTGGTATATGACTTTTGTGTAAGACTCCCCGGCAATGGCGCCAGAAATTCTTCTTGCTACTTCTCGAGCTTGCGTTGTATTCCCTCGAAGAGGAAAGGGTGATGCAGCACAGTAGCGTAAGTATTTCCCTCAGTTTTTGAGAACAAAGGTATCAATCCAGTAGGAAACCACGCGCGAGTCCCTCGCACCTGCACAAACAAATAAGAAATTCGCAGCCAACACGATAAGGGGTTGTCAATCCCTTTACGGTCACTTACAAAAGTGAGATCTGATAGAGATGATAGTTTGATATTTTTGGTATTTTTGGATATAAGAACAGAAAGTAAAAGCGGAAAAGTAAAGTAGATTGTAGATTGATATGTTGAGAATAGACCCGGGGGCCATAGTTTTCTGTAGTGGCTTCTCTCATGATAGCGGTATTCTACGGCGGGTAAACAAATTACTGTCGAGCAATTGATAGAAAAGCGAATAATTATGAGACTATCTAGGCATGATCATTATATATAGGCATCACGTCCGAGACAAGTAGACCGAAACGGTTCTGCGTCTACTACTATTACTCCACACATCGACCGCTATCCAGCATGCATCTAGAGTATTAAGTTCATAAGAACAAAGTAACGCCTTAAGCAAGATGACATGATGTAGAGGGATAAACTCAAACATAGTGATATAAACCCCATCTTTTTATCCTCAATGGCAACAATACAATACGTGCCTTGCTGCCCCTACTGTCACTGGGAATGGACACCGCAAGATTGAACCCAAAGCCAAGCACTTCTTCCATTGCAAGAACTATAGATCTAGTAGGCCAAACCAAACCAATAATTCAAAGAGACTTGCAAGGATATTATAATCATACATAAAGAGTTCGGAAAAGAACCAAATATTTCTCATAGATAATCTTGATCATAAACCCACAATTCATCGGATCTCGACAAACACACCTCAAAAAGAGATTACATCGAATAGATCTCCTCGAAGACTGAGGAGAACTTGGTATTGAGATCCAAAGCGAGAGAAGAAGCCATCTAGATACTAGCTATGGACCCGAAGGACTGTGGTAAACTACTCACAACTCATGGTGAGGCGATGATGATGATGTAGAAGCACTCCGTGGAAGATCCCCCCCCCCCCGGCGGAGCTCCGGAACAGGCCCCAAGATGAGATCTCACGGGAACAGAAGGTTGCGACGGTGGAACTAGGGTTTTCTCTGTTGTTTTGATGGTTTCGGGGTACGTCGATATATATAGGAAGAAGGTGGGCATCGGGGGCCAGACGTGGTGCCCACGAGGCAGGGGCGCGCCCTATAGGGGGGCTCGCCCCCCACCCTCGTGGATGCCACGTCAGCCCTACTCCGTGGTTCTCAAGTCTCCCGTGCGTATTTTGCTCCAAAAATATCTCTCCCGATGGTTTCATTCCATTTGGACTCCGTTTGATATTCCTTTTTTGTAAAACCCTGAAATAGGCAAAAAATAGCAATCTAGACTCGGCCTTTGGGTTAATAGGTTAGTCCCAAAAATAATATAAAAGTGTGTAACAAAGCCCATTGAACATCCAAAACATCATAAATAATAGCATGGAACAATCAATAATTATAGATACGTTGGAGACGTATCAGCACGCCGCCGTGCCTACCATCCCAGTCCGTTCAGGGCTCAAGCGTGCAGCACCCACTAAGCCAACCCGATTTATCCTGAGATAAGTCCTCAACACTCAGCAGCCACTCCTCATCACCCACTTTCTAATTGATTCATTGCTCATTAGGTAGGACTGTCATTAGGGTTTGTTGTGTGCTAAGTGCTACCTACACTTAATGGTTCAGATGTATTTCGGTAATCTTTAATACCTGTAAAGTTCATAGGGTTTTCAAAATTCCGGCCCTAGGAACAGACACTAGTCATTTTGGATTGTTGGTCGTAGTGACATTGACCCAGATTACTACTGCAAGCCAGGTTTGTTGACAATTTTACTTGTCTTTCTTACTCATTCGATACAATATCCAATTATTCACGTCGATTAGTTGCAAACAATAAGTGCTAGACAAACTTCTTGATTCAGATTTTGGACGGTCTCTTACTGCAGTTACAATTCTGCATACTTGTCCTAGTAAGATCACAAGTAAATGATTGATTCACTACATCTATGCTTGCCTTGTCATATTTGTTATCAATATTCTTTTAGGGTGGACCACCCTGTTTCTAAATATTGCAACCATAGACATGAGTGAATAGTATTTCTCTATGTGATCTCTTCCATCATGTGTGGGCAACGAACACTGTATTGTATAGAAAGAAAGTGTCATTTTCAATTTTTACATAGGCTTCGATATTTTACATGGAATACAATCTGCCTACTTGCTTTGTGTCGCACTACGAACACTCCACCCTTGAAGCTAAACATTATGCCACTCATAATTCCTTAGTTTATTTGTTCAAATACGAATTTTGTATGATTCTAATGTTCCTACTTCAGTTTTGAAATGTGTACCTGCCTGTTATAGAGACATAAGGGTTTTGTATTTCTGTGTGTGGTCTGGTCAGCATGGATGGGGGTGAACTTTGCATATGCAGGGGTTTATAGGGAGACACTCTTCGAGTTGAATCCGCAATGCATTCCATAGATAATCTGACTACTTTTTATGTTTTCATGAATCTCAGATTCTGAACAGCATCATAATGATTATGAGCTTGCGCGCATGAAAAGAATAAAGCAGAACAATGCCATGGCTGTCAAAGTTGGCATTAAGGGACTGAAATCAAGTCTGGATGCAATGCAATGCAAATGCTCTCCACCTACGGATTCATGCTCAGAATATGATCCTAACAGTGATTCTGAGCTAGAGGGAGACCTAAGTCAATGTAGCTCCCTAGTGGAGGAGTCAGAGGAAGATGCCTTATCTTATTCACCCATCAAGGTGCTTGCTCTAACTTTCCAAGGTTATATTTGTAGCACATATCTTGCAACTGATGCTTTGCTTTGCTTCTAATTTGTTGAACTGCCATTAGCTTAGTTTACACATCATGTATGTGAATACGCCCTGCCTATCCATTTTCAGTACATATTCCATCTGTCATCATACCATATAGATGTGAAATAGAGAAGAGGTAGATTGGATCGACACACCTGACCCGGTGGTCTTAGGATCTTTATATAGGGCGCCTCTAGGTCTGCCGCTAGGGTTTTACAGAGGGATAAGTACAAGTAGTTAGAGGAGATAAATACAATCCTATACAAGATAACTATTCAGTTTAACATTCCCCCTCAATCTGAACTCTCTATACAAAGGTTCAGATTGCGCCTGTTTGCAACAAATGGCACCTCTGCAAGAGGCTTTGTGAATATGTATGCAACTTGCTCCTTGGAAGATATAAACCGAACGTCAAGTCCTTTGGCTGCAACTCGTTCGCGGACAAAGTGGAAATCCACTTCTATCTGCTTGGTTCTGGCATGAAATACCGGGTTTGCAGATAGATAAGTGGCTCCTAGGTTGTCACACCATAAAACAGGAGGTCGAGACATAAAAACCCCGAGTTCACCAAGGACTGGCTGTATCCAGATTATCTCAGCTGTTCCATTCGCAAGGGCTTTGTATTCAGACTCAGTGCTGGACCTGGATACAGTGGCTTGCTTTCTTGAACTCCAGGAAACGAGATTAGGTCCAAGAAAGACTGCAAAGCCACCTGTGGATCGTCGATCATCGCTGCACCCAGCCCAGTCTGCATCTGAAAAACAACTTAGAAGCATTGAAGGTGTCTTTTGAATAGAGAGACCCATACTGCGAGTATGCTTCAAGTATCGTAGAATCCTTTTGGCCGCTGAGAGATGTGCGGTGGTAGGTGAATGAAGGAACTGACACACACGATTGACCGCAAACGATATATCTGGCCTCGTGAGTGTTAGATACTGAAGAGCTCCCACCAGACTACGATACTTGGTGCTGTCTTCCTGAGAAAGTGGTGATCTAGTGTCCTTGCTGATTTTCTCACCGGAGGACATGGGCGTGGTGGAAATATTACAATTTTCCATGTTGGCTCGTTGGAGAATATCGCTAATATACTTCTGTTGGGACAGAATGATTCCCCCTGGCGATGACTCCACATGTACTCCTAGAAAATAATGTAGAGGACCGAGATCTTTGAGAGCAAACGAGGAGTGAAGATCAGCAAGTAACTTGGTAGTAGCAATGGGAGATGAGATGGCCACGATGATGTCGTCGACATATACAAGCATGAAGATAGTAACACCACTTCGATTGTAGACAAAAAGTGACGTGTCAGCCTTGGAAGCAACAAAACCAAGTTGTTGAAGACGAGAGCTCAGCCGAGAATACCATGCCCGAGGAGCCTGTTTAAGTCCATAGAGAGCCTTGCGAAGTTTACACAAATGATGAGGAGCTACGGGGTCCACAAAACCAGGAGGCTAACGCATGTAAACCTCCTCTTGGAGAATGCCATGAAGGAAAGCATTTTGAACATCCAACTGTCGCAGATTCCAGCCATGAGAGACTGCAATGGAGAGAACTAGCCGTACGGTGACAGGTTTGACAACAGGGCTGAATGTATCATCATAATCCAAGCCATAACGTTGTTTGAACCCCTTTGCGACCAGACGTGCCTTGTAGCGATCCACTTTCCCATCAGGTTTGTGTCTAATCTTGAACACCCACTTGCAATCAATGATGTTGACATCAGGTGGAGGAGGCACCAGCGTCCAGGTGCCATTTTGACGCAAAGCATTAAGCTCAAGTTGCATGGCAAGACGCCATTCTGGGGACAAGACTGCCTCGCGATGATCAGCGGGTTCCCTCAGGGCCAAGAACGCACGACGAGACGGATTGTACGTGATTGTACCATCCGTGCGGTGCAACACTTTGCGAGTGTTATCACGAGTACGTGTCGTCATCGCATGTGTGGATGGAGCAGTTGATCCAGGCGCCGCAGAGGATCCAGGCACACGTGGGGCTGGAGGTGCAGGTGAATCCCCCTGGGATCCCGTGCCGGTAGAGGACAGAGGCGGGGCCGCCTGATCCACCTGGGATCCAGTGCCGCTGGTGGCAGCAGCAGCGCGAGGAGAGGCTGACTGCTCAGGGGTGGACCCCGCCACCGCGGGAGGCGAGCGCGTCCATGCAAAAGACGACGCGGGCGTCGAAGAGGGTGCAGGAGTGGGTCCCTCCAGCACGGGAACCGCGCGCCGCGCGCATGCATCAGGCGATGACGCAGACACTGGAGTGGGCCCCGCCACCGCGGGGGAGGTGTGTCCCCATGCAGGAGGCGACGCGGAGTGCGCCTGAGGCCGCGCGCCCGATGGCGACGCGCGATTGGGTGGCGACGAAGGGAGCGACCGGGAGTGGTCGCCCGAGGCCGTGTCGCTGTCACCAGACAGCACATGATCCGAGGCGGATCCTGTGTCGGATCCTGAGGCCGCATCGTCCTGGGGAGTTGGAGGGATGATCTTTTGCGCCAAATTTGATCCTGCATCCAGATTAGTTCGCGAAACAGACGTGCCATAGATCATGTGGTCATGCGGAAATAATATAATAGCATGTTCAGCGACTCGAGGTGGAGTTGGAGAGGTTTGTTCGTGAGCAAAAGGAAAAACTTTCTCGTCAAAAACAACATCACGTGAAATGTAGATACGAGCTGTGGGTACGTGAAGGCACTTGTAGCCTTTGTGACGAGTACTGTATCCTACAAGTACACACTGTTGAGATCTCAACGCAAGTTTCTGAGTGTTGTAGGGCCGTAGGTTGGGCCAGCATGCACACCCAAATGTACGAAGCGAGACGTAGTCTGGCTTAGTGGAAAACAATTTTTCCATAGGTCTAAGATTGCCAATAACACGACTAGGTAGTCTGTTGATGAGGTAGCATGCAGACAGGTATGCTTCATCCCAAAAACGGAGGGGCATAGACGCATGCGATAATAGGGAAAGACCCATGTCAACAATGTGTCGATGCTTCCGTTCAGCGGAACCATTTTGTTGATGTGTGTGTGGGCAAGAAACATGATGGGCAATGCCAAGTTGCCGGAAAAAGGTGTTGCTAAGTTTTTCATATTCCCCACCCCAGTCTGATTGAACACACAAGATTTTGCGAGACATGAGGCGTTCAACATGGGCAAGAAAATCACGAAAACATCAAACACATCACTCTTTTTCTTGAGAAGATAAATCGCCACAAATTTACTATAGTCATCAATGAATGAAACATAGTACTGGAACCCACCAGAAGAGATTTTGGCAGGCCCCCACACATCTGAAAAAATAAGTTCCAAAGGAAACGAGGACACACTCGAGGATCTAGGGAAAGGTAGCTGATGTGCTTTGCCTTGTTGACAAGCATTACACACATGGGACAGAGCCCGACTTGACGATGCTAATTTATTTGACGCCAGAACATGCTGGACCACTTGTGTGGATGGATGACCAAGTCTAGCATGCCAATCCTCAGTAGAGAGCCTGACTGAAGACAGGGCATGGGAACGTGAAGGTCGAATGGGGTAAAGCCCATTTTCACATCTGCCTTGAAGAAGAACCTTCTTGGTTGTCAAATCCTTCATAAGAAAATGAGTAGGGTAATATTTTAGATAAGCATGATTATCAGTGGCAAGGCGATTGACAGAGAGAAGGTTTTTGTCAGCATTAGGGACATGAAGTATGTTGCGAAGTTTGAGATTGGCAGAGGGTGTAGGAAGAAGAGCATGACCACGATGAGCTATGGACAAACCTGAGCCGTCGGCAGTGTGGATGCGGTCCCTCCCGGGGTACTTCTCCCGGATGGTGAGGCGGTCCAGGTCGGAGGTGATGTGATCAGTGGCCCCCGTGTCGGTGAACCAGGTAGGGTCGCCGAGGATGGATGGTGGAGAAGCGGCAGCTAGGCCCGCCATCTTGGAGTGCTGAGGTTGAAAGAAGTGGTTGTAGCGCTGGGCACATTCCCAGGCATAGTGCTCGGGGCCTCGGCAGAGTTGACACTGCAAGCGTGTGTCCCCGCCGCCGCCGCCTTGGTCACCGCGGTCACCACCACGGTTGTTGTTCTAGTTCTGGCGATGGCCACCACCACCACCACCACGATAGCCACCACGATTGTTGTTGTTGTAGTCACCACGATCACCAGAGTTGCCGCGACCCTTGCCGCGGTAGTTGCCTTTGCCGCGGTTGTTGTTGTTGCCGGTGTTGTCACGGGCAACGTAGTTTACAGAAGAGCCACCCGTATGAAGTTGAAGACGGGCTGCATGGTACTCGCGACGGCGTTCAAAGGAGATGGCATGGGAGTAAAGTTCTCCCAATGTCATCACGTCGATGCGAGTAGTGATGGCGGTGATGAGGGGCTCGTAGTCGCTGTCGAGGCCGGTGATGAAGGCGGTGATGATGTCCTCCTCATGCATGGGGCGGCCCGCAGCTGCGAGCTGATCGGCGTTGGAGCGGATCTTGGCGAAGTAATCCACCATGGAGAGGTTTCCTTTGCGGAAGTTCATCATGTCCATCTTGATCTGCATGATGCTGGCGCGGCAGTGGGTGACATACATCTCCTCGAGATGCGCCCAGATGGCACGAGAGGTGTCGAAGAGATGAACCTGCTGAAGCACGTCGTCGGTGAGCGAAGCAAGGAGATAGCTCAGGACGATCTGATCCTGACGAAACCAGGTAGCGTACTCCGGGTTAGGGGCTCGTACCCCCTTGTCATCAGGAGGAAGAAGACGAGGGGGAGTTGGAGTGGTGCCATCGACATAGCCTGTAACACCGGCGATGCGAAGGGGAGGAAGGATCTGTGCTTTCCAGAGAAGAAAATTGGTGGAGGTAAGCTTGGCGGTGATGAGGCTAGCAGAGGGTTGAGGTATAGCGGAAGATGATGGCGCTTGGAGAGCCGTCGGCATGGGAAGTGAAGCCAAGGCGGAGGAGGTCAGGGCGCTGGAGGAAGGGGAGCCCATCGTGCTGTTATGCGGGATGGCCTGATACCATGTGAAATAGAGAAGAGGTAGATTGGATCGACACACCTGACCCGGTGGTCTTAGGATCTTTATATAGGGCACCTCTAGGGCTGCCGCTAGGGTTTTACAAAGGGATAAGTACAAGTAGTTAGAGGAGATAAATACAATCCTATACAAGATAACTATTCAGTTTAACAATTTATCCATTCAAATGTTGTTCTTGTGTATCAGACGTTCAAAAGGAAGAGGGTGATTGCTGATCATGGAGGAGCACAAGCAAAGTATTTGGAAAAGGTAGTGGCACCTGTTAAATCAAATAGCCCATTAGGTGTAGTTGCAATATCACCTGACCCACAAAACACCCTAACTCTGGCAGACTCTAGCCCTACTACACTGGTCATTTCTGATGCCCCAACTCAGCAGACCCCAACTGCAGCAAATATTATGATTATGCCAGTTAACATAGCACCAGCTCTACGACGGAAAACCCCCATTCCAGCAAAGAGTACACCAAATACAGTTGCCAAATCCCTTTTCGAACCAAAGAGAGCCCCAATTGCAGCAAATAGGACCCCTGTTCCATTTCTTCCCAGTTTAGAAGACAAAGCTTATATCGTTGTCAGGAACTTTGTGCGGATCTTTCCTTCATGGAAAGATTATACCGCAGACACAGAACAATTTCCAGTCTTCCTCCGCAACTTACACGTAAGTAATGTACTAATGTTATTCATGGTCATTGTTGCATATGTTTCTGCTGACAGAAGACACAATATTTCATTCTTTTAAATAGGCGAGGATCAAACTGGATTGTGAAGATGAGCAAGGGTTGGTTGCGCTTTTCAAGAACTCGTTGATGAAGTATCGTTCCTACCTGAGGCAAGCACACTTTGATGGCAAGCCTCTAAACGAAATTTCTATAAAGTCTCTGGTGCTACATTTATCCGACGGTGACTGGAATAATCTTGTTACACATTGGCCTCGGCTACAGCGTAAGGTATTATCTGTGATATCACATCACAATTTGAACTACATTTCTGCTTTTGCCTTAACGTCTCACTTGTACGAAAACTGTTAGCAGAAGAACATTCATTCTCAAGGGACCACAGAATCTCGCAACTATACTACACACTGCATTGCTATTGTGAGTACCTCTTGCCCTGTATGACCATACTTACTTTCATAGCTGTTTGATTATGTAGCATCACTCCACATGTTAGCCTCGTTATCGTCCATTTGGTGGACATTATAAGATCCATATGGACTCTTACATAAATTTAGAATCAACCCAATGCTTTTGAAGAGGTTTAGCTCTGCAGTCCTCTTGTAAGGACTGGACGTCGTCTATCACTTTACTTACATTAACATCTACTCCCTCCGTTCCATAATATAAGAACGTTTTGTACAGTACACCAGTGTTTCAAAACACTCTTGTATTATGGGAAGAGGGATTGGTTCATTGTGTAGCATTCTGCATCTTATCTCCCTCGCCCACCATTTACTAAAAAAGATCAGATCTATATTTAATCTTACCAAAAAGTAGAATACACAGACAATGCCAGTGCAGAAGTGTAGCCCATTTCTCTTGTTAGTACATTTTGTCTTGTAATGCTTGTACTTCTAGGGATTGGTAGTTGATTATGTAGCATCAATCTGCATCTTATCTTCATTATCCTCTATCCCTTCCAGTATTATCATATCTATAATTACTCTCTACAAAATGTAGAGTACAGGCAATGCTTCTGAAGAAGATTTTGTGCTGAAATTCTTGAGTTATCCTTCCCTTTACATGGAGAAGGGCATTATAAAGCCGGTGTTAACTGTTAATGTAAGTCAGTCCTTCTATAGCCTTTATCCTCAACTGATGTTTAATTTGCTCATACTCCCTATCGTTTACTTCTGTTTAGTTTGCTGTTTCTACCAAAATGCATGTTCGCAAGAACCGTAAGTTCTAAGTTTTACTTGTAAAACCAAATTCCTTATTCATACCATGCACATTACTCAATACTCCCTATATGTATGATTGTTTTTGTGGATCTATAATCCAGTGTGTGGTGAAGCAGCCCACGTTTGCACCTTGTCATCTCCTGTTTTATCTTACTAATGTGGCTGATGATATGAACAACATGCCATGCACATTAACCAAAATAGATACAATGATTTTCTTTGCCCTTCATCTATGCTTGTTATGTTGACATGGTAATCCAGTACTATGGTGAAGCTCCCCGCATTATGAACAATGCCAAATTATGTTATTAATATTTTGAACTTACTCTTTATTTTCTAATTTGAAATTGGATGGAATTGACAGCACAGTTATCATCTTTGTTTATACACGTGCAAAACCTGTCATCTCTCTGTTTTGTTTCAGGGTGATATGCCTGATGGCATGCACAAGTCTGCTGAAGGCTGTCAGACAAACCCAACATATATTGCAGCAAAGAAGGCAAAACATCTTGAAGATAGCGAGACAACCCCAAAGTCTTGTCTTGATGCAGTGTTCAAGTTACTTGAGACTAGCAGTCAGACAAGCTCACAGAATTCGTTGCCTGAATCAGTTCGACTTCTTCAGTCCCAAGAAAGGCATTCTGCAACTCAACTTCGACTTGAAGTCATATCCCTAAGAAAGATTGCGGAGAAGACTAATGAGAACCTCATCGCTAAACATCTACACCTGGAAGCTATGACCGACATGCTAGGTCGGTCTCACAGCCTTGCTCAGCAGCTTGCGCAGCAGTTCTCGCGCAAGGCTAACCTTTCTTGAACTGTCTTGGAAGTGGTCTCGGTTCAGTATTATTTTGTTACGCTGCAATGGTGCCCAGTTTTTGTAATCTGCTTCTTGCGCGTTATGATCTCTAGTGGCGAACTTCGATGCCCAGTGGATGTAATATACCATAAATCCTTTATTGTATAGTGTAGGTTTTTTCTTAATTCTTACTAGTTACTGCCATCATTCGCTATCTGAAAAGAAAATCAGATGTAGTCGACCGGGCCGAAACATTCGCCTCTAACACGCCTGGTGTTTAGCGGGCCACAATTGGGCGGGCATGCATCTTTCTTGGGCCCGAATCATTGGGGCCTTCACACTTTGCGCGAGGCCCACAACTTACACCGGCCTATATTTTAGTTGGGCCTTTTGTGGACCCAGCGCTTAGTTTGGCCCAGGTAGTGTTGGGCCATTAACAGGCTGAATATTGTACTGGCCTGTTATGGCCCAGATGAAACCATGGGCGTTTAGTAGGCCGAAATGCATATTGGGCCTCAATTTTCACTAGTCGTCGATGGGCCTTCCGCAGGCTGAAATGTGGACGGGGTCTTTTTTGGCCCAGTTATATCACGGGCAGTTACCAGGCCGAAACATATCTCGGGCCTTAGTTGGCCCACTGATATCATGGGCCTTTAAGCGGCCGAAAGCTTAGTACAAACATCAACGGGCCGAATTATGCGACAGGCCTTTAACAGGCCCAAAGTCACGTTGGGCTTAATTGTTGCCACCTTTATCACGGGCAGTTAGTGGGCCCGATGTGCTGTTGGACCATATATGGCCCATGGGCAGCACGGGCCATTCCCAGGCTGATAATCACACCGGGCCGAAATGGGCCCATGTCTACATCGGGCCTCTAACAGGCTAAAAGTCACTGGGCTGTAATAGGGCCCAAATATTCAGCGAACAATTAACGGGCCAGATCTGGCTTCGGGCCGTAAATGGGCCCAAATATTCGGCGCACAATTAACGGGCCAGATATGGCTTCGGGCCGTAAATGGGCCCAAATATTCGGCGCACAATTAACGGGCCAGATATGGCTTCGGGTCATAAATGGGCCTTTATTAAGCAAGTCGTTATTGGGCTGGCCCACTAGTACCTGAGTAAGTACTACGGGCCTTTGACTGGGCTGACCTTTTTAACCTATATGGGCCTCTTTTGGGTCGTGCCACGTGTCGACGTATCATAGGCCAAAAGACGTCATGGGCCATACATGGGCCGGAAGTTAAAACGGGCTGGAATTATATTGGACGGCCCAGATGACGCTACTGGGTCTAATTCGGATAGGCCGTAAACGGGCCCTGGGTTAGCGGGTTGTAAATGGGCTATATGCGAACAGGCCGTTAACAAGCTTGTCGTAGGCCGGCCCGCCACCTTTTGACCAAGTCAAATGGGTCGGCCTTTTCACAGGAATGGGCCTCTGTTGGGCCGTGCCACGTGTCGACGTATCATAGGCGCTTTGTGTCCAATGAGTGGATGACATTTGTCTCAACGGTGAGCCGACACGTGTTTCCTCCAGCCAATGATGATTTTACACGTGGAAAATCCCCATTGGTCAAGGCTGTTAACGGGTTATCGGATCCAAAACCGGACCCGATAGTTTAACGGCGTTCCGTTACGGTGGATGTCATGTGTCGGTCACCCTTGACGAAAGCACTTTTGTGACTCACGATTTATCGTCATGGAAGTGGACACTTCCGTGATGATAATTTTGGTAATGTCATGGAACACTTCTACGACAGCACACGTATGACTATCTTGATTCTGTCATAAATTTGTCATGGATGTACATGCATGACAGAAAACGTGACCTACTATGACAAACATGTATCATCACGGAAGTGTATTTTTTTTTGTAGTGTTTGGAGTGGTCTCCGATACTCTTTGGATCCACTTTTTGTTCTTGCATATCACTTTTTAGAAATGATGCAACGTGAAGGGCTTGTGGCCGAATTTCGTGTGCATATGCTTGAATAGTTCTTAGATGTAGGTGCTAGTCATGAATTGCATTGGGATTTTCCCGGAAGATAAAGGGTGAAGCAATATGTGAACCACGCAAAGCCTAGTGAACAGTGCATGCATACACAAGAGCAAATACTTGCACCCAACACAGGCAAGAGGGTTGTCAATCCCCTTGAACTCGTTATTTGCAAGGATCAAATCTGGTAGTGGTAGATATGTAAATTGATAAGTAAAATAAAACATAATAAATTGTAGGAAGGCATTTTTTGTTTTTGTAATGTGATAAAAGTAGACCCGATGGAATAGTTTTCACTAGAGGCTTCTCTCTTGAATAAATTGTTGGGTAACGTAGCATGCAATTTTAAAAAAGTTCCTACTCTCACGCAAGATCTATCTAGGAGATGCATAGCAACGAGAGGGGACGAGTGTGTCCACGTACCCTCGTGGACCAAAAGCAGAAGCATTTGACAACGCGGTTGATGTAGTCGAACTTCTTCTAGATCTGACCGATCAAGCACCGAACGTACGGCACCTCTGAGTTCTGCACACGTTCAGCTCGATGACGTTCCTCGTCCTCTTGATCCAGCAAAGGTGTCCAGGAAGAAGATGAGTTCCGTCAGCACGACGGCATAGTGATGGTGATGGTGAAGTGATCCGTGCAGGGCTTCGCCTAAGCACTACGAAGATATGATCGAAGGCGTAAACTGTGGAGGGGGGCGCCGCACACGGCTAACAATTGTTGGTGTGTGTTCTGGGTACCCCCTCCCCACGTATATATAGGTGGGAGGGGGATGGGAGACAGCCTGGTGCACCCCATAGGTGGCCGGCGGCACTAGGGCTCCTGCCCTGCCCCCCCCCCTTGCTATGTTTGGACAAGGGGGAAAGGAAGGAGGGGGAGGGGAAGGAAGTAGGAGTCCTACTTCACACTTTCCTTCTCCTCCTCTCCTTTCCTTTACTTGCCATATGGTTGGCCCTATAGGAGGCGCACCAACACCTTGTGGGTTGGTGTGTTCCCTCACTTGGCCCATTAAGCCCATATCTTTGTCGGGGTTGCCCGAAACTCCTTTCCGGTGACCCAATAAGTACCCGGTACCCTCGAAACACTTCCAGTGTCCGAATACCATCGTCCTATATGTCAATCTTTAACTCTCGACCATTTCAAGACTCCTCGTCATGTCCCTGATCTCATCCGGGACTCCGAACAACATTCTGTCACCAAATCACATGACTCGTATAATACTAAATCGTCATCGAACGTTAAGCGTGCGGACCCTACGGGTTCGAGAACTATGTAGACATGACCGAGACACCTCTCTGGTCAATAACCAATAGCAGAACCTGGATGCTCATATTGGCTCCTACATATTCTACAAATATCTTTATAGGTCGAACCGTTATGAGAACATACGTAATTCCCCTTGTCCATCGGTATGTTACTTGCCCGAGATTCAACCGTCGGTATCTTCATACCTAGTTCAATCTCGTTACCGGCAAGTCTCTTTACTTGTTCCGTAATACATCATCCTGCAACTAACTCATTAGCCATTTTGCTTGCAAGGCTTCTTATGATGTGCATTACCGAGAGGGGCCAGAGATACCTCTCCGATACTCGGAGTGACAAATCCTAATCTCGATCTATGCCAACCCAACAAACACCTTCGGAGATACCTGTAGAGCATCTTTATAATCACCCAGTTATGTTGTGACGTTTGATAGCACACAAGGCATTCCTCTGGTATCCGGGAGTTGCATAATCTCATAGTCGAAGGAATATGTATTTGACATGAAGAAAGTAATAGCAATAAAACGGAACGATCAATATGTTATACTAACGGATGGGTCTTGTCCATCACATTATTCTTCTAATGATGTGATCTAGTTCATCAAATGAAAACACATGTCTATGGTTAGGAAACTTAACAATCTTTAATTAACGAGCTAGTCTAGTAGAGGCTTACTAGGGACACGGTGTTTTGTCTATGTATCCGCACATGTATCAAGTTTCCGGTTAATACAATTCTAGCATGAATAATAAACATTTATCACGATATAAGGAAATATAAAATAACAACTTTATTATTGCCTCTAGGGCATATTTCCTTCATAAATAGCATACAGTGGGTAAAAAAATTACTGGTGGCGACTAATAGAGTAGTTATGATGTTCTCTTTACTAAGGCCCCATGGCGCGCCCAGGTGGGTTGTGTCCACTTCGGTGGCCTCCCGCACCGCATCTTTGCTCTATAAATACCCTAATATTCTAGATACCCTAGGGGAGTCGAAGAAATATTCATCCAGCCGCTGCAGAGTCCAGAACCACCAGATCCAATCTAGACACCATCTCGGATGGGGTTCACCACCTCCGTTGGTGCCTCTCCGATGATGCATGAGTAGTTCTTTGTAGACCTACGGGTTCATAGTTAGTAGCTAGATGTCTTCCTCTCTCTCTCTTTTGATTATCAATACAATGGTCTCTTGGAGATCCATATGATGTAACTCTTTTGTGGTGTGTTTGTAGGGATCCCATGAACTTTGAGTTTATCATCAGATCTATCTTTTTATATCCATAAAAGTATTTGAGTTTCTTTGATCTCTTTTATGCATGATTGCTTATAGCCTCGTATTTCTTCTCTGATATTTGGGTTTTGTTTGGCCAACTTGATCTATTTATGTTGCAATGGGAAGAGGTGCCCGGTAGTGGGTTCGATCTTACAGTGCTTGATCCGAGTGACAGAAAGGGAACTGACACGTATGTATCATTGCTACTAAGGATAAAACGATTTGATCCATATCTAACGCCATAGATAAAAGGATCTTGTCTACATCATGTCATCGTTCTTAATGCATTACTCCGTTTTTCCATGAACTTAATACGCTAGATGCATGCTGGATAGTGGTCGATGTGTGGAGTAATAGTAGTAGATGCAGGCAGGAGTCGGTCTACTAATCTTGGACGTGATGCCTATGTAATGATCATTGCCTGAATATCGTCATAATTATTTGAGTTTCTATGGATTGCCCAACAGTAATTTGTTTACCCACCGTTTGTTATCTTTCTCAAGAGAAGCCACTAGTGAAACCTACGGCCCCCGGGTCTTCTTTCTCATATCTATACTACTTTATAGTGTACCAGTTTGAAACTTGTAAACTTCAAGACCAGGAATCAACCTCAGCCGTTGATATAGTCCATCCAACGGTTCAAAATGCTGGGATTCGCATCAACAGTACATGCTATAGTAGCAGTGAAGATACTACTGTCTTCGAGAACCATCGACAGTTTACCCCTATAGAAAAAGTTCAGTTGCTTATTGTTGTTCTCCACTACATCCGTGTGCATAGCTGTCACCTTACCTCTCATGGCATATGCATCCAGTCTGTGAGGGCTGGCGGCGCGCGGTATAATCGTGTTGGCGAGGAGGTTATGTTTTGAGAGGGTTCTTGATGGAGAAATGGAAGTGATTTGTAGTTCAAGTACTGATCCAAGGAATGACGTGAGAAGTTGACTCTGTAGTGCAAGATACTGATTGAGGGAATGACTTGAGAAGTAGTCATCAGTGTTTGGAAAATTTCATTGGGTGATAAAAGAGAGCTTTTGATGGATAAATGGAAGCGAGAGGGTCTCAAGTCAACCATGAGTAATAAAATCAATTGCTGGAAGAATGAATGGCAATTCCTACTTAATATCTGCATTCATATATCACTGTATTGATTTTTGGTCGATCTATTAGCAAATCTTTGAACTTTTTTATTCCTTTTATCAAAACTATTCTACGAGCATTGCACGTGCATACATACTAGTATTTACTTGTGTGCTACTTTTCCTTTGCATTTTTATTAAAATCTATTAAACCAAAAATACAAAAATACTTTGCTGCATTTTATTTTATTTACGATGTACTATTCCAATCTATTACAAATTTCTGGCATTGTTACCCGAAAGGGATTGACAACCCCTTTAACACGTCGGGTTGTGAGGTGTTGTTATTTGTGTGCAGGTGTTGTTTACGTTGTGTTGCTTGGTTATACTAATGGTTTGATAACCTTGGTTTCATCACTGTGGGAAATACCTACAGTCACTGTGCTGCATCATCCCTTCCTCTTTGGGGAAATACCGACGTAGTCCTAGCAGACAGGAGCTTTTCTGGCACTATAGTCAGAGAGCAATCATAGGTATTTCCCTCAGTGATGAGAACGAGGTTATCGAACCAGTAGGAGAACCACGCAACACTATGTAAATGGTAAATAATAAATAGTTGCAACCCAACATATAAGAGGGGTTGCCAATCCCTCCCGGGTAACAGATTGGTAAAAAGATAGATTGATAGATGCAAACGGAAGAATGACATATTAAACGCATCAAGGTATTTTGTGTTTTTATAATATAGATCTAAAAATAAAAGTTTCAACTAGAGGAAAAAACAAATAGCAATATAGATCTGACAGTAAATGATGGGAAAATTGACCCGGGGCCGTAGATTTCACTAGTGGCTTCTCTCAAAAATTAGCGACGGTGGGTGGAAAAATTACGGTTGGGCAACTAATAGAAAAGCAAATAATTATGACGATATCCAAGACAATGATCATGTATATAGGCATCACGTCCAAGATTACTAGAACGACTCCTACCTGCATCTACTACTATTACTCCACACATCGACCGATATCCAGCATGCATCTAGTGTATTAAGTTCATGGAAAAACGGAGTAATGAAATAAGAACGATGGCATGATGTGGACAATATCTATTCATGTAGGAATAAACCCCATTTTTTATCCTTAATAGCAATGATACATGCGTGCCTTGCTGCCCCTTCTGTCACTGGGAAAGGACACCGGAAGATCGAACCAATTACAAAGCACCTCTTCCCATTGCAAGATAAAGAGATCAAGTTGGCCAAATAAAACCCAAATATCAGAGAAGAAATACGAGGCTATAATAATCAAGAAAGGATATTAAATCAATGCAAATCTAATCATAAACTCACAATTCATCGGATCCCAACAAACACACCGCACATTTACATCAAATAGATCTCCAAGAGAGCATTGTATTGAGAAACTAAGAGAGAAGAAGCCATCTAGCTTCTGCCTACGGACCCGTAGGTCCAAGGTCAGCTACTCATGCATCATCGGAGAGGCACCAATGAGGATAATGAACCCCTCCGTGATCATGTTCCCCTCCGGTGGAGTGCCGAAAAAGGGCTCTAGATTGGATCTCATAGCTCTGGAACTTGCGGCGACTGGAATAAAATTGCGTCGACTCTCCTAGGGTTTTTGGGGTATGAGAGCATTTATAGAGCGAACAGGCGGTGCGGGAGGCCACCGAGGTTGGCACAACCCACCTGGGTGCTCTAGGGGGCCAAGCGCGCCCTGGTGGGTTGTGCTCCCCTGGAGCTCCCCTCTGGTACTTCTTCGGCCCATCCTGTGTCTTTTGGCCAAGAATGAATCTCCAAAAAGTTTTGCTGCATTTGGACTCCGTTTGGTTTTGATTTTCTGCGATGTAAAAAACAGGCAAAAAACAACAATTGGCACTGGCTACTATGTCAATAGTTTAGTCCCAAAAATGATATAAAATGATTGTAAAACATCCAAGAATGATAATATAACAGCATGGAACAATCAAAAATTATAGATACGTTGGAGGCGTATCAGCATCCCCAAGCTAATTCCTGCTCGTCCTCGAGTAGGTAAATGATTAAAACAAAAAAATTGATGTGGAATGATGCCTATCATGTTCATTGCATATGCTTTTCTTTATAGCATGGACATTTGGACTTTTATATGCTTCAAAGCAATAGTGTAGTTTTGACATGAAGACTTTAATACTCAAGCGTACCAACAAACAATCATGTCTTTCAAAATTTCAATACTAAAGCAAGTTATCCCTATCCCATCATGCCCAAACTTCAATCACACAAAACTCAACAAAACTTCGTGAGATCCGTTAGTATAAAAAAATCAATCTTTACTTTAAGTACTGTAGCAAACAAATTCATATTTTGTAATTGTATTATATGTATTGTATTCTAACTTTTTCATGGCAAAAAACTCTTCAATAGAAACCATAGAATCATCAAAACAAGAACATAACACAACGAAAACAAAATCTGTCAAAAGCAGAATAGTCTGTAAAGACACGATTGATCATACTTCTGTAACTCTAAAAATTCTGAAAAATAGGACAGCGTGGCAAATTTGTATACAGAGAATGTGTAAAACATTCATGATTTTATCATGCTCCAGTCATCGTCAGAAATTCTAACTCTAGATGCAAAAGTTTCTGAATTTCAACGCAATCAAATCAACCATCAACCAAATCATCCCAAAGGCTTTGCTTGGCACAAACACTAATTTAAACCACGCAAACACATCAAATCAGAGGTATATTTGTGTATTTTATTGAAAACAGCAAGAAAACCAAAAAGTAAAAAGATACAACTTGGGTTGCCTCCCAACGAGCGCTATAGTTTTACGCCCCTAGCTAGGCATAACACCAAGATCTCAAGTATTGTCATCCTTGGCGGATGATCCATAGGTTGCCCTCATTATAGATTCATAAGGCAATTTGATCTTAGTTCTACGGAAGTGTTCCATACCCTTTCTCAAGGGAAATTGAAATTAATATTCCCCTGTTTCATATCAATCATGGCACCAATAGTGCGTAAAAATGGTCTACCAAGTATAATAGGACAAGACGGATTGCAATCAATATCAAGAACAATAAAAATCTATGGGCACATAGTTGCTATTTGCAAGAATAAGAACATTATTAATCCTTCCCAAAGGCTTTTAAATAGTGGAATTCGCTAAATGCAAATTAAGAGAACAATCTTCAATTTGGTAAGACCAAGAACATCACAAAGAGATTTCAGAATTGTGGAAACACTTGCACCCAAATCACATAAAGCATTGCACTCATAAATTTTAATCTTGATTTTGATAGTAGGTTCCCATTCATCATGAAGTTTTCTAGGAATTGATACTTGTAATTCCAACTTTTCTTCTAAAGCTTTCATCATCGCATCAACAATATGTCTAGTAAAAGCTTTATTTTGTTCATAGGCATGAGGTGAATTTATCATGGATTGCAACAAGGAGATACAATCAATCAAAGAGAAACTATCATAATTAAACTCCTTGTAATCCAAAAGAGTGGGCACATCACTAGTTAAAGTCTTGACCTCTCCAAACCCACTTTTATCCATTTTCTCAACAATATTTTCACCCTCTGAGTTATCGGGACGCCTTCTAGCTAAAGTTGACTCTTCTTCAGTCCATTTATCGTCAATTTTAACTCTACTAAACAAGGAATCAATAGAAGAAACACCAACATTTTAATATTTTCATCATTTTTATCTTCTAACGAGATTGGTTTAGCGGCCATATGGTTTACAAGCGTAGCTTGTCCATCGGATATCTTTCCCAACAAACTTTCAGCAAAAGTATACTTAGATTGAAGATTGCAAACCTCTCTACTAATATCATCAAGTTGTTTTGTTATAGCATCTAGAACAACAGAGTATTCCTTAAGCTCCTCAGTAAAATATGTATTATACTCAAATTGTGTAGTCATATACTGCTTAGTACTTTTCTCAATTTCAAGCAAGATATTGGTGTAATGCCCCGGACACACCCGCCGATGGTCGTTACTCCTGGCGGGATCTAGGCTGGACCCACATATCAATACTAGTCTTTTCTGTGCACTTTGTCCTCAGTCGTGCGCACCCGGGAACAACTTCCCGGTTGGTCACCCATCCTGAAATTACTCCAAGCTAAGCACGGTTAACTTTGGAGTTCCGTCCGAATGGGCTTCCAGAAAAAATGAATTTTTTATTGATATGAGTAGTCTATCATCCCTAATAAGTCAGGCTATCACATACGCCCCCACTCAGAGGAACCAACGTCTTCATCGGGCCACTGGAACGCTCCCTCTTGGCACATACGTCTGTGCATCCAGTCCGGCACATGTGCCATGCCGTGTGCCACGACAAGTCACAAACGTCATGAACAACATGACCACGCACCTGTCCGCAAACATTCATGTAACCGCGAGGGTCGGCTCTGATACCAACTTGTAACGCCCCAGACACACCCGCCGGTGGTCATTACTCATGGCGGGATCTAGACTGGCCCCACATATCAATACTAGCCTTTTCTGTGCACTTTGTCCTCACTTGTGCGCACCCGAGAGCAACTTCCCGGTTGGTCACCCATCCTGAAATTACTCCAAGCTGAGCACGCTTAACTTTGGAGTTATGTCCGAATGGGCTTTCGGAAAAGAAGGAATCCCTTATTAATATGAGTAGTCTATCATCCCTAATAAGCCAGGCTATCACAATTGGGGTAAGGAACATCATAATATTTTCACTGAGGCAGCATGGCTATGCAAACAGGTTGCACATAAAAACAGATCTGGCGAGAAAAACGGCAAAAGAAAAAGAGGGTGAATAAAAACAATGATTTTTTTGTGAAGTGGGGAAGATGAAAGAGAGGCAAATGGCAAATAATGTAAATTGCAAGGAGATGAGATTTGTGATTAGGAACCTGATAGATGTTGATGACGCCTCCCCGTCAACGGCGCCAGAAATTCCTTTTGAAGCCGCTTGAGCTACGTCGGTATTTCCCCAAAGAGGAACGGATGATGCAGCACATCTACGGTAGGTATTTTTCCCTCGGTGATGAGGCCAAGGTTATCGAGCTAGTAGGAGAACCACGCAACACTATGTAAACGGTACCTTCACACAAATAACAAATACTTGCAACCTGATGTATAAGAGGGGTTGTCAATCCCTCCCGGGTAATAGATTGGTAAAAAAGATAGCTTGATAGATGCAAATAGAAGAATGGCAAATTAAACGCAGCAAGGTATTTTTGTATTTTTGATAATATAGATCTGAATATAAAAGTTGCAAATAGAGGAAAAAGCAAATAGCAATATAGATATGAAAGTATATGATAGGAAAATAGACCCGGGGCCCGCAGATTTCACTAGTGGCTTCTCTCGAAAAATAGCAATGGTGGGTAGACAATTACTATTCGGTAATTGATAGAAAAGCAAATAAATATGATGATATCCAAGACAATGATCATGTACATAGGCATCACGTCCAAGATTAGTAGACCGACTCCTGCCCGCATCTACTACTATTACTCCACACATCGACCGCTATCCAGCATGCATCTAGTGTATTAAGTTAATGAAAAAATGGAGTAATGAAATAAGAACGATGACATGATGTAGACAATATCTATTCATGTAGGAATAAACCCAATCTTTTTATCCTTAATGGCAATGATACATGTGTGACTTGCTGCCCCTTCTGTCACTGGGAAAGGACGCCGCAAGATCGAACCCATTACAAAGCACATCTTCACATTGCAAGATAAATAGATCAAGTTGACCAAACAAAACCCAAATATCGGAGAATAAATACGAGGCTATAATAGTCAAGAATGGATATTAAATCAAGGAAAATCTGATCATAAACTCACAATTCATCCGATCCCAACAAACACACCGCACAAAGTCATTACATCAAATAGATCTCCAAGGGACCATTGTATTGAGAAACAAAGAGGGAAGAAGCCATCTACCTACTGCCTACGGACCCGTAGGTATGAGGAGAGCTACTCACGCATCATCGGAGAGGCACCAATGAGGATGATGAACCCCTCCGTGATCGTGTTCCCCTCCGGCAGAGAGCCGGAAAAGGGCTCTAGATTGGATCTCGTGGCTCTGGAACTTGCGGTGGCTGGAATAAAATTTCATCTACTCTCCTAGGGTTTTTGGACTATGAGAATATTTATATAGCGAAGAGGCGGTGCGGGAGGCCACCGAGGTGGGCACAACCCACCTAGGCGCGCCATATTGTTGATGCAATCCATGATAAATTCGCCTCATGCAAAAAACAGCAGCTGGCACTAGGCACTATGTCCATAGGTTAGTCCCAAAAAATGATATAAAATGATTGTAAAACATCCAATAATGATAATATAACAACATGCAACAATTAAAAATTACAGATACGTTGGAGATGTATCAGATATATGTTGATTTATGAGATGATCATGTTTTGTAATAAGTTCATGACTTGCATGTCGATGAGTTCGACAACCGGTAGCAGCCTTAGGGTTGTCTTTAATTATTGTATGACATGTGTGTCAATTACTAAGCGCCATGTACTGGCTTTACTTTATCGCTATGCGTTAGCAATAGTTGTAGAAGCAATAGTTGGCGAGATGACCCCGATGCAACGAGGGAGATCAAGGTGTCGCTCCGGTGACGATGGAGATCATGTTGTTGCTTTGGAGATGGAGGTCAAAAGCACAAGATGATGATAGCCATATCATGTCACATATTTTGATTGCATGTGATGTTTATCCTTTATGCATATTATTTTGCTTAGAATGATGGTACCATTATAAGATGATCCCTTCACTTAATTTCAAGATAGAAGTGTTCTCCCCGAGTATGCACCGTTGCTAAAGTTCGTCGTTTCGAAGCACCTCATGATGATCGGGTGTGATAGACTCTACGTTCACATACAACATGCGTAAGCCAGTTTTACACAAGCAGAATATTTGGGTTAAAGTTGATGAGCCTAGCATGTACAGACATGGTCTCGAAACACTAGCGACCGAAAGGTCGAATATGAGTCCCATAGTAGATATGATCAACATGGAGATGTTCACCATTGAAGACTACCCCATCTCACGTGATGATTAGACATGGGTTAGTTTATTTGGATCATGTATCACTTAGACAACTTGAGGGATGTTGATTTACGTAGGAGTTCACTAGTAGATTATTTGAACTAAAATTTATCTTGAACTTAGTTCTAATAGTATTTGCAAATCTATGTTATAGATCGATGGCCCGTGCTATCATTCACTTTAATTTTAATGCATTTCTAGAGAAAGCTAAGTTCAAAGATGATGGTGGCAACTACATGGACTGGGTCCATAACTTGAGTATTATCCTCATTGTTGCACACGAGAATTATGTCCTTGATGCACCGCTAAGTGACGGACCTGCTGCAGGAGCTGATGCGGATGTTATGAACATCTGGCAGGCTCGATCTGATGACTACTCGATAGTTCACTATGCCATGTTGTATGGCTTGGAACCGGGACATCAAAGTGTTTTGAACGCCACGGAGCATATGAGATGTTCCAAGAGCTGAAATTGATATTTCAAACTAATTCCTAGGTTGAGAGATATGAAGTCTCCAACGAGTTCATTAATTGTAAGATGGAGGAGAATAGTTCTGTCAGTGAACACATACTCACAATGTCTGGGTACCACAACCACTTGAATCGACTGGGAATTGATCTTCCAGTTGAGTGTGTTATTGATAGAGTTCTTCTGTCACTGCCACCAAGATACAAAGGCTTCGTGATGAACTATAATATGCAAGGGATGACGAAAACGATTCTCGAGCTCTTCGCAATGCTGAAATTGGTGGAGGTAGAAATCAAGAAAGAGCATCAAGTGTTGATGGTTAACAATACCACTAGTTTCAAGAAAAAGGGCAAGGGAAAGAAATGGAACTTCAAGAATAATGGCAAGAAAGTTGCCGCTCCCGTGAAGAAGTCCAAAGCTATACCCAAGCCTAAAACGGAGTGCTTCTACTGCAAAGGAAATAGTCACTGGAAGCAGAACTGCCCCAAATACTTGGCAGATAAGAAAGATGGCAAAGTGAACAAATGTATATTTGATATACATGTTATTTATGTGTTCCTTACTAGTAATTGTAGCAGTGCCTGGGTATTTGATACTGGTTCGATTACTCATATTTGCAACTCGAATCATGAGCTGTGGAATAAACGAATATTGGCTAAGGATGAGGTGACGATGCACGTCGAGAATGGTTCCATGGTCGATGTGATTGCCGTCGGCATGCTACCTCTACATCTACCTTCGGGATTAGTTTTTGACCTTAATAATTGTTATTTGGTGCCAGCGTTGAGCATGAACATTATATCTAGATCTTCTTTATTGTGAGACAGTTATTCATTCAAGTCAGAGAATAATGGTTGTTCTATTTATATGAGTAACATCTTTTATGGTCATGCACCCTCAGTGAATGGTCTATTCTTGTTGAATCTTGATCATAATGATACACATATCCATAATGTTGATGCCAAAAGAAGCAAAGTTGATAATGACAGTGCAACATACTTGTGGCACTGTTGTTTAGGTCATATTGATGTAAAGCGCATGAAGAAACTCCATGCAGATGGACTTTTGGAATCACTTGATTATGAATCATTTAATACTTGTGAACCAGGCCTCATGGGTAACATGACTAAAACTCCGTTCTCCGAAACAATGGAGCAAGCAAATGACTTACTGGAAATAATACATACTGGTGTATGCGGTCCAATGAGTGTTGAAGCACACGGCGGGTATCGTTATTTTCTAACCTTCACAGATGATTTAAGTAGGTATGGGTATATCTACTTGATGAAACACAAGTCTGAAACATTTGAAAAGTTCAAAGGATTTCGGAGTGAAGTGGAGAATCATCGTAACAAGAAAATAAAGTTTGTACGATCTGATCATGGAGGTGAACATTTGAGTTACGAGTTTGGCCTCATTTAAAACAATGTGAAATTGTTTCACAACTCACGCCACCTGGAATACCACATCGTAATGGTGTGTCTGAATGTCGTAACCATACTTTATTAGATATGGTGTGATCTATGATTTCTCTTACCAAGTTGCCACTATCGTTTTGGGGTTATGCATTAGAGACAAGTGCACTCACGTTAAATATGGCACCGTCTAAATCCGCTGAGACGACACCGTATGAACTATATATGGTTTGTCAATAAACCTAAGCAGTCATTTATTAAAGTTTGGGGATGCGACACTTATGTCAAAAGGCTTCAGCCTGATAAGCTCGAACCCAAAGCGAGGACGTGTGTATTCATAGGATACCCTACAGAAACTATTGGGTATACCTTCTACCACAGATCCGATGGCAAAATCTTTGTTGCTAAGAATTGGTCCTTTCTAGAGAAGGAGTTTCTCTTGAAAGAAGTGAGTGGGAGGAAAGTAGAACTTGATGAGGTAGTTGTACCTTCTCTCGAATTGGAAAGTAGCACATGAGGGAAAACTGTTCCGTGATGTCCACACCAACCAGAGAGGAAGCAAATGGTAATGATCATGAAACTTCAGATCAAGTTAGTACTGAACCTCGTAGTTCGACCAGAATATGTTCTGCACCAGAGTGGTACGGTAATCCTGTCTTGGAAGTCATACTGTTGGACAACGGTGAACCTATGAACTATGAAGAAGCTATGATGAGCCCAGATTAAGACAAATGGCTTGAGGCCATGAAATCTAAGATAGGATCCATGTATGAGAACAAAGTATGGACTTTGGTGGACTTGTCCGATAATGAGCAATCCATTGAGAATAAATGGATCTTCAAGAGGAAGATGGACGCAGATGGTAATGTCACTATATACAAAGCTCGACTTGTCGCAAAAGGTTTTTGACAATTCAAAGGGTTGACTACGATGACACTTTCTCACCCGTAGTGATGCTTAATTCTGTCAGAATCATGTCAGCAATTGCCGCATTTTTTATTATGAAATCTGGCAAATGGACGTCAAAACTGCATTTCCTTAACGGGTTTCTTAAAGAAGAATAGTATATGATGCAACCAGAAGGTTTTGTCGATCCTGAAGGTGCTAACAAAGTGCGCAAGCTCCAGTAATCCATCTATGGACTGGTGCAAGCATCTCGGAGTTGGAATATACGCTTTGATGAGGTGATCAAAGCATTTGGTTTTATACAGACTTACGGTGAAGCTTGTATTTACAAGAAAGTGAGTGGGACCTCTATAGCATTTCTGATATTATATGTGGATGACATATTGATGATTGGAAATGATATATAATTTCTGGATAGCGTAAAAGGATATTTGAATACGAGTTTTTCCATGAAACACCTCGGTGAAGCTGCTTACATATTGGGCATCAAGATCTATAGGGATAGATCAAAATGCTTAATAGGACTTTCACAAAGCACATACCTTGACAAAGTTTTGAAGAATTTTAAAATGGACCAGTCAAAGAAAGGGTTCTTGGCTGTGTTGCAAGGTATGAAATTGAGTAAGACTCAAAGTCCGACCACGAAGAAAATAGAGAGAGAATGAAAGTCATTCCCTATGCCTCAGCCATAGGTTCTATTGTGTACCAGACCTGATGCGTGCTTGCCATTAGTTTGGCAGGGAGGTACCAAAATAATCCAGGAGTGGATCATTGGACAGTGGTGAATAATATCCTGAAGTACCTGAAAAGGACCAAGGATGGGTTTCTCATTGATGGAGGTGATGAAGAGCTCGTCGTAAAGGGTTACGTTGATGCTAGCTTTGACACAGATCTGGATGACTCTAAGTCGCAAACCGGGTATGTATTTATATTGAATGGTGGAGCTGTCAGTTGGTGCAGTTCCAAGCAGAGCGTCGTGGCGGGATCTACATGTGAAGCGGAGTACATAGCTGCTTCGGAAGCATCACATGAAGGAGTTCATATCTGATCTGGGTGTAATACCCAATGCATCGGGTCCAACGACAATCTTTTGTGACAACACTGGAGCAATTGCCATAGGAAAGGAGCCCAAGTTTCACAAGACAACCAAACCCATCAAGCGGCGCTTCAACTCCATTCGTGAATCTGTCAAGGATGGAGACATAAAAATTTGCAAAGTACATACAAATCTGAATGTGGAAGACTTGACTAAACCTCTTCCACAGGCAAAAAATGATCACCACCAACACTCTATGGGTGTTAGATTTATTACTATGTAATCTAGATTATTGACTCCAGTGCAAGTTGAAGACTATTGGAAATATGCCCTAGAGGCAATAATAAATTGGTTGTTATTATATTCCCTTAGGTTTATTATTTATGCTATAATTGTATTGATCGGACACTTAAATACATATGTGAATAGATAAACAAATACCAAGTCCCTAGTAAGCCTCTACTAGACTAGCTCGTTGACCAAAAGATGGTTAAGGTTTCCTAACCATAGACATGAGTTGCCATTTGATAACGGGATCACATCATTAGGAGAATGATGTGATGGACAAGGCCCATCCGTTAGCATAGCATTTGATTGTTCAGTTTATTGCCACTCTATCTTAATGTCAAATACATGTTCCTTCGACCATGAGATCATGCAACTCCCGGACTCCGGAGGAATTCCTTGTGTGTATGAAATGTCACTTCGTAACTGGGTGATCATAAAGGTACTCTACACGCATCTCCGAAGGTGTCTGTTGAATTGGCGTGGATCGAGATTGGGATTTGTCACTTTGTATGACGGAGAGGTATCTCTGGGCCCTCCAGGTAATATAGCATCACAAGAAGCTTGCAAGTAAAGTGACTAAGGAATTAGTTACAAGATGGTGTATCACGGAACAAGTAAAGAGACTTGCTGGTAACAAGATTGAACTAGGTATGAGATACCGACGATCGAACCTCGGGCAAGTAACATACCGACAGACAAAGAGAACTATGTATGTTGTCATAAATGTTCGACCGATAAAGATCTTCGTAGAATATGTAGGAACCAATATGGGCATCCAGGTCTCGCTACTGGTTATTGACCGGAGAGTGTCTCGGCCATGTCTACATCATTCTTGAACCCGTAGGGTTCGCAGGCTTAATGTTCATTGACAATATAGTACTATATGACTTATGTAAGTTGGTGACCGAATGTTGTAAGGAGTCCCGTATGAGATCAAGAACATGACGAGGAGCTCTGGAATGTTCTATAGGTAAATATTTACATATAGGATGAAGGTATTCGGGTTTCAGAATGCACCGGATCACCATCGGAGTACCGGAAGGGGTTCTAGAAGACCTACGGTGAGTTAATGTGTCAAACAGTCCAACGAGGGGAGCACACCAGCCCACAAGGCGCTGGCACGCCCCACCTCTTGGCCGCCGGCCCTTGCGAAGGAATGGGGGGGCAAGGTAGGGCAGCCGCCGTCCCCCTCCTACCTTCTTCTCCCTTGAAAGTGCAACTAATCCCCGGGTGGTTTTGGTTATTAATAACAACATATAGCTCATTGAACTAATGTCCATTCAAGTTAAATATTTTAGGAAGTTCAATGATTGGCATGGCATGGACTAGATATGTGGACCCCTCAAAATGCTAAGGACAAAGATCGGCAAAAGCTAAAGACTCTTCATTTTCATTTTAGTGATCCAAGATCACATTGAGTCTATAGGAAAGTCAATACTATTAAAAGGGGATGAGGTGTTGCTTAATGATCTGGTTGCTCAAGTGCTTAGTGATATAACTCCAAAAACCCTCAACCACTTTCTTATTTCCACATTTGTCCAAAACCCAAAGTCAAACTCGGCCCCACCGATTTGATCTATCCGGCACCACCGAGTTCATTTGACATAGCCACTACCAGAAACCCTAGACAATTCGGTCACACCGATACGGATCTCGGTCTCATCGAGATGGCCCTGTAAACTCTCTGTTTTCGTTTTGTAACGTTTCGGTCTCACCGAAATGAGCGATCGGTCCCACCGAGTTTGCTTGACCAACTCTCTGTATTGATCTTTGCTGAAATTGGTCTCACTGAGTTCATGTAATTGGCGCCACCGAGATGAGATTTTGCCTTAGCCCTAGCACATCGGTCACATCGAGTTGATCATGTCGGTCCCACCGAGATTCCTAATGTTCACATTTTGAAATGCTTCGGTCGCAACGAGTTCTTCTATCCGGTCTGACCGAGTTGGGTCAAATGTGTGTAACAGTTGGATTTTGTGTGGAGGCTATATATATCCCTCCACCCCCTTCTCCATGTGAGAGAGGGCCATCAGAACGTGCCTACACTTTCACTACTCATTTTCTAAGAGAGAACCACCTGCTCATGTGTTGAGACCAAGATATACCAATCATACCACAAGAATCTTGATCTTAGCCTTCCCCAAGTTGCTTTCCACTCAAATCATCTTTCCACCATATCCAAATATGTGAGAGAGAGAGTTGAGTGTTGGGGAGACTATCACTTGAAGCGCAAGAGCAAGGAGTTCATCATCAACACACCATCTATTACATTTTGGAGAGTGGTGTCTCCTAGATTGGTTAGGTGTCACTTGTGAGCCTCCAACAAGATTGTGGAGTTGAACCAAGGATACCGTGTGCACCTTGCTCCAAATGATGCCCAACTACAAAGATCTCAAGCCAATGGAAGTCATTGGTAGAATTGTTGCTCATGAGATGTGACTCAAGGATAAGGAAGAGCTCCACAATAAGTCTAGTGGTGCTTATAAAGCTTCATGTGACGCTCCTACCACATCAAGTGACAAACAAGCCTTGAATGAAGAATTGAGCTTAATGGTGAAGAACTTCAACAAATTCTATAGGAATAGAAGCAAAGAGAGAAGTTCCAAGTCAAGGTCCTACAATGGCAACAGATCTTCTAGTCCTGATCGCAATTGCTACAATTGTGGAAGACCCGGACACTACTCAAATGAGTGTACGGCTCCATACAAGAGAAGAGAAGATTCACCCAAAAGGAGAAGTAAAAGAGATGAATCACCACCAAGAGAGAGAAGGAGTAGAGATGAACGTTATGAACTAAGACCCTCTCGTAGAAGCAAGGATTCGGAAAGGAAGGACAAATCATCAAGGAGCTACACAAGACGAAGACATCAAGCTCATGTTGGTGAATGGGTATCCAGTTCCTACTCCGACAACTACTCCGAGAGAAGCTACAACTACGACTCCGAAGATACTCAAGATGAAGGTGTTGCTGGAATTGCTTTTGTGTCATCCAACTCCTATGATATATTTGACTCACCTAATGAAGGAATTGGAAGATGCTTCATGGCTAAAGGCCCCAAGGTATCACACCTCGAGTATCTTGATTTAAATAGTGATGAAGATGATTTGCTAGGAGATGATGAATTACTTGTTGACAATAATAGTGATGAAATCTATGATGAAATTGCTATTAATCATGCTAATCAAGATGAAACGAATGATAACGATAAGAATGAGATTGAGCATTTAATTAAAGAACTAAATACTCTTAAGTTAGCTCATGAAACTGCCTTAGAGGATCATCGAGAACTTTTAAAAACTCATGAGAAGCTACGCTTCGAGAAGCTCAACTTAGCGCAAGAGCATGGGTTCTTAAAATATATCAATGATGATCTTCGAAAGAAAAGTTCTTCTTTCATTGCCAAGCGTTTACTCTTGTCTACTTATACGCCTCAAGTAAAATCTAGCAATAAGTACAAGAAAAATTCTTCTTCTAGTAACAATAATCATGTTAAATCCAATAGTGTTGCCTCTAATAGTTCTCTTGATTACACTAATGATTCTCTTAGCCAAGTTACACTTGAGCAAGAAAATAGCTTATTGAAGGGAATTATAGAGAAATGTGTTTACAAGAGCCTTGCCGGGAGTAAGCAATTTGAGGAAATTATACGCAAGGAAGGCACCGGAAGAATCAAGGTGTTGGCTTTGAACAAAAGTTCAATGCCAATGGAGTTGAGTGGGAAGAAGATCAATACCCCAAGATAAAGTTTGTTCCTCAACAAGAGAAGTATGACCCCACTTCCTTCAAGGGAACACAATCTCAAGATGATCTTCCACCACAAGACCACAAGCTAAAGGGCAAGGACAAGATTCAAGAAGAGATTGATTCATTTGAAGAAGCTCCTAAGGCCTTGGTCAAGTGGGTATCCAAGACTACTTCAAGTTCTACTTCATCAAGTACGACTACAACTCCAAGGATTCACATCAAGTTGATGTGGATCCCAAAGAAGAAGAACTAGAGAGTTCATGAGGGTGGCTCCGCCAACATATTTCACTCATATTCATTTTAGCAAGGACAAGTGAAATCAACTTCCATATCTTGCACTACTTCAAGGAGTCACAAACCCTATTGTTGGTAAGACAAGGGACAAGGTAATCTAATGCTTTCATTGACATCATTATATGTGTGTTTCACTCTATGTCTATGGATATCCTTGTATGTTTCTTGTGGGACTAACCCTTGTAGGTATTGAAAGTGCAACTCAGTCCAATGGATTGCTCCAAGTGATCTACATCAACATTGAGCATCCACATATTCAACATCTAATGAAGTCATCATCGACAAAACCCAAGGTTAGTTCATCCCTCTAAGGGGAGATATCACATCTAGGGGGAGCTTTACTCTAAGAATTGAGCTAAACCAACTCTAATGATGTGAACACAACAATGCTTTATGAAAAAGTGGTGACCCCACTTGTACTAAACGATGAGTATGACCTATGATCAAATGTTTTCATTTGACTCCTAAGTCAATATACTCATATATAGATGACCTAGTCATCGCCAATTGCATGATAGATGCTAGAGTGCTTGTGCATGCTTTGCCCCATGTTTTATTTGCCATCTTATTGTGTGAGCATGTTGGTGGCATATTTTTCTCCATTCGAGGACATCCATTTGTTGCTTTGGTTGTTTGGCTTTTTCTCTTTTGCCAAATGGATGGACAAGAATGCCTAAGTACTCCCTCTAGCTCGGTGGCGCGGGATATATCAAATCGGTGGGGCCGAGTTTGACTTTTGGTTTAGGACATATGTATATGTGAGAAAGTGGTTGCGGGCTTTTGGACCATATCACTAAGCATTTTGAGCAAGCAAGCCATTAAGCAACACCTCATCCCCTTTTAATAGTATTGGCTTTCCTATGGACTCGATGTGATCTTGGATTAGTGAAATAAAAAATGTAGAGTCATGAGCTTTGAGCTTTTGCCAATCTTCTGTCCTTAGCATCTTGAAGAGGTTCCATATCCTCTTGTCCATGCCACTCCACTATTGAACTTATCTTAAATATACTAGGTAAAAGTGTTAATCCAACAAGAGATATGTTGACATTAATTACCAAAATCATCCAGGGAGCACTTGTGCTTTCAGTCGCGCTACCTACCACTTGTTTATCAAGCCTCCCAATATGCCATGAAACAACCTCTAACCTTTTCATCATCCCAGTAAACCGTTGTTTGGCTATGTTACCGCTTGCTCAGCCCCTCTTATAGTGTTGTTAGTTGCAGGTGAAGATGAAGTTTGCTCCATGTCAGAACTTGGACGTTGGAATATCACAATATCTATTACTATAATTAACGCACCTATATACTTGGCAATGGGTCGGAGGCTGGGCCTTTTGCTCATTGTTTTGTTGCAATCACGCTGCCCTAAGAACCAATAAACCGGTGTTATGTTCCTTGATTTTGTGTTCCTGATGCGGTTGGGTTTATGGGAACCCCTCGACAGTTTGCTTTGAATAAAACTCCTCCAGCAAGGCCCAACATTGTTTTACCATTTGCCTAATAACAACTAAAATTTGCATAGGGAGTACCTACCCCATGGATCTTTCTTAATCAACCCCCGGGCCAGTGCTCCTCATGAGTGTTGGTCCAAACTAGAGCCACTTGCGGCGCCACCTGGGGCAACTCGGGTTTTTGGCTGTTGTACGTAGTATTCATCCGGACATGGCCTGAGACGAGATACACATGGCTACTATCAGGGTGTTGGCACGCTGGGAGGTCTTGCTGGACTTGTTTTACCATTGTCGAAATGTCTTGTGCACCGGGATTCCGAGTCTGATCTGGTTGTCCGTAAGGTAAGAGGTTTACCTCTTCTGATCGTGAGAGCTTGTGATGGGCTTAGTTGGGACACCCCTGCAGGGTTATGATCTTTTGAAAGTCATGCCCGCGGTTATGTGGTAGATTAGAATTTGTTAATGTCCGGTTGTAGAGAACTTGCCACTAAACACGAAATAAAATACACCAACCGTGTGAGTAACCATGATCGTCTCTTTTCGAGTAAGTTCGGGAAGAGAATCGTGGTTACTTCCTCTAGGGCATATTTCCTCCATAGCCTTGGCAAAGGAATCGAGGTTTCACAAGAGAACCAAGCACATCAAGAGATGCTTCAATTCCATCCATGATCATGTCAAGGAGGGAGACATAGAAATTTGCAACATACATACGGATCTGAATGTTGCAGACCCGTTGACTAAGCCTCTTCCACGAGCAAAACATGATCAGCACCAAGACTCCATGGGTGTCAGAATCATTACTATGTAATCTAGATTATTGACTCTAGTGCAAGTGGGAGACTGAAGGAAATATGCCCTAGAGGCAATAAAAAAGTTGTTATTTATATTTCCTTATATATCATGATAAATATCTTTTATTCATGCTAGAATTGTATTGACCGGAAACTTAATACATGTGTGAATACATAGACAAAACAGAGTGTCCCTGGTATGCCTCTACTAGACTAGCTCGTTAATCAAAGATGGTTATGTTCCTAACCATAGATATGTGTTGTCAATTGATCAACGGGATCACATCATTATGAGAATGATGTGATGGACAAGGCCCATCTGTTAGCTTAGCACTATGATCGTTTAGTTTTACTGCTATTGCTTTCTTCATGACTTATACATGTTCCTCTGACTATAAGATTATGCAACTCCCGAATACCGAAGGAACACCTTGTGTGCTATCAAACATCACAACACCTTTTGTGCTATCAAACGTCACAACGTAACTGGGTGATTATAAAGATGCTCTACAGGTGTCTCCGAAGGTGTTTGTGGTGTTGGCATAGATCGAGAATAGAATTTGTCACTCCGAGTGTCGGAGAGGTATCTCTAGGCCCTCTCGGTAATACACATCATAATAAGCCTTGCAAGCAAATGACTAATGTGTTAGTCACGAGATGATGTATTATGGAACGAGTAAAGAGACTTGCCAGTAATGAGATTGAACTAGGTATGATGATACCGACGATCGAATCTCGGGCAAGTAACATACCGATGACAAAGGGAACAACGTATGTTGTTATGCGGTTTGATCGATAAAGATCTTCGTAGAATTTGTAGTAACCAATATGAGCATCCAGGTTCCTCTATTGGTTATTGACCATAGATGAGTCTCGGTCATGTCTACATAGTTCTCGAACCCGCAGAGTCCACACGCTTAACGTTCGATGACGATCGGTATTATGAGTTTATGTGTTTTGATGTACCGAAGGTTGTTCGGAGTCCTGTATGAGATCATAGACATGACAAGGAGTCTCGAAATGGTCGAGACATAAAGATTGATATATTGGAAGGTTATATTCAGACACCGGAAGGGTTCCGGGGGTCACCGAATAAATACGGGAGTACTGGGGAGTTACCAGAACCTCCTCGGGGGTCAATTTGCCTTCATGGGCCTTAGTGGAAATAGAGGGCAACAAGGAAAGTGTGGGGCGTGCCCCCCTAGGCCCAAACTGAATTGGTTTAGGGCTTGGGGTGCGGCCCCCTCTTTCCTTCTCCCCTCCTCCTCTTTCCTTCCCCTCCTAATTGGACTAGGAAAGGGGGAACCTACTTCTACTAGGAGTAGGATTCCCCCCTAGGGGCGCACCCTATGAGGTCGCCGGCCCCCTCCCCTTGCTCCTTTATATACGTGGCCAGGGGGCACCCTATAGACACACAAGTTGACAATTGTTTTAGCCATGTGCGGTGCCCCCTCCACTGTTACACACCTCGGTCATATTGTCGTAGTGCTTAGGCGAAGCCCTATGTCGGTAACTTCATCAACACCATCACCACACCGTCGTGCTGACGACACTCTCCCTCGGCCTCAACTGGATCAAGAGTTCGAGGGACGTCACCGAGCTGAACGTGTGCAGATCGCGGAGGTGTCGTGCGTTCGGTGCTTGATCGGTTGGATCGCGAAGACGTTCGACTACATCAACCGCGTTACTAAATGCTTCCGCTTTCGGTCTACGAGGGTATGTGGACACACTCTCCCGATCGTTGCTATGCTTCTCCTAGATAGACCTTGCGTGTTCGTAGGATTTTTTTTTGAAATACTACGTTCCCCAACAGTGGCATCATGAGCCAGGTCTATGTGTAGATGATATGCACGAGTAGAACACGATGAGTTGTGGGCGATAATAGTCATACTGCTTACCAGCATGTCATACTTTGTTTCGGCGGTATTGTGAGATGAAGCGGCCCGGACCGACATTACGCGTATACTTACACGAGACTGGTTTCACCGTTACGAGCACTTGTTGCTTAAAGGTGACTGGTGGGTGTTCGTCTCTCTCACTTTAGTTGAATCGAGTGTGACTATGCCCGGTCCTTGTGAACGTTAAAACAGCACACTTGACGAAAAATCGTTGTGGTTTTGATGCGTAGGTAAGAACGGTTCTTGCTAAGCCTGTAGTAGCCACGTAAAACTTGCAACAACAAAGTAGAGGACGTCTAACTTGTTTTTGCAGGGCCTGTTGTGATGTGATATGGACAAGATGTGATGAGTTATACGTTATTGTATGAGATGATCATGTTTTGTAAATTATCGGCAACCGACAGGAGCCTTATGGTTGTCTCTTTATTATATGAATTGCGAAAGCCATGTAATTGCTTTACTTTATCACTATGAGTTAGCGATAGTAGTAGTAGCAATAGTTGGCGAGATGACCACAACGCTACGATGAAGATCATGGTGTCAAGCTGGCGACGATGGAGATCATGGCGATACTTTGGAGATGGAGATCAAAAGCACAAGATGATGATGTCCATATCATGTCACATATTTTGATTGCATGTGATGTTTATCTTATTATGCTTCCTATTTTGCTTAGTACGATGGTAGCATTATAAGATGATCCCTCACACAAAATTTCAAGGTACAAGTGTTCTCCTTGAGTATGCACCATTGCGAAAGTTCGTCGTGCCGAGACACCATGTGATGATCGGGTGTGATAAGCTCTACGTTCAAATACAACGGGTGTAAGACAAATTTGCACATGCAGAATACTAGGGTTAAATTTGACGAGCCTAGCATGTACAGACATGGCCTCGGAATACCGGAGACGGAAAGGTCGAGCGTGAATCATATAGTAGATATGATCAACATAAGGTGTTCACCATTGAAGACTACTCCATCTCACGTGATGATCGGACATGGTTTAGTTGATTTGGATCACGTGATCATTTAGATGACTAGAGGGATGTCTATCTAAGTGGGAGTTCTTTAGTAATATGATTAATTGAACTTAAATTTATCATGAACTTAGTCCTGACAGTTTTTGAATATCTATATTGTGGTAGATCAATGGCTCGTGCTACTGTTCCCTTGAATTTTAATGCGTTGCTAGAGAAAGCTAAGTTGAAAGATGATGGTAGCAACTACACGGACTGGGTTCGTAACTTGAGGATTATCCTCATTGCTGCATAGAAGAATTATGTCCTTCAAGCACCGCTAGGTGACAGGCCTGCTGCAGGAGCAACTCCGGACGTTATGAACGTCTGGCAATCTCGTTCTGATGACTACTCGATAGTTCAGTGTGCTTAGAATCGGGACTTCAAAGACGTTTTGAACGTCATGGAGCATATGAGATGTTCCAAGAGTTGAAGTTAATATTTCAAGCAAATGGCCGAATTGAGAGATATGAAGTCTCCAATAAGTTCTATAGCTGCAAGATGGAGGACAACGGTTCTATCAGTGAATACTTACTCAGAATGTTTGGGTACTACAATCACATGACTCAACTTGGATGCAAAGTTGATGAAGATAGTGTTATTGATAGAGTTCTTCAATCACTGCCACCAAGCTATAAAGGCTTCGTGATGAACTATAATATGCAAGGGATGTAGAAGACAATTCCCGAGCTCTTCGCTATGCTCAAAGCTACGAAGGTAGAAATCAAAAAGGAGCATCATGTGTTGATGGTTAACAAGACCACTAGTTTCAAGAAAAAGGGCAAGGGGTAGAAGGGGAACTTTAAGAAGAATAGCAAGCTAGTTGCTACTCCCGCGAAGAAACCCAAGTCTGGAGCCAAGCCTGAAACTGAGTGCTTCTACTGCAAAGGAACTGGACACTGGAAGCGAAACTACCCCAAGTATTTGGCGGATAAGAAGGATGGAAAAGTGAACAAAGGTATATTTGATATACATGTTATTGATGTGTACCTTACTAATGCTCATAGTAGCACCTGGGTATTTGATACTGGTTCGATTGCTAATATTTGTATCTCGAAACAGGGGCTATGGATTAAACAAAGATTAGCTCAGGACGAGGTGACGATGTGCGTGGGAAATGGTTCCAAAGTCGATGTGATCGCCATCGGCACGCTACCTCTACATCTACCTTCGGGATTAGTTTTAGGTCTAAATAATTGTTATTTGGTGCCAGCGTTGAGCATGAACATTATATCTGGATCTTGTTTGTTGCGAGACGGTTATTCATTTAAATCAGAGAATAATGGTTGTTCTATTTATATGAGTAATATTTTGTAAGGTCATGCACCCTTGTTGAATGGTCTATTTTTGTTGGATCTCGATCGTAGTGATACACATATTCATAATATTGAAGCCAAAAGATGCAAAGTTTGTGGCACTGCCATTTAGGTCATATTGGTGTAAAGCGCATAAAGAAACTCTATGCTGATGGACTTTTGGGATCACTTGATTATGAATCACTTGGTGCTTGCGAACCATGCCTCATGGGCAAGATGACTAAAACTCCGTTCTCCGGAACAATGGAGCGAGCAACTGACTTATTAGAAATCATACATACTGATGTATGTGGACCAATGAGTGTTGAGGCTTGCGGCGGGTATCATTACTTTCTGACCTTCACAGATGATTTGAGCAGATATGGGTATATCTACTTGATGAAACACAAGTCTTAAACATTTGAAAAGTTCAAAGAATTTCAAGGTGAAGTAGAGAATCATCGTAACAAGAAAATAAAGTTTCTACGATCTGATCGCGGAGGCGAATATTTGAGTTACGAGTTTGGTCTTCATTTCAAACAATATGGAATAGTTTAACAACTCACGCCACCTAGAACACCACAGCGTAATGGTGTGTTCGAACGTCGTAACCGTACTATATTAGATATGGTCGATCTATGATGTCTCTTACCTATTTACCACTATCGTTTTGGGGTTATGCTTTAGAGACAGCTGCATTCACGTTAAATAGCGCACCATCTAAATCCGTTGAGACGACACCTTATGAACTATGGTTTGGCAAGAAACCCAAGTTGTCGTTTCTTAAAGTTTAGGGTTGCGATGCTTATGTGAAAAATCTTCAACCTAATAAGCTCGAACCCATGTCGAGAAATGTGTCTTCATAAGGATACCCAAAGGAAACTGTTGGGTACACCTTCTATCACAGATCCGAAGGCAAGATATTCGTTGCTAAGAATGGATCCTTTCTAGAGAAGGAATTTCTCTCGAAAGAAGTGAGTGGGAGGAAAGTAGAACTTGATGAGGTAATTTTACCTTCTCCCGAATCGGAAAGTAGTACATCACAGAAACTAGTTCCAGTGATTCCTACACCGATCAGTGAGGAAGCTCATGAAACTTCAGATCAAGTTACTACTGAACCTCGTAGGTCAACCAGAGTACATTCCGCACTAGAGTGGTACGGTAACCCTATTCTTGAAGTCATGTTACTAGACCATGATGAACCTACGAACTATGAGGAAGCAATGATGAGCCCCGATTCCGCAAAATGGCTTGAGGCCATGAAATCCGAGATGGGATCCATGTATGAGAACAAAGTATGGACTTTGGTTGACTTGCCCGATGATCGGCAAGCCATTGAAAATAAATGGATCTTTAAGAGGAGGACCGACGACGATGGTAACGTTACTGTCTACAAAGCTCGACTTGTTGCGAAAGGTTTTTGACAAGTTCAAGGAGTTGACTACGATGAGACTTTCTCACCCGTAGCTATGCTTAAGTCATGTTAGCAATTGCCGCATTTTATGATTATGAAATCTGGCAAATGGATGTCAAAACTGCATTCCTTAATGGATACCTGAAAGGATTGAGAAGAGGTGTCTAGAGGGGGGTGAATAGACTCTTAGCAACAAAAGTGGCAATTTTTAATTTCTTCAAGTTTAGGTGGAGTTTTAGCACATGTTTAAACATAAGCAAGCATGACAAGAGTATATGAGCAGCGGAAAGTAAAGCATGCAATTTTGCAAGAATGTAAAGGGATGGGATTGGAGTGTGCAAACGCAATTGGAGACACGGAGATTTTTTAGCCGTGGTTCCAATAGGTGGTGCTATCGTACATCCACGTTGATGGAGACTTCAACCCAGGAAGGGTAATGGTTGCGCGAGTCCATGGAGGGCTCCACCCACGAAGGGTCCACAAAGAAGCAACCTTGTCTATCCCACCATGGCCATCGCCCACAAAGGACTTGCCTCACTAAGGTAGATCTTCACGGAGTAGGCGATCTCCTTGCCCATACAAACTCCTTGGTTCAACTCCAAAATCTTGACGAAGGCTCCCAAGTGACACTTAACCAATCCAGCTGTAATGCCCAGGATGGGACTATATATCCTACGTGTCGAGGCACGACTTAAAGATATAAGCCCATTATGGAATGATCGCAAGTTTGGTACCTTTGCACATCTCATGTAAAAAATAGGGATGGAAAACTGAAAATATAGTTGGCTTACACTCGCCACGTCACACAAATACATTACATGTTCAAACATCATTCAGATAAACATCACAACCCATCTAAGGGTAAAGATCCAAATGACAAGATACCAAACATAACATTAAACCACAGGTTTGAATCGAATCCTAGTAGAAGCTCTACTGATCAACCGGATAGTTCACATAGTAACGGCTACGCTCCTCGTCGTACTCCCAGTCTAGCTCAATGCCATCGCCTATGTAGCTCACCATCGTACCTGCATCTGGTGTGTTGAAGTAACTGTGAGCCACAGAGCACTCAGCAATCCCGTTCCTGGGTAACATGAATATCCCAGCCTTGGGTGTGGAACAAGGCTGAACAAAAAACAAGAGGTTGCAGCAGCACTAGCACTAGCTTACATTAAAGAGAGCGAGAAGAGAAGGTGCCTCGGTCGAGAGATGATCACGAAGTGATCCTAACTAAAGCAAGTCAAACATAACCCCACCGTGTTCACTTCCCAAATCCCTTTCGGAAAATGACCGTCACGGTACACACGCTGGTAGTGTATTGAGACATGGTGTCAAGTTTTCTACAACCGGATATTAACAAGCTCCCATCTACCACATAACCGCGGGCACGGCTTTAGAAAGTTCAAAATCCTGCAGGGGTGTTCCAACTTGGCCCATGACAAGCCCATGATCCGCGGAGTCGCAACTCCAAGGTGGGAAGGCCCGAGTATTCTCGGAATCCCGTGCTCAAGATACTCCGACTAAGGTAAGGCTAATCCAGCAAATCCTCCCGGTGTGCCGACACCCTGATAGTAGCCGCGCGTATCTCGTCTCAGGCCACGACCGGATAAGTCATCCTACGGGTTTTTACCAGACCTCGAGTTTCCTTGAGGTGGCCCCGCAGTCTGCTCATTTTGGACCAACACTCATGTGGAGCACTGGCCCGGGGTTGTTGATTAAGAAGAGGGTTAATTACTCCCTATGCAAGTTTTTAGTTATTAGGCGAATAGTACCAATGTTGGGACTTGCTGGAAAAGACTTAGCACTTAGCGGTTTATCGAGGGGGTCCCATAACCCCAACCGTGTGAGGAACGCATAATCAAGGAACAAAACACCGGTTTATACGGTTCCTAAGGCGGCATGAGTGGAATAAATCACCAAGCAAAAGGCTTAGCCTTCCACCCATTACCAATATATAGATGATTTCATTTAATAATTAATATATTGTGATATCCCAATAAGCTTCAACAAGAAGCAAGAATCTTCAATCTTCACCTGCAGCTAACAATGCTATAAGAGGGGCTGAGCGAAGCGTACTTAGCCATTCAACGGTTTGCATAGGTAGGGTGGTTAAACAGGTTCATGGTTACAATAGGAGGCTGACAGGAAAAACATGGGCATCGAGGCAAAACTATAGATCGAGACTTCTAGCAATAGGCAAAGATAGTAATGTTATCGGGGTTCGGTCATCTTGCCTGAAGAGTTGTCGATGGGATCGTAAGAGGGGTCCTCGTTCTCAACCTCGGTAGTAACCTCGTGCTCGTACTCGTACTCGGTCTCAGCTTCCGGCTCTACTCAAACACAAGAACACAAGGCAACGAATCAAACAAGATGCAATGCGCAGAAAAATTACTGGATGCATGACTGATGCACTATGGAAGCAAAACAGATGCACTATGGAAGCACATAAAGTCTACTTAGGAAGCACAGTGTTACAGCACAACAATATGCATCAAGCAAAATACTTCAAAACATGCTAACAATAGGATATTATGAATCTACATGCAAAAACACACAAGTTACATATAGGACTTGCTCAAAACGGAGCAACCGACTAAAAGTTTCACCCGAAACAATAAACATGCACAAGCTGAAAATATCAGCCACATAGCAACTTCGGAGCAAGAGATAAATGGCCTACAGCACTCAAACATCATGGCAAGGAGCATGGACAAAAAGTAGACATACTCTACAGCAAAAAATTCCATTGGAGCATCCCCAAAGGAGCCATGGATCAATAGCAACAAGCTATGACATCTTGAACTTGACAACAAAATCCTGACAGCAGTATTTTGTTGCAACTTGGGAGCAAGAGTTAAATATGCTACAGCCACTCAAATGAGCATGTGAGAGCATGAATGGATAGCCAACAATATATACAACAAGGAATCATCAAGAGTCACCCCAAAACTATCATGGATTTGTCTAGAACAACAAGCAAACATGGCATCTAAAAAATAACAGATTCCTGACTTAGTGAAATTTCACTAAGTGTTAAAACAGCAGTTTTATCATGGCATCTTCGAGAGCAAGTTTAAGTCACCTCCAAGCAAAGCATGGCAAGTGGTAAGCACCACAGCAAAGTACACATGATGGTGAAACCAAAACATCTAAGCATGCATCAAGGGGACAAACACATCAATAGCAACGAGCTCCTCTACGAGGCATCTCGTAACAAGTTTAACGACATAACAGTCACATAGCACTTTGCAAAGGATATAAACATGGCAAGATGAAATCTATCATGCAAGCTAAAGCACCCAACATGTAGAGCATTTCATGACGAACACGTGGACATATCATTTGCATCATTTGGATAAACATGCACCAAGTTATCACAATGCAAAGATGGCATGAAAACATCTACTAACAGCAGTTTATAACAAGTAGCACTCTTCTCATGAAGATTAAGACATCTAGATGACCTCAAACATGCATGGCACAATGGAACAAAACGTAGTACAAGTCTCCATGATCATTTTGACATATCATTTGCTCAAATCGGACCAACACACAAAAAGTTATCATCAAGACAAAACTGCATCAGACAACAAAATTCTACAGACTTAGAGAAAAAAACCACCACCTCGATCAACGGGGTCAACGCGGCTGGAGGTCAACGGGCCGGCAAAGGCGGACTGGAGCGGCTCGGGCCGGCCCACCGGCTGACGGATCGGCGGAGGGGGCCTAACGGGCCGGCGCGGCCCACTAGCCGCTAGGGTTCGGCCCGTGGGGGCAGAGCCGATCTGGATCGGATCGAGCTCGGGGGATCCTCCCGATCCCCGAGTGGCGGCGGCGGTTGGCGAGCTCGCCCGAGCCGTGGCCGGCGGGAGGGCGAGGGGAGCCCGGCGGCGACCCTGGCCGGAGGGCGATGGCGACCTGGGGTGGAGGCCCGGCCTCACCGGCGGCGGAGCCTGGAGGGGCGGCGGCTGGGTGGCGACGGAGCCGGCGGGAGGAGGGCGGCGCCGGCCGGCGGGGTGGCGAGGAGGCGGCGGCAGGAGCGGTCCGGCGGCGGAGAGGTGGCGCGGCGGCGGTGCAACTCGCCGGAGAGGGCAGCGTGGAGGCGGAGAAGAACGGGGCCGGCTAGAGGTTGAAGATGACCCCGCGGGGCCCACTTGCCGGAGTGGAAGCAACGGCGACTAACTATGGAAGCACGGCGACTGAGGAAGGAAACACGGTTTTCTGGGACGTAGGAAGCACGGTTTTTCAACGGTGGAAGCACCGGGATCAACGGTGGAAGCACCGGCGGCGCACTGTGGAAACATTAGGGTTTCAGACGCGAAAATTGGGGGAGATGGACGTTTATATAGGCACAAGGAGCTAGGGTTGTCCAAAAGAGGTGAGGTTTTCAGCCACATGATCACAATTAGATGGCCTAGATGAAGGGAGGGGTTTGGGTTGGTTTGGTGGGCTGTTGGAGGGGTGTCTTGGGCCTCAAAGAGGGTTACTTTCAGCCCACTAGAATAACTGTTGGAGTAGCAAACGAACTCCAAACGCGACGAGATTCGACAGGCGGGTTACACACACCAAAACAACAACACACGACAAGTCTCACACCAAAACGGAAACATTACATGGCCAAACACCAAAGTAGGCCTCGGGGATGCCACGGACACGTGAGAGAGCTCCGGAACTCGAAACGGACAACGGGAAGGAACGCGTGGGACCGGATGCAAACGACAACACAAATGCAATGCGATGCACATGGCAACATGCTAAGGATGAATGCACACACGCAACACGACAAAACGACGAAAACCCAAAAGACGAAGAACCCGGAATGGAATTGATGAAGCCAGAGATATATATATTACCCAAAAGCGAAAGTATTACATCCGGGGCATTACAACTCTCCTCTACTACAAAAAGATCTCGTCCCGAGATCTAGGACTGGAAAAAGGAAGGGTACTCGAAACGAAGGTAATCTTCTCGTTCCCACGTAGCTTCTCGGTCGGTATGGTGTGACCACTTGACTTTCAAGAATTTGATGGACTTGTTGCAGGTCTTGCGCTCGGTTTCTTCGAGAATAGCAACTGGGTGCTCTCGGTAAGACAAATCTTGTTGAAGATCAATCTCCTCAAACGGAATCATGCGTTCAGGTGTCTTGAAGCACTTGCGGAGTTGAGACACATGAAACACATCATGAACATTGGCGAAGTTGGAAGGGAGCTCAAGTTGATAGGCTAGGTCGCCTCTTTTGCCAAGGATCTTGAAAGGCCCGATGTATCTAGGAGCAAGCTTTCCTTTGATACCGAATCTTTGGGTGCCTTTCATAGGAGAAACACGGAGATAGACATGATCCCCAATGTTGAAGGCCAAATCACGATGCTTGCCGTCATAGTAGCTCTTCTGACGCGACTGAGCGGCCTTGAGATTCTCATGTATGACTTTGCACATTTCTTCGGCTTCTGAGATCAAGTCATTGCCAAGAAGTTGACGTTCACCTGTCTCGGACCAGTTGAGAGGGGTACGGCACTTTCTGCCATAGAGGATTTCAAACGGAGCTTTTCCGGCACTTGCTTGGAAGCTGTTGTTGTAAGAGAACTCGACAAACGGAAGGCAATATTCCCATTTCATGCCAAAAGATATGACACAGGCTCTGAGCATGTCTTCTAGAATCTGATTCACTCTCTCGACTTGACCACTAGTCTGAGGGTGAAATGCAGTGCTGAACCTGATCTTAGTGCCCATGGCAGATTGAAAGGAGTCCCAAAACTTGGAAGTGAACAAACTTCCACGGTCTGAGGAGATAACTTGAGGGATGCCATGTAAGGACACAATTCTGGAAGTGTACAATTCTGCAAGTTGAGCTGCATTGATGGATTCTTTGACTGGAAGGAAGTGAGCGACTTTGGTAAGCTTGTCAATCACCACGAAGATAGAATCATTCCCTCTCTTGGACTTAGGAAAGCCAGTGACGAAATCCATTTCAATGTGGTCGAATTTCCACTCGGGAATAGGAAGAGGTTGGAGAAGACCGGCTGGACGTTGATGCTCTGCCTTCACTCTTCTACAGACATCATATTCATTCACGAATTGGGCAATCTCCCTTTTCATGCGTGTCCACCAGTAAGATTGCTTGAGGTCTTGGTACATCTTGGAACTGCCAGGATGAATGGAAAGGAGGGAATCATGTGCTTCGTCCATTATGAGCTTCCTGAGATCACCTTTGGGAACCACGAGTCTGTCCTCGAAGAACAAGGTATCTCTCTCATCAACGCGATAGCACTTGTATTTAGGAGTACCCTTTGCAATACCATGTTTCACTTTCTGCACCATAGCATCACTGAGTTGGGCCTCACGGATCTGATCTTCCAAGGTAGGAGCAACTTGAAGATTTGCAAGAAAACCTTGCGGAACAACTTGGAGGTTGAGCTTCCTGAATGCTTCACAAAGCTCAGGCTGGAACGGCTTGATAAGAAGGCTGTTGCAATATACCTTTCTGCTCAAAGCATCTGCAATCACATTCGCCTTGCGAGGAGTGTATTCGATACTGGGATCATACTCTTGGATCATTTCGACCCAACGAGTCTGGCGGAGGTTCAGATTCGGCTGTCTGAAGATGTACTTCAAGCTCTTGTGATCGGTGAAGATGTCGACTTTTCTGCCCAACAGAAGGTGTCTCCACGTAATCAAAGCATGTACCATAGCTGCTAGTTCAAGATCATGTGTGGGGTAGTTCTTATCACTTGGCTTCAGTTGACGAGAAGTGTATGCCACAATTCTCTTGTCCTGCATAAGCACACCACCAAGTCCTTGAAGAGAAGCATCACAGAATACTTCGTAGGGCTTGGACTCATCTGGAGGAGTGAGAACTGGAGCAGAGACGAGCTTTTCTTTGAGAGTTTTGAATGCCACTTCACAATCTGGAGACCAGTAGTACTTGACATTCTTCTGCAGCAAGTTGGAAAGAGGCTTGGCAATCTTGGAGAAGTTCTCAACGAACCTTCTGCAATAGCTGGCAAGACCAAGAAAGCTTCGGAGTTGCTTGACGTTCTGAGGAGGTTCCCAGTTGACAATTGCTTCAACTTTCTTGGGGTTCACCGCAATACCGTCAGCGGAGATGATATGGCCCAGATACAAGACCTTATCGAGCCAAAATTCGCACTTGGAGAACTTGGCATAGAACTTATGTTCACGGAGTCTGTCGAGAACCAGATGGAGGTGCTTTTCGTGATCTTCTTCATTCTTGGAAAATACCAAAATGTCATCCAGATACACAAGCACAAACTCGTCGGTGTAGGGGTTGAAAATGTAGTGCATCATTCTCGAGAAGGTAGGTGGAGCATTAGCGAGACCAAAGGACATGAATGTATACTCATATGAGCCGTAGCTCGTTCTGAAGGCAGTCTTGGGGATATCTTCTTCTCGAATGTGAATCTGGTGATAGCCCATTCGGAGATCGAGCTTTGAGAACACTTTAGCTCCTTTGAGCTGCTCGAACAGTTCATTGATGTTGGGGAGCGGATACTTGTTCTTTATTGTCTTCTTGTTAAATGGCCGGTAATCGACGCATAGGCGCTCCGTGCCATCCTTCTTCTTGACAAATAAGACACCACAACCCCAAGGAGACGTACTAGGCCTGATCAGACCCATACGCTCCTGTTCATCAAGCTGCCTCTTCAACTCCTTCAACTCTTTAGGAGAGAGCTTGTAGGGACGTCGGCATGCTGGCTCAGTACCCGGCTCGAGTTCAATGACGAATTCTACTTGATGATGTGGAGGCATGCCTGGAAGTTCTTCAGGAAAGACGTCTTCGTATTCGTTAACCACCGGAATTTGAGAGGTGGCATTAATCTCGACCTTGTCATTGAGAGAGAAAAGCCTGATTGTGTTATCCCTGGAGGCGAAGATAATCACATCTTCATCAGGAGGAGTAATCTTGACTTCCTTATTTGCACAATCAATGTGAGCATCATGCTGAGAAAGCCAATCCATCCCGAGGATGAGGTCAATGTCGGAATTGCCGAGAACCACCGGATTAGCCAGAAAGCGATAATCACCCATGCGAATAGATACATTCGGAGCCCTCAAATTTGAAGTCATGCACTTGCCCGGAGAAATAATTTGCAACTTCTTATCAAGAAATGCCGAAGTGAAATTATGCTTGGTAAAGAATGGCCTTGATATGAAACTGAGAGAAGCACCAGAATCAATCAAAACTTTTGCAGGGATAGAGTTAACTGAGAGGTTACCCAAAATCACATCAGAAGAATTCTCCGCTTGCGCTGCATTCATCAGATTCACCCTTGCAGACTTTGGATTATGCTTGACAATAGCTGTGCTGACAGGTGGAGGAGGAGGAAGGCGCCTTGGGTTGGGGCACTTGTTAGCATAGTGACCTTTCTGAGTGCACTTGTTGCAGACCACTTCTGAGAGAGGACGAAAATGAGAACCACTTGACTTGGAACCTTGAGACTGAAACTGATTCTTCGACTGGTTGCTCGGGTTGGGTGGGTGGGAGAAACCACGGCCACTAGAGTTCTTGTTGTTGTTGTAGGGAGCTCGGATCACTGGAGGAGGAGGAAGCCAAAATTTCTGTTGTTTCGCGACCACTTGAGAAGATGAGGAGGACTGAACGGCATCTTGAATCCTCTTCTTGGAAGCCTCCATCTTGAGCTGGGCTGCCTCTTGCTTAAGCGCCATGTTATAGAATTTGTCAAACTCATCGGGCTCGAACAAGGTGAGAGCAAGTTGAAGTTCATCCTTGAGACCTCCACGGAACTGATAGATCTTGCTCTTGGCATATGGTATGTCTTGCTTGGCATAGCGGGCGAGGTTTTGGAACTTGACATTATACTGGTAGACAGTCATAGAGCCCTGCTTCAGGTTGCGGAATTGCTCACGCATACCCTCGATGACACTTGTTGGAATGTGGTGAGAGCGAAAGTCCTTGCAAAATCATCCCAAGAGATCACACGCCCTTCTCTGGAGTCTTTGTACTGCTGCCACCAGTCAGCTGCTTGGTCCTTGAGTTGGAAGGATGCAAATTTCACATAGTCCTCAGGCCTTACGTTGCTGCACTCAAAATGCTTCTTGATATCGGTAATCCAATCTTCAGCATCGAGAGGGTCGACACAGTAACTGAAAGCCTTTGGTTGATTGGCCAAGAACTGGTTGAGCGTAGCATGGTGCTGTTGGTTGAAGAAATTGCCTTGGTTCCCTGGAGCACCCTGATTTGCTTGATTTGCTTGCATCTGCTGCATCATCTGCATCAACATCTGGGTGTTCTGGTTTGTAGTTTGCATAATCGCTCTCCAGGCCTCAGACGGAGGAGGAGGGGAAGGAGGACGATCTGGAACCTCTTCACCCTCTGGGTTAGCGTTGGGAACCCGTTTCGGAGCCATCCTGAAAGAGATGACCACCAATCAGCAATTTGATTGAAAGAAGATATAAGCTGAAACAACGGATTGAAATGCAACATAGTCTTCACAAGAATCCTTCGAACAAGAGGAACGAATGAAATTCTCAGCTTAATGATAGCAACAATCTTCACGAGAAGCCACTGGGAGACAAAAGGTAAATAAGAAAAACACAAGGTACAGATGGAACAAACACAAGATAGGAGCTTCGTTCGACATCTTTGTGCTGAGAGCTTATGGAACGTGTTACGAAAGGGTTTTGCAATCCCCGGATCAGCATAGCCAATGACCCTTTAAGATGCAACTCCCGATCGGAACATCGGCCATAAAACCACTTCACTCAATGTAGAACCCCGAACTCGCTAACCTGCATTCGTTGGAAGAATGCCTACGATCTACTGGATAAACCCACCTATTAATTTCTGAAAGTTTCCAGTTATGCAATCAGGTGGATACAGGGGAAGCACCGCGCAATCAACTATAATCCTACATCCAGCTGTATCCATCCTTCAACACATAACCAGTTGTTCTCGAAAACCGTCTACCTCGGACCTTCGAAAAGCATCCACTATACAAAGCTATGGCAATACTCCCGAACTACCTCCCCAGTACTGGGTGATGTCGGGGTTATCTTGCCACTAACCGTATAGGAGAGTTTTCGATGTCGGCCGTCTTAAGTATTCTAGTACTGCCGCGATATGTTTGTGACGACAATACCCCGAAGCTCAACTCCCCGGGACACTACCACAACCCCTAATGTCAGAAGGCATCGAGAACAATATTCTCATCACAAAGACATCGAAACAATCCAACAATACTTGCGAGATTCCTAAAAACAATTGGTGCAATTTTTGAAAGTAGAAGAGGCAAGAGTAGTCGTCAGGAGTCCTCACCAGAATGAAAAGAGATGAGGAGCAAAGAAATCCTACTCTCCGATATAAATATAGGACTCAAAACATTTTCCGTGTGTGCCTAGACTCGACCGTCAACGAGTCGATCAAACAGTGGGGGCTTCTAGGTCGGAGAAGGCTCTGATACCAACTTGTAATGCCTAGGATGGGACTATATCTCCTACGTGTCGAGGCACGACTTAAAGATATAAGCCCATTCTGGAATGATCGCAAGTTTGGTACCTTTGCACTTCTCATGTAAAAAATAGGGATGGAAAACTGAAAAGATAGTTGGCTTACACTCGCCACGTCACACAAATACATTACATGTTCAAACATCACAGCCCATCTAAGGGTAAAGATCCAAATGACAAGATACCAAACATAACATTAAACCACAGGTCTGAATCGAATCCTAGTATAAACTCTACTGATCAACCGGATAGTTCACATAGTAACGGTTACGCTCCTCGTCGTACTCCCAGTCTAGCTCAGTGCCATCGCCTGTGTAGCTCACCATCGTACCTGCATCTGGTGTGTTGAAGTAACTGTGAGCCACAGACGACTCAGCAATCCCGTTCCCGGGTAACATGACTATCCCAGCCTTGGGTGTGGAACAAGGCTGAACAAAAAACAAGAGGTTGCATCAGCACAAGCACTAGCTTACGTTAAAGAGAGCGAGAAGAGAAGGTGCCTCGGTCGAGAGATGATCACGAAGTGATCCTAACTAAAGCAAGTCAAACATAACCCCACCGTGTTCACTTCCCGAATCCCTTTCGGAAAATGACCGTCACGGTACACACGCTGGTAGTGTATTGAGACATGGTGTCAAGTTTTCTACAACCAGATATTAACAAGCTCCCATCTACCACATAACCGCGGGCACGGCTTTCGAAAGTTCAAAACCCTGCAGGGGTGTTCCAACTTGGCCCATGACAAGCCCACGATCCGCGGAGTCGCAACTCCAAGGTGGGAAGGCCCGAGTATTCTCGGAATCTCGTGCTCAAGATACTCCGACTAAGGTAAGGCTAATCCAGCGAATCCTCCCGGCGTGCCGACACCCTGATAGTAGCCGCGCGTATCTCGTCTCAGGCCACGACCGGATAAGTCATCCTACGGGTTTTTACCAGACCTCGAGTTTCCTTGAGGTGGCCCCACAGTCTGCTCATTTCGGACCAACACTCATGTGGAGCACTGGCCCGGGGTTGTTGATTAAGAAAAGGGTTAATTACTCCCTATGCAAGTTTTTAGTTATTAGGCGAATAGTACCAATGTTGGGACTTGCTGGAAAAGACTTAGCGGTTTATCGAGGGGGTCCCATAACCCCAACCGTGTGAGGAACGCATAATCAAGGAACATAACACCGGTTTATACGGTTCCTAAGGCGGCATGAGTGGAACAAATCACCAAGCAGAAGGCTTAGCCTTCCACCCATTACCAATATATAGATGATTTCATTTAATAATTAATATAGTGTGATATCCCAATAAGCTTCAACAAGAAGCAAGAATCTTCAATCTTCACATGCAGCTAAAAATGCTATAAGAGGGGCTGAGCGAAGCGTACTTAGCCATTCAACGGTTTGCATAGGTAGGGTGGTTAAACAGGTTCATGGTTACAATAGGAGGCTGACAGGAAAAACATGGGCATCGAGGCAAAACTATAGATCGAGACTTCTAGCAATAGGCAAAGATAGTAATGTTATCGGGGTTCGGTCATCTTGCCTGAAGAGTTGTCGATGGGATCGTAAGAGGGGTCCTCGTTCTCAACCTCGGTAGTAACCTCGTGCTCGTACTCGTACTCAGTCTCAGCTTCCGGCTCTACTCAAACACAAGAACACAAGGCAACGAATCAAACAAGATGCAATGCGCAGAAAAATTATTGTATGCATGACTGATGCACTATGGAAGCAAAACAGATGCACTATGGAAGCACAGAAAGTCTACTTAGGAAGCACAGTGTTACAGCACAACAATATGCATCAAGCAAAATACTTCAAAACATGCTAACAATAGGATATTATGAATCTACATGCAAAAACACACAAGTTACATATAGGACTTGCTCAAAACGGAGCAACCGACTAAAAGTTTCACCCGAAACAATAAACATGCACAAGCTGAAAATATCAGCCACATAGCAACTTCGGAGCAAGAGATAAATGGCCTACAGCACTCAAACATCATGGCAAGGAGCATGGACATAAAGTAGACATACTCTACAGCAAACAATTCCATTGGAGCATCCCCAAAGGAGCCATGGATCAATAGCAACAAGCTATGACATATTGAACTTGACAACAAAATCCTGTCAGCAGTATTTTGTTGCAACTTGGGAGCAAGAGTTAAATATGCTACAGCCACTCAAATAAGCATGTGAGAGCATGAATGGATAGCCAACAATATATACAACAAGGAATCATCAAGAGTCACCCCAAAACTATCATGGATTTCTCTAGAACTACAAGCAAACATGGCATCTGAAAAATAACAGATTCCCGACTTAGTGAAATTTCACTAAGTGTTAAAACAGCAGTTTTATCATGGCATCTTCGAGAGAAAGTTTAAGTCACCTCCAAGCAAAGCATGGCAAGTGGTAAGCACCATCGCAAAGTACACATGATGGTGAAACCAAAACATCTAAGCATGCATCAAGGGGACAAACACATCAATAGCAACGAGCTCCTCTACGAGGCATCTCGTAACAAGTTTAACGACATAACAGCCACATAGCACTTTGCAAAGGAGATAAACATGGAAAGATGAAATCTATCATGCAAGCTAAAGCACCCAACGTGTAGAGCATTTCATGACGAACACGTGGACATATCATTTGCATCATTTGGATAAACATGCACCAAGTTATCACATTGCAAAGATGGCATGAAAACATCTACTAACAACAGTTTATAACAAGTAGCACTCTTCTCATCAAGATTAAGACATCTAGATGACCTCAAACATGCATGGCACAATGGAACAAAACGTAGTACAAGTCTCCACGATCATTTTGACATATCATTTGCTCAAATCGGACCAACACACAAAAAGTTATCATCAAGACAAAACTGCATCAGACAACAAAATTCTACAGACTTAGAGAAAAAAACAACCACCTCGGTCAACGGGGTCAACGTGGCTGGAAGTCAACGGGCCGGCGGAGGCGGACTGGAGCGGCTCGGGCCGGCCCACCGGCTGACGGATCGGCGGAGGGGGCCTAACGGGCCGGCGCGGCCCACTAGCCGCTAGGGTTCGGCCCGTGGGGGCAGAGCCGATCTGGATCGGATCGAGCTCGGGGGATCCTCCCGATCCCCGAGCGGCGGCGGCGGTTGGCGAGCTCGCCCGAGCCGTGGCTGGCGGGAGGGCGAGGGGAGCCCGGCGGCGACCCTGCCCGGAGGGCGGCGGCGACTTGGGGTGGAGGCCCGGCCTCACCGGCGGCGGAGCCTGGAGGGGCGGCGGCTGGGTGGCGATGGGGGCGGCGGGAGGAGGGCGGCGCCGGCCGGCGGGGTGGCGAGGAGGCGGCGGGAGGAGCGGTCCGGCGGCGGAGAGGTGGCGTGGCGGCGGTGCAACTCGCCGGAGAGGGCTGCGCGGAGGCGGAGAAGAACGGGGCCGGCTAGAGGTTGAAGATGACCCCGCGGGGCCCACTTGCCGGAGTGGAAGCAACGGCGACTAACTATGGAAGCACGGCGACTAAGGAAGGAAACACGGTTTTCTGGGACGTCGGAAGCTCGGTTTTTCAACGGTGGAAGCACCGGCGGCGCACTGTGGAAACATTAGGGTATCAGACGCGAAAATTGGGGGAGATGGACGTTTATATAGGCACCAGGAGCTAGGGTTGTCCAAAAGAGGTGAGGTTTTCAGCCACATGATCACAATTAGATGGCCTAGATGAAGGGAGGGGTTTGGGTTTGTTTGGTGGGCTGTTGGAGGGGTGTCTTGGGCCTCAAAGAGGGTTACTTTCAGCCCACGAGAATAACTGTTGGAGTAGCAAACGAACTCCAAACGCGACGAGATTCGACAGGCGGGTTACACACACCAAAACAACAACACACGACAAGTCTCAACCAAAACGGAAACATTACACGGCCAAACACCAAAGTAGGCCTCGGGGATGCCACGGACACGTGAGAGAGCTCCGGAACTCGAAACGGACAACGGGAAGGAACGCGTGGGACCGGATGCAAACGACAACACAAATGCAATGCGATGCACATGGCAACATGCTAAGGATGAATGCACACACGCAACACGACAAAACGACGAAAACCCGAAAGACGAAGAACCCGGAATGGAATTGATGAAGCCAGAGATATATATATTGCCCAAAAGGGAAAGTATTACATCCGGGGCATTACACTAGGAGACACCACTCTCCAGAAGGTAATAGACGGTGTGTTGATGATGAACTCCTTGCGCTTGTGCTTCAAATGATAGTCTCCCCAACACTCAACTCTCTTTCATAGGATTGGATTTGGTGGAAAGATGATTTGAGTGGAAAGCAACTTGGGAAGGATAGAGATCAAGATTCATATGGTAGGATTGAAATATCTTGGCCTCAACACATGAGTAGGTGGTTCTCTCTCAGAAAATGAGTATTGAAAGTGTAGGCTTGTTCTGATGGCTTTCTCCATGAATGAAGAGTGGGTGGAGGGGTATATATAGCATCCACACAAAATCTAACCGTTACACACAATTTACCAAACTCGGTGGGACCGAATCAGAGAACTCGGTCAGACCGATTTAGTTCATAATGTGACCGTTAGGCATTTCAGTGGGACCGATATGATCAACTCGGTGGGACTGATTTTATTAGGGTTAGGGCATAACATAATCTCGGTGAGAACGATTACACAAACTCGGTAGGACCATTTTTGGTAATAAGCTAACCAGAGAGTTGGTCAGGCAAACTCGGTGGGACTGATTCGCTCCTTTCGGTTGGACCGAAACGTTACGAAGGGAAATAGTGAGTTTGCAATGCTAACTCGGTGAGACTGATTCTCACATCTCGGTTAGACCGAAATGTTGCAAATAGGAAACATAGAGTTTACATTCCCATCTCGGTGAGACCGAGATCCCTATCGGTGAGACCGAATTAATTAGGGTTTGTGGCGGTGGCTATGTTAACTGAACTCGGTGGCGCCGGATAGAAAGTTTCGATGGGGCCGAGTTTGACTTTTGGTTTGGGACATATGTGGATGTGAGAAAGTGGTTGAGGGTATTGGAGCATATCACTAAGCATTTTGAGCAAGCAAGCCATTAAGCAACACCTCATCCCCTTTTAATAGTATTGGCTTTCCTATGGACTCAATGTGATCTTGGATCACTAAAATAGAAAATGTAGAGTCCTGAGCTTTGAGCTTGAGCCAATCCTTTGTCCTTATCATCTTGAAGGGGTTCCACATCCTCTAGTCCATGCCACTCCATTTGTTGAACATGTCTGAAATATACTAGATGAAAGCATTAGCCCAACAAGAGATATGTTGACATTAATGACCAAAATCACCGAGGGAGCACTTGTGCTTTCAATCTCCCCCTTTTTGGTAATTGATGACACGATAGATCAAAGCTTTAGATAAAGATATGAATAATAACAAGTAAAGCTTTGGAAGGACATGTAACATGCATAGGATCCCCCTACATGTATGCAATCATGTAAATATGGAATATAAGAGCATGTGAAAGCATAGACATGACAGAGCAAGCAATGAGTTACATGTATCTTGGCTATAGGCATCAGAGCAAATGATATGAATATATGAAGTGTATCCTCATGTTCATGATTCCTTCTTGCAAACAATATGTACATTAGCAAGAAATCTTCATGCACATGAGTGTGATGCATATACTTACCTTGTGATCTTGAGCTGGCTTATGAAGGGATGAACCTCAGTAAACAAGGTTAGATAACACAAGTACATCTACTAGACAAAGCAACAAAACAGCCACAAGAGTACCAAGATTGGGATAACATGTAGAGAGTGAGTATTGGGTACTCTTGAATACAGACATGTTCCCAAAGGTAAAATATATGCAATGAATTCAAAGACTTCCTTCCCTAGCAGTCTTTCTCCCCCTGAATCTCATATTGGATAATGGAAGAAAGTAGGGAAACAGAATCAGAGCAGAACAAAAACAAATCATAGACATGTCTTTCCCCTCTTAAAGACATGTGACTTCTCTCCTCTTGAACACCTAGCATCTGGGGCATGTGATTCCTCTCTCCCCATGTTTGAAGTATTCTCTCATTAAGCTTTGATGTGAACTCTCTCTCCCCCTTTGACATCAATTTCCAAGAAGGGATCTTCTGGAGTGTGGGTCAAAATAGGTTTGGTCCTTGAGTCACAGAGCAGAGCAGTATATAAAATGTGATGCTAGTAAAGGACAAGAATCATTGAGTGGAGCTGGAACAGAAGTGCAGGAACAAGTGGCAAATTGTCTTTTCTGCAATGAAACCGGTGACACCGAGTTGTGTTCTTCGGTTGCACCGAACTGGTTCGGTTGGACCAAAAGTGACAAACCGATGGGACCGAGTTCAACACAAAAAAGGGCAATAGTCACCTCAGCTCACTAGGCAAATAAGATCTCACAAAGATTTGCAAGGAATTAACTGAAGGATTTGCAATGAATTGGATGCAGAAAATGCAGAACAAAACAGAGAAAAGAAAATCTAGATGAAGTTTTTTTGTTTTAAAAGAAGAGGAGTAAAATGCAAGGAACAAATGCACGAACTTAGAGAAACACTAGAGAACTTCATCTAGAATTGGGGGGTGACAAAGTCACCTATATTAGAGTATATTGACTGAGGAGTCAAGTGAGAACACTTGATCATAAGTCATACCCATCGGCTAAGCTCAAAATGGGGTTACCATTTTTCGTTTAAGCATTTGATGTATTCTCATCTTGTTGAGTTGCTTTGATCCATGTCTTGGGGTAAAGCTTCTCTAAGATGGAATAACATACCTTGGGTGGTGGTGTTGATCTTGATCATGTAGTTGAACTTGTGTGAGTTTCTCAAGGTTGATGTAGCTCATCAAGAATTGGGAGCACCACTTGGATTTGAGTTCATCTACCTACATGGGTTAGTATTGCAAGGAAGAGTACTTGTGCATCCATAGTGACAATCATGATATTTGATACCAAATGATATATAGAATTTGTCAAAGGATATGTTGAAGGGTTTCATGCTTCCTTGTCTTCAACCACCACGGTGTAGGGACTTGGTGATGTAGAGATTGCTTAAGATGTGAGTGAGTTGCAATCCCATGGATTTAGATTCATCCAAGTGCCTACAAGGGTTAGATAGCATGCAAGGGTACAAATGTATCCAAGACATATGATCAACATCATAAGAGAAAAAGTCAAGGATTAGTCATAGGCACAAGCCTTGTAAGTATCCAATTGGAGTTCCTACTCCAAGTTTGAAGCATCAATGATGTTCAATCCACCTCTCAATCGGCAAAAGACTTTCTCATCAAGCGGTTCGGCGAATATATCCGCCAATTGCTTATCGGTTCGAACATGATTAAGATTAATGTCCCCTTTAGCAACATGATCTCGAATGAAATGATGACGAACTTCAATATGCTTAGTTCGAGAATGTTGGACGGGACTCTGAGCAATCTTAATAGCACTTTCATTGTCTCGAAGCAATGGAACGTGTTTCACATAGATCCCATGATCTTTAAGAGTTTGGGTCATCCAAAGTAATTGAGCACAACATGATCCAGCGGCAATGTATTCCGCTTCGGCGGTGGATAAGGTACCGAGTTTTGTTTCTTAGAGGACCAAGACACAAGAGATATACCAAGAAATTGACAAGTACCTGAAGTGGAATTTCTATCAACCTTGTCTCCGGCATAGTCCGAATCGGAGTAGCCAACAAGATCAAAAGAGGACCTCTTAGGATACCAAATGCCAAAATTTGGTGTATGTATTGAGTATCTCACTATCCTTTTCACAGCCTTAAGATGACATTCTTTAGGAGCCGCTTGATATCGTTCACACATGCACACACTTAGCATAATATCAGGACGGGAGGCACATAGATATAACAATGAACCAATCATAGAGCGGTAAACTTTCTGGTCAACTAGTTCGCCATCCTTAGTCAAGTCAAGATGTCCACTAGTAGGCATGGGTGTAGTCATACCTTTGCATTCTTGCATGTTGAACTTCTTGAACAAGTCCTTGGTATACTTTGTTTGAGAAACAAAGGTACCCTCCTTAGTTTGCTTGATTTTCAAACCAAGAAAGAACTTGAGTTCACTCATCATAGACATCTCAAACTTTTTCGACATTAGCTTTCCAAACTTCTCACTAAAATGGGGGTTAGTAGAACCAAATATGATATCATCAACATAAATTTGGCACACAAATAATTCACCATTAACCCTTTTAGTAAAAAGTGTGGAATCAAATTTTCCAATCTCAAAGCCTTTTTCAATAAGGAACTTGGTCAAGCATTTATACCACGCTTTAGGAGCTTGTTTAAGACCATAAAGGGCTTTGTGAAGTTTGTAAACATGATTAGGTTTCTTAGGATTGACAAAGCCGGGAGGTTGTTTAACATAAACTTCCTCCTCAATTTCACCATTTAGAATAGCACTTTTAATATCCATTTGGTACAAGGTGATATCATGGTGATTAGCATAAGCAAGTAAGATGCGAATGGACTCAAGTCTAGCAACGGAGGCATATGTCTCACCGTAGTCCATACCTTCGACTTGAGTGTAGCCTTGGGCGACGAGACATGCTTTGTTGCGGACGACTTGACCATCTTTGTCTTGCTTGTTGCGAAACACCCATTTGGTACCGATGATGTTGTGGTTGTTGCCGGGCTTCTCGGCCAATGTCCACACTTGATTTCTCTCAAAGTTGTGTAGCTCTTTGTGCATGGCATTTATCCAATCCGGATCTTCCAATGCTTCTTAAACCTTCATAGGTTCAATGCTAGATATGAAAGAGTAATGTTAACAAAAGTTAGCTAGGCAAGATTTAGAGCGAGTGATTCTCCCGGTTTGGATATCATCTTAGATTTTCTCTACGGGATGATCTCTAGCAATTATTGCTCTAACTCGTGAAAGCTTTTGCTTGGGTCGGGGTGGAACATCCTCTTCATCTTCTTCTTCTTCTTGTCCTTCTTCATTGTTGTTGGTGTTGTTGTCCCCTTGTGAAGGTGGAGAAGGAGGTCGATGAGGTTCATCTTGAAGCACCTCCTCGTTTCCTTCACCATGGCGTGTCCCGCTTGTGGATGCCTCTAACTCAACTTGTGGTTCACCTTGTCGTGAGGTAGAAGCTTCCACATGGACAGATGAAGTACTCTCTTTCACCTTCGTTGGACGGATCTTGCCAATAGACGAGTCTTGAATTGCTTCCGAAGGATCTTTATCTCCTACATCAATTGGCAGTTGCTCTACTTGCGAGTCGTTAGATTCATCAAACTTCACATCTACCGTGTCTTCAACCTTTCGGGTGAAATTGTTGTAGACACGGTAAGTGTGAGAGTTTGAGCCATAACCAAGTAGGAAACCTTCATGAGATTTAGGAGCAAATTTAGAACGACGATGCTTATCAAGAATGTAGCACTTTGAGACGAATACTCGAAAGTATCCAACTTGGGGTTTGTTACTGGTGAGAAGCTTGTATGCCGTCTTGCTAAGAAGCTTGTGAAGATACAAGCGATTGGTTGCATGACAAGTTGTCTCAACCACTTCCGCCCAAAAGAGTTTTGGAGTCTTGTACTCGTCAAGCATCGTTCTTGCCATCTCGATAAATGTCGTGGTTTTGTCACGGAAGATGTCCTACCAAAAGGACTTAGCCGTGGAGCCATTGCTACGGGTTAGCTTAAAGGGGTTAAAGCGGACAAGGACACAAGGGTTTTATACTAGTTCGGCCCCTTCGATGAAGGTAAAAGCCTACGTCTATTTTGGTGTGGTATTGCTAGGGTTTCGGTGACTAGGGAGCGAATCCGCTTTGCCTGTGTCTCGAGTTGTTGTTCTCTGTCTTTGAACCGTTGTCGGGTCGTCCCTTTATATACACAGGGTGACGCCTGGTCCAGTTTACAGAATCCCGAGGCCGGCTCATAAACATGCCCGGCTCGGTCTCTATCTTTCCTATCTTCCAACACAAGTTACACGCCGTATGGCGGTTTACACCTTACGGGCCCTAACACCTCTTGGGCCTTGGATCTCCGTTCTTCTGGAATAAAGCGCCATGCTCCATGTGTCGCTGGGCTTCAGTAGAAGTAATCTTGATAGGCATAAACCAGCCCCTCCTGGGCGGTTTATACCTAATAGTAATGTCCCTGACATTAGGCCCCAGATTGATTTGAATCTATTCATGTCAATCTTCAACACCTTATAAAAGTTTTGCCCTCCGTGGCTTGAAATATTTCATAAATCACCATGACGTCATCTTCCTGGATCACATTGAACCGCCGCGATGTCATCTGCTCATTCAATACTTGTACCTGCTTTATTTTTTACTTATTAAAAGCTCCGAAGATCGAGGCAACAGTATCGTCCCATATCCATTTTTTTGGCTCCTTGATTCCCGCGCCTACTGTTTCACCTTTCGGCTTATAAATAGGGTAGAGGAGCATCTCTTTTCCCCCCTTGCTGCTTTGCCTCTTCTTCTTCCTCACGCTCGCTCGTGCTCAAGCAGAGCCGCCGCCGTCGACCCTCGTATCTTCATCAACTCAGGCCGCTGCATCAACCTGTTTGGATCATAAAACTCATCAGCGCGCCTCTGCACCCGTTGGCTCCGGTAAGTTCCTTCCTTATCCCTTATATAGATCTCATTAGGGTTCTCTCCTGCGAGTTCATAGCTAGGGCGCTGTTCTTCGTAGTTCTTCATCATGGCTCTGACAACTAGTGTAGATCTGAACCCCCTGCGTGCGACTGTAGTAATAACTCCGCTTCCTTTAGTATGTGCCTTATCCTTCCTAAAGTACTAGCCCAAACTAAGTTGTTTGAACCATTGTTGTATCCGTCGGAATATTGATCCTGAATATTTCCGAATTTCTGACACGTCGTAGATCTGTAATCTTGTTGCTACTTTTACAAAACTTGTTTTTCCATAACTTCAGATATGTACCTTTCATATTCTCCTCGGCGGTTTAGCTTTTTAGAAAAGACCATAAACCAGTAGATACCATTAGGCCCCTGCTTAAACCACCGTTTGTAAATACCTTTGAAACACTGCCGGTTTAACCTTGCATAAATCATAAACCGGCCCTTCGCTATATTTTCAGTTTTTTCCTTCAAAATGGCAAAGCAAGCCAAGCAGTTTACTTCCTGCAACTGGGTCCAGTCTCGGGTTACCGAAGAGGAATTGCTGAACCGGGTTGAGATTGGCGCTTTAGGCAAAAAGGATGTCCTCCGTTGGAGAGTTCCTGGATCGGAATGTCCCCGAGATCCCAAAGATGGAGAGGTTATCGTATTTCTTGACCATCTAGCCCGAGGATTCAGTCCTCCCGGATTAAAGTTCTTTCGTGACGTGCTGGCTGACTTTCAGTTCCATCCTCAAGATATTGGGCCCAATTCTGCTTCCAACATCTGCAATTTTCAAGTATTTTGTGAAGCTTATTTGCAAGAGGAGCCTTGAGTTGAACTATTTAAGGATTTCTTCCATTTAAACCGTCGCACAGAGTTTTCTGACGGCCCTAACACTGAACTTGCGGAATGTCCATCCACAAGAGAAAGGATGTCAGTTTTCCTCACGCCAATCACCACAGCCATCCTAAAGATTGGAATCAAACCTGGTTTTATTGTCTAGATACTTCTCCGTAAGATGAAAATCCTCTGTCGGGTTACCGTTCTCATCGGCTTTCTCAGAACCATCCATTTCCTCAACGGCTAAGTGCTCAAGAACGAGCCCAATATGCCCTGCAGCTTTCAAAGCTCAGAGCCTTCACCGCACACGGTTTAACAGGCGTCGATTTCGTTCGTTGTTGGATTTCCTAGAGTATTCTCCCGCTAAGCCGGCGCTCTGGTTTAATGTGTGAATATAGCGGAAACCCCAAGGATCCTCTGCGCCACACTGAAGCTGTGCTATCAGAGAATGAGGTCAATGAGGCTGTTAAAAAGCTATTGAATGAACCAGTAGAAGCATGCACCCAAACCGGACTGGCCCCCTTCTGCGAGCTCAATAAACCGCCATCGGTAAATCTTTCTTTTTACCTTGTCTATTCTATTTCCATCTATCTTTAGTACTCTTTCTGAATGACTTCATAATTTTCAACAGGATAATGACCCATTCTGGAAGAGGAAAGTCCAGGATAAACCGGCGAAGGCAACTCGCCAGAAAACCAAGGCCGTTAAGAAAACCGTCAGGAAGAAATCTACTAAAGTATCTGAATCCAATCCTGATGATGATGAACCGGCCTCAGAGGTATCACTTGACTCCCTTGGCTCCCTTTTCTTGCATCTTATTAACAATGATTGTACTCAAGGAAACGCTGAAGGCGGCAAGGCTGATGATGTCAAGGTAATTACTCTTTCTTTCGGTTCAGATCCTCTGCCAACACCAAAACTTCGTCGGGCAAGCCGAAAAGTACAATTTTCTCACCCTTTCGCTTACTTGGACCCAAACTTTATTTTGAAGAAACAGCAACATGAAGCTCGCCGCACAGCGCGGCACAGTGGCCAAGTTATTGAGTCTACCGGTTTACCGCAAACACCAGCCCGGAGACGTCGATTAGAGGTTTTACCTACTCCAGATGCTCTTTATCCCAAAGCAGGTCATATTCGCCAGCCAATTAATCCATCTGATTCAAAGTATCAGGATACTCCACGTTCGTCATCTGGTGAATGAACAGCTACGCAGCTTCCTCCTCTTAAAACTGTTCATGGGTAAGTTTTTCACATTTCTGTTAACCTTTTTCTTTCACTCCACTGACTATCTTCATCTTTAAATTTCACAGTAAGTCCAAGCCTAGCAAGAAGGCTAAACTGAATAAACCGGCAGGTGATGATGCGAATCCTGAATCGGAAAAGAATCCTGAGTCAGCCGAAGATGTTGACGCCTTGCATGATGATCCTCCTCCAATGGATCATGAAGTCTTTATTGAACAAGAAGCTGAACCGATGGATTATGACACTAATCCGACCAGCCCAGTCCGGGCCAGCCATACTCCAGCCAGTCCTGCAAAAGCCACGGCCACTTCAACAGAAGATGTTCAAATTACTGGTTTTGGCTACACCACCCGTGGTGAACCTGTTGCGCTAACCAAGCATACCGCTAAAGAAGAAATCTCTGGGAAAGACAAAGGCAAGTGGAATGTTGACTTGTCGAGCTATGCTCAACTCAGCGCCCAGGATCCTCACTCCGGATATTTGAACCAGTTGCATACCAGTCTTGATTATGAAGCCTGTTTGGTAAATCTGATAAAGGAACGTTACGAGGTAAACTTCTGTTTAACTTTCTTCAACTTTATTCCTATTTAAGTCCAATAAATTGTCTTAACCCCCAAGGGCGGGTTTACTCTTTCAGGATGAACCGGGACTTCAGAATATCCATAATATAATTTTTCACATGCATAGTCCTCAAGGGCCGGTTTATCTCTTCGGGATGAACCGAGACTTTTTTATTTTTTTAGCCCTTTCTGAACAATGACGCATTAGCCCACAAGTGCCAAGTGTATAACTTGTTATGTGCTTGGGACTTTATTGAAAATGCCTGATAACTGCAAATATGCATTAGCCCCCAAGTGCCAAGTGTATAACTTGTTATGTGCTTGGGACTTTATTGAAAATGCCTGATAACTACAAATATGCATTAGCCCCCAAGTGCCAAGTGGATAACTTGTTATGTGCTTGGGACTTCCAATATGCTTTACCAATGTATAATGTGTTCTTCTCTTGACAGACTGATCTAAACCGGAAAGACTCTCAAGTGGCTGAGCTCCAAGATACTCTGAAATTTCAGCAAACCGCCTCTTCCAATTTCAAGGATGAGCTAACCCTTGCTTTAGCAAACATGGAAAATTTGAAGAAGGATTTCCAGAAGGAACGGGCGGATTGGGATGCTGAAAGAGCCGCTTTGGAAAAAAGGGCAGTTGATGCAGAAAACGCGCTCAATCCAGTGTCAGAAGAACTGACTGGCTTAAAGTAACAGATAGATGCCATGACTACTGCTGTCTTTGGTAAGTATACTTAATACAGTTCTGAATATGATAGTTCTGCACTCTCCGGTTTAACTCAAGCTCTATTGATGCAGGAAAACGTACTGCTCATCTCGGCACTGACATGCTGAAGAAGTTGAAGGCCGCATATACTCTTATAGAGCAGTTGTATACCGGCGCTCAAAGGATTGTTTGCACTGCTTCCCATAACAAACTGGCTCCCACGTTGATTAAAGGCACTTTGGAGAAGTTATCAGTGCTACCTGCCCGGTTTGGAGAGCTGAAGAAATCATCTGCCAGGGCGGGCGCTTTAATGGCATTAACTCGAGCGAAAGCTTGGGTGCCTGATCTTGATCCGGCAGATGTGATGAATGGCTATCCCAGCATGAAGGAGGACGGATCAGAGTTCACAAACACAGATTTGCAGGCTCTAACAAGAGAAATGCGGCCCTTGGCTAGCAAACTAGCTGATGAAGCTGATATGTCCCGCTATCAGGCGGGTTACGATGCTGAGAATCGCCGGGTTAATACTCCGGTCTATGAAGTGGAAGATCTCATCCCGCGTGTCCGTAAGCATACTTACGCCCCTGACGTTGAACCATCTGAACTCATAAGTGATGAAGCTGTTTTCCAAGTGCTGACAAAGATCAATTGGGCAACCACTGACTTCCAGCTGCTGGATGAGAACAACGAGGAGACGGAGCAGGATGATCCACAACCTTCCAGCCAAGCTGACACAGAGTCATGAACCGGTGTCGGTTTAGTTATTATGTCATAGTACTTAGGCAAGGAACATATATTCTTTTGGGTTGTCGAAACGCCCTGTAATAGGGTAGCTGAAACATTTTCGTTATGTCCTCACGCATATTCCCTTTTCATAACATTGCTCCATCTGGCAACTTCATAATTTTTCTACTTATGATGCTTTTAACAGTTTATTCCACCTGTTTCTGCATAAGACAAAGTTTAAAGTGTCCTGTCGGTTTATTAACGGACGTGTCATAATGCCCAAATACATGATCTAGGTTTATAACTTGAACTGTATTTAAAATATGAAACATATATCATACCTGTGATAGAAATTTGTGTTACTGGCTTTAACCAATATTTGCAGTAAGGCAATGATCCCAATTTGTGAGTATCGATGACTCCTTGAACATTTTGCCGGTTCATGATGAAACCGTGCCGGGTTGTGATAAACACCGGTTTAGCTGTAGATAGTGCTGGCGATTTGTAATCAAACCAGACCAGGTTATGTGAACGCTGGTTTATTATGGTGGCAACTTATAGTCAACCACTCCACCGAATCAATAGATTTCGGACAAATCAATTATCTCAAAGATAAGAAACTTGGCAAAAAACAAAGAAACACTTGTCGACATAAAAATCTTGTAGTCGAGGCTTTTTACGAGTTGCCAGGCTCCAAATTCGAGGCTTTTCATGGGCTGCCAGGCCAGTGAGTTGAACCATTTCACAAAGCCTGTTAAGATGGTCCTCAATCCTTAACCAATCGTCAATTTAATGTCGACAAGTTCAGGGTCTGTTATAAGATTGACTTGTCAATCGTTCAACGGGTCATACCAGGTTTACCTGGGCGGAGTGACTTACTTGATGCAGGCAGGTTAACCCGGGGTTTTAGGTGTATACACCAGGCTTCCAAGCCGTGGCTTGATAGCCTACTACAAGGGTCTTAAAAACTCGTTGCCGCTGTGCGATAGGAGCCCCCATGTAGCATTGTGAGATGTGCTCGTCGGATGCCTATGTTTGAGTTGTGCTATGCATCAAACTCTCTTTTGCCCCTTACCATCATGTTGACTTGATAGCCGGATTACCGAAGCAACCAGAGCTGTGCTCTTATGATGATATTGGCTTGATAGCCGGTCTAAGAGGGCCATAGGAGCTCCTTCTTTACACACAGAAGCCCCCATGTGACAAACTCTTATGAAAAAATCAGCAGATACCCCGCTTTAACGGGGATGCCGGTTTACTATATTGATCATAATATATACATTGCGAATATATGTACATAAAGTGGAGCCTATGGTGCAGGTGTAGTAAGGCCGAAGGTGAGCGATGTTCCACGGCCGTCGGGTCTCCTCCTCCGTGGTGGGTGAGTCCTTGTGTTCTCGAACGTCGACGAGGTAGTATGATCCGTTGTGTAGATTCTTGCTGACCACAAAGGGTCCTTCCCAAGGCGGGGATAGCTTGTGCATGTCTGTCTGGTCTTGGATGAGCCGGAGCACTAGATCACCTTCTTGAAACGTTCTGGTTTTAACCCGGCGAGTGTGGTACCGGCGCAGATCTTGCTGATAAATCGCCGATCAAGCTGCTGCCATGTCACGCTCCTCATCCAGCTGGTCTAACGCGTCTTGCCGTGCCTTCTCGTTATCAGCTTCAACGTAAGCCGCCGCCCGCGGCGAATCATGACGGATGTCACTAGGAAGGACCGCTTCAGCTCCATATACCATGAAGAAAGGCGTGTAACCCGTAGACCTGTTAGGTGTGGTGTTGATGCTCCATAACACAGAGGGTAATTCCTCCACCCAACAACCCGGCGTCCTCTGCAAAGGGACCATGAGCCGGGGTTTTATGCCTCTCAAGATCTCTTGATTGGCTCTCTCAGCTTGACCATTGGACTGGGGATGTGCTACTGAAGATACGTCAAGCCGGATGTGCTCTCGTTGACAAAATTCCTCCATAGCCCCCTTGGATAAATTGGTACCATTATCAGTTATAATATTGTGTGGAAAGCCAAACCGGAAAATCACCTTCTTGATGAATTGAACCGTCATTGCTGCATCACACTTGCTGACTGGTTCCGCCTCGATCCACTTGGTAAACTTATCCACCGCCACCAGAAGGTGGGTCTTCTTATCTGGAGATCTCTTAAAGGGCCCAGCCATGTCTAGCCCCCAAGTCGCGAACGGCCAAGTAATTGGAATCATCCTCAATTCTTGAGCCGGTATATGAGCACGCCGTGAGAATTTCTGGCAAGCATCACACTTTTTGACCAAGTCCTCTACATCGGCGTGAGCTGTCAGCCAATAGAACCCATGACGAAAAGCCTTAGCCACCAAAGATTTTGAACCGGCATGATGACCACAATCTCCTTCGTGGATCTCTCGAAGAATATCACGGCCTTCGTCTGGTGACACACAACATTGAAACGCCCCAGATATGCTACAATGATGCAGCTCTCCATTGACAATAGTCATTGATTTGGACCGCCGGACAATCTGTCTAGCCAAAACTTCATCCTCTCGCAACTCACCTCGGTTCATGTATGCCAGATACGGGACCGTCCAATCCGGAATAGCATGAAGCGCCGCCACCAATTGAGCCTCCGGATCAGGAACAGCCAAATCCTCTTCTGAAGGTAATCTCACCGACGGATTATACAATACGTCCAGGAAAACTTTAGGTGGGACCGGTTTACACTGAGAACCCAGACGGCTTAATGCGTCAGCCGCTTCATTCTTTCGCCGGTCCACATGGTCCACCTAATAACCCTTGAAGTATCCAGCGACAGCGTCCACCTCATGACGATACGCCACCATAAGAGGATCCTTGGAGTCCCAAGTGCCAGATACTTGTTGTGCCACTAGATCCGAATCACCGTAACATTTAACTCGGCTTAAATTCATCTCCTTAGCCATTCGCAGACCATGGAGGAGAGCTTCATACTCAGCTGCATTGTTAGTACAAGGGAACATTAAACGGAGGACATAACAGAACTTATCACCTCGTGGGGAAGTTAACACGACTCCAGCCCTCGAGCCCTCCAATTGCCTGGCTCCATCAAAGTGAATGGTCCAGTATGTATGATCCGGCTTTTCCTCCGGTGCTTGCAACTCCGTCCAATTGTTGATGAAGTCTACCAGTGCTTGAGATTTGACTGTAGTACGAGGCACATACTTTAGCCCGTGAGGACTAAGTTCAATGGCCCACTTGGTAACCCGACCAATTGCTTCTCTGTTCTGGATTATATCTCCCGAGGGGCTGAACTGACCATGGTGATTGGATGGCCCTGAAAATACTGCTTAAGCTTCCGATTTGCCATGAAGACTCCATATACCAATTTCTGCCAATGCGGCTATCTCTGCTTCGACTCAATGAGCACCTCGCTGATATAGTAAACCGGCCGTTGAACCGGATATTCCTTTCTTGCCTCCTTGTGCTCCACCACAATGGCAACGCTTACTGCTGGGGCATTAGCAGCCATATATAACAACAGCGGCTCATTATCAACTGGTGCGGCAAGGATAGGTGGCTCTGCCAACTGCTTCTTCAAGTCCTCGAACACAGCATCAGCAACATCACTCCAGACAAAGCGGTCTGTCTTTTTCATCATCTGATAAAGCGGGATGGCCTTCTCTCCCAAACAGCTGATAAACCGGCTTAGCGCTGCAATGCGCCCTACCAAGCGTTGGATATCGTTGATGCACGCCGGTTTAGCCAAGAATGTAATAGCCTTGATCTTCTTCGGATTAGCTTTGATTCCTCTGTTGGACACCAAGAACCCCAGGAGCTTGTCTGCTGGTACACCAAAAACGCACTTGGTCGGATTAAGAATCATCTTATAAACCCGAAGATTATCAAAAGTTTCCTTCAAGTCAGTTATTAATGTTCCTTCCTTCTTGGATTTTACCACAATGTCGTCCACATAAGCATGAACGTTCCGCCCAATCTGTTTATGAAGACAATTCTGCACACAGCGCTGATAGGTCGCGTGGGCACTCCTGAGCCTGAAAGGCATAAATACATAGCAGAAGGCTCCAAAGGGAGTTATGAAGGCTGTTTTCTCCTCGTCCCTAACTGCCATCTTGATCCGATGATAACCGAAATAGGCATCCAAAAAACTTAAGCGCTCACAACCCGCCGTAGCATCAATGATTTGATCAATATGGGGGAGGGCAAAAGGATGAGCTGGGCAAGCCTTGTTCAGATCTGTGTAATCAACATACATTCGCCAAGTGCCGTTATTTTTAAGCACCATCGCCGGATTAGCCAACCACTCCGGATGAAACACCTCAACTATAAAACCTGCCGCTAAGAGCCTGGCCGCTTCTTCACCAATAGCTTTGCGCCTCTCTTCATTGAAGCGGCGGAGAAACTGTTTAACCAGTTTAAACTTGGGATCAACATTGAGAGTGTGCTCAGCGAGTTGCCTCGGTACACCTGGCATGTCAGAAGGTTTCCATGCAAAGATGTCCCGATTCTCACGGATGAACTCGATGAGCGTGTTTTCCTATTTCGGATCCAGGTTAGCACTGATAGTAAACTGCTTGGATGAATCGCCAAGAACAAAGTCAACCTGCTTGGTCTCATCGGCTGATTTGAACTTCAAGGCCGGATCGTGCTCCGTAGTTGGCTACATTATCCTTGTAAAATTTCAATTCCTCGGTTGCAAAAACCGCCTCAGCATAAGCTACATCACCTTCCTTGCACTCCAAAGCAATCTTACGGCTCCCATGGACCGTAATAGCTCCCTTGTGACCCGGCATTTTGAGCTGCAGATAAACATAACAAGGCCTCGCCATGAACTTAGCATAAACCGGCCGCCCGAACAAGGCGTGATACGGGCTCTTGATCTTTACCACCTCAAAGGTCAAAGTTTCCAACCTTGAATCATGCTCATCTCCAAAGGTGACCTCTAGGTCTATCTTACCGACCGGATACGCTGATTTACCAGGTACCACGCCGTGAAAGACAGTGTTGGACTGTGTGAGCTTCTTGTCTGTCAACCCCATGCGACAGAAAGTCTCATAATACAGTATATTGATGTTGCTTCCTCCGTCCATGAGCACCTTGGTGAACTTATAGCCCCCAACCTGAGGTGCCACCACCAGAGCCAACTGACCCGGATTATCGACCCGGGCGGATGATCCTCTCGACTCCACACAATGGGTTGTTCCGACCAGCATAAATAACGTGGCACCGCCGGTTCAACAGAATGCACTGCCCTCTTGTAAGCCTTCTCATCACGTCTACATAAGATTGTGGTGAAGACGTGATATTGCCCACTACTCAACTGCTTCGGATTACTCTGATAGCCTGATTGCTGTTGTTGTTGTTGATTGCCCTGATTATTATAACTGCCCTGGCCATTCTGCTGGTTCTGCTGGTTATGCCCCTTCTAATTATTGTGACCGCTCCGGTTACCTTGGAACCCTGAACCGGAGCCACCACCTTGATAACCCGGCCCGTGAAAACCAGGGCCTGAACCACCGGACGATCCGTGATCATACTGGAAACGGTTTCTGAACTCCCTCATAATAAAACAGTCCTTCCAGAGGTGTGTGGCTGGCTTTTCTTTCGTACCGTGCCTGGGGCAAGGCACATTCATCTGGCGTTCCAGATTAATATTTTGTCCTGCACCCCGTGGGGGCGGTCTGCCCTTGCGGCGTTGGCCATCCTCCTGTACATTAGTGTTAGCCACAAAATCCGAATTGCTATCCGCTTTACGCTTACCACTGTATCCCTGATTCGTCGGATTAGGCTGCGGTGCTTTACCATTCTTCTTTCCTTTCCCTGTCTTCTCGTCATCAGACTCTGGATATTTGGTACTATCTGAATCTGCGTATTTCACCAGAGCGCCCATGAGTGTTCCCATGTCATCGCAATTACGTTTGAGCCGTCCCAACTTTAGCTTTAGGGGCTCAAACCGGCAGTTGCCTTCCAACGTTATAACTGCTATATCCGGATTGATGCGATTGGAAGAATGCAGGATCTCCGACACCCGGCGCACCCAATGGCTCGTTGATTCGTTCTCCCCTTGAACACAGGCAGCATAAATCGACGATGGACATCGGCTGCTTGCACGTGTCCTTGAAATTATTGATAAACCGGTGGCGTAACTCGGCCCATGATCCGATGGAGTTGGGCGGTAAGCTCTTTAACCAAGTACGGGCTGTGCCCTCCAACATCATAGTGAAGTATTTAGCACACACCGCATCATCTACGTCCAGCATCTTCATTGCCATCTCGTAGCTTTCGACCCATGTCTCAGGGGATAGATCCGCAGTGTAGTTGGGAACCTTGCGCGGTCCTTTGAAGTCCTTGGGCAGTCGTACGTTGCGTAAAGCGGGGGTGAGACATGGCACTCCTAAGGAGCTGGATTTGGTTCAAGTATGGTAGAGGGACGAACCGGCGTCGGCTGACGGGATTCGTACTGCACTGCTAACTCGGCCTCTCGGCGCTGCCTGTCTTGATCCACCACATCTTGAGCGTTTGCACCTCCTCCCGCCGGGTTATCCCTCCGCGGCGGATTATGATTCCGCGCGCTGCTTGACACAGCTGGCTCCTCCAGGTGCCTGATGTAACTCCGGCTTGGGCGAGGGGTGGAGTGAATCCTCTCGCGGCTGTGAGAATAAGCTTGCTGCTGAGTTAAAGCCGTCTCCAGAAACTCCCTAGCTCGCCGTGCCTCCACTGCTATAGGGGATTCTCCTTCAATGGGAAGGGCTGCCAATCGTGAAGCGGCTGCAACTATGTTATCCAATGGGTTGGAGTAGTGACCAGGAGGGGTGGGCACGTGATGTGATGGAACGACCTGGCGGGTTGGCTCCGCGGCCTGTGGCTGGACCGATGCTCCTATGCCAGGCACTTCTCCCCGGTTTACCCCCGACTGGTTGCTGGTTCCTACTCCCGGCGTACTGAAGAGATTCCTCGCTTCGTAAATAGGCGGTAGGTGAGACTGGCGCCTTCTCCTCATTACATCGTTTGATGCCGTCTGATCCAACAGAAGTAGATAGGCCTGAGCATGTAGCTCGGCCTGCCATGCGATCATCCTAGAGTTCTCAGCAGCCAGGTCCAATTTAGCTTGATCTATTTGGCCCCTCACCTTAGCAACTTCCGCATCATGTTGTTCCTTCTCGGCCTGGCCGACCTCCGCGGTTAGCAGTGATGTCAAAGTGTCGACTAAGGTGGTCAGAACTTGAGCCGGCGGCTGAACAGGGCCTCCGGCCCTAGCTGCTGCTGCTGCCGCCAGGTCTGATGTTAATGCTGCTGCAGTTGAAGACTGTTGCACAGATTGTGATTCGGCCATGAAGACGGCGACCCGGTTTGGCGGATCAAGGGGGTCCAGAATACTGTCACCATCAGAACAGCCCCCAGACCGGCCATCCTGCAACAGGTATAAAGATTCAGTTTCTCCAGTGGATGACTCATCGCCGGAATAAACAACGGTCTCGCCACCAGAGTCCAATCCATCCTCAGCTTGTGCTCCGTGAACTGCTCCGACGAAGACATGCTTCACGGCGGGCCGAACCCGGGCAGGTCTCGCACGCTGAGCCGACTCGACGATGTTGGGGAAGATGTCCGGCTCATGGCCCGGTTCGCCAATCTTGCCAATGAAGACGTGGATGCTGTCAAAGGGGACCCGGTACCTGTACTCGATTGAATCGGCCTCGGGACCCCAGCCTGCATCATCGATGTAGATCTTGCCACGACGACTCTTAGTCATCCGTCCCACTGCATAGCTCTTGAGTCCTTCAAAGCCGCCCTTCAAGAACTCGAAACCATCATGCGATAGCCCCACGGTGGGCGCCAACTGTCGTGGTTTTGTCACGGCAGATGTTCTAGCAAAAGGACTTAGTCGTGGAGCCATCGCTACGGGTTAGCTTATAGGGGTTAAAGTGGACAAGGACACAAGGGTTTTATACTAGTTCGTCCCCTTCGATGAAGGTAAAAGCCTACGTCTAGTTTGGTGTGGTATTGCTAGGGTTTCGATGACTAGGGAGCGTATCTGTTTTTCCTGTGTCTCGAGTTGTTGTTCTCTGTCTTTGAACCGTCGCCGGGTCGTCCCTTTATATACACAGGGTGACGCCCGGTCCGGTTTACAGAATCCCATGGCCGGCTCATAAACGTGCCCGGCTCGGTCTCTATCTTTCCTATCTTACAACACAAGTTACACGCGTATGGCGGCTTACACATTATGGGCCCTAACACCTCTTGGGCCTTGGATCTCCGGTCTTCTGGAATAAAGCACCATGCTCCATGTCTCGCTGGGCTTCAGTAGAAGTAATCTTGATAGGCATAAACCGGCCCCTCCTCGGTGGTTTATACCTAATAGTAATATCCCTGACAATAAGGGTACGGTTCTTCCTCTCAATAAGTCAATTTTGTTGAGGCATGTACGTAGCCGAGAACTCGTGTGAAATCCCTTCTTCGTCAAGAAAGATATCCACATTTTCATTCTTGAACTCCGTTCCGTTGTCACTACGAACCTTCTTGATCTTCACTTCAAATTGATTTTGCGCCTTCCAAGCGAAGTTTTTGAAGATCTTTTGGACCTGTGATTTATCATCAAGAAAGAACACCCACGTAAATCTTGAAAAATCATCAACAATGACTAATCCAAAAGATTTACCACCGAGGCTTTTGTAAGCATTGGGACCAAAAAGATCCATATGAAGTAGCTCAAGTGGTCTTCTCGTAGTCATGACGTTCTTCACGGGATGACTTCCTCCAACTTGTTTTCCTGCTTGACAAGCACTACAAAGTCTATCCTTGTCAAATATAACATCTTTAACACCAAGCATATGATCACCTTTAATAAGCTTATCAAGATTTCTCATGTCGACATGACCTAACCACAACCAACCTTTAGAAGATTTAGCAATAAAACTAGTGTGAGGTTCGGCTTTCTTAGTGAAGTCAACAATGTATAGGTCACCTATACGAATGCCAGTAAAGACCATATTATGATTATCTCTACGAAAGACTTGGCAATCAACAGGAGTGAATAGCACATTTAAACCAAAATCATCTAATCTAGACACGGAGAGAAGATTATATCCGAGAGATTCTACAAGCATGACATTCTTGATTGAGCTATCGTTGGATATGGCCACCTTACCAAGGCCAACAACTTTACCCTTAGAGTTGTCACCAAAGGTAACATACTTTCATGGACCATCATTTCTAGCAAGCTCATCAAACATGTCCTTATCTCCGGTCATGTGATCCGTGCATCCACTATCAAGCACCCATTCCTTTCCTCCGACTGTGTAACCACGAAGATTTGCCATAAGACCAAAATGTCCCATTTGTTCATCAAGATCATAGCCACTATCATCATCCTCGTCATAGTATCCATGTTCCACATCGTCATGTGATGGATCAATTCCTAGAGAGAGTGATTCATTAGAAGTATGATTGTAACAATGTTCATCTCTATGAATTCTAATGACTTCGGAAATGATATGCTAATGATTCCAACATCTCCTTTGGCACGCTTGAGATCACGAAATACAGATAGGCAATCATCAAACTTAGGTTCACTAGTACTCATCCAATTCAAGGCAATAGACTTGTGGAGAATCTCATCCAGATTTTTCAAGGAATAATTTGGGAATCGTTCCTCTAGGAATCTCCATATGGTGTAAGCACAATCTAGAGCAGGTAAGCTAGCAATCAAATTTTTGGGCAATCCTCTAACAATAAGATTGATAGTTCTAAGATTGTGAATCATGCCAAGATCCTCATCGGGTGTGGGATGCAAAGGATAAACAAGGCGAGCACAAGGAGTAGTAATGTACTTGTTCAAATGATATTCATTGAAATCTCAAGCATTATTTTTTCACTCATGGAAGTACTCTCCATCAAGTATAGGCACTCTATGTCTAAGACTCCCCAACATAGACTCATCCATCTTCCTCCAATGGTGATTAAACCAAAGCAATGGAGACCAAGGCTCTTATACCAATTGAAAGGATCGAGAAGAGGTGTCTAGAGGGGGGTGAATAGACTCTTAGCAAGAAAAGTGGCAGTTTTTAATTTCTTCAAGTTTAGGTGGAGTTTTAACACATGTTTAAATATAAGCAAGCATGACAAGAGTATATGAGCAGCGGAAAGTAAATCATGCAATTTTGCAAGAATGTAAAGGGATGGGATTAGAGTGTGCAAATGCAATTGGAGACACGGAGATTTCTTAGCCGTGGTTCCGATAGGTGGTGCTATTGTACATCCATGTTGATGGAGACTTCAACCCACGAAGGGTAACGGCTGCACGAGTCCATGGAGGGCTCCACCCACGAAGGGTCCACGAAGAAGCAACCTTGTCTGTCCCACCATGGCCATCGCCCACGAAGGACTTGCCTCACTAGGGTAGATCTTCACGAAGTAGGCGATCTCCTTGCCCGTAAAAACTCCTTGGTTCAACTCAGGGTCGGCCCATAGGCCGGGGCAAAGGGGCAACCGCCCTGGGCCTCTGGGTGGTAGGGGCCCCGGCCCAGGTAGTAGTACAATATACGTGTTAGGATATATTTTTCGTGAGGTCCAGAAAAATAAGAGGAAAAAAAAGATGCCCAAGCCCACCACATTGCGAGCACTGGACCGAAAGAATTGATAGCTACGCTGCTGCAGGCCTGCAACCCATCGATCTCCTCTAGCTCTAGTATCCTCGCCTCCTCACCTCCTCCCCCAAATTCTTCAATCCCACACAACAGCGCCGCCGCTCCATTGCATTTGCAAATTCGAGTTGCTGCTCATGTGCATCTATTAATGGAGACCGAGGGTGCTATTCCCTTCCCCAATCATCTCTCTTTGCATCCTCAACGTTCCCCATCAAGTAGACGTTTCAGGAATTGAGGCATCACCGCATTAGAGATGGTACGTCTCCCTCCAATTCTTCTCTTCCTATTTCATACTCTTCTGTTGGCATGTTATTAAAAGCTTCATTGGATCCAAGGATGAGATGGGAGGATGGGGAATGTGTGTTGCAGCCTTGCAGATCTGGGAAGCTACATCGACAATTTGACGTCAAGCCATATGCTCATATTCAGGTGCTTTTGTTCCCTGTATTGAATTTTTTCTGCAATTGTTTGGTGACATATCTTCAAAAAAATGTTTATCAGTGAGAAAAGGAAGTGAAAAAAACGTAGAGATGAACTGGTACTGATAGAATCACAGAAATGTTCAATTGACATTTTTTTTAGAAACGGTAGTTCTTTGAAGAACTCAAAATGTTCAGAAGTATATTTGGCTTCTTACTTAGCTCAAAAGAATTTTACTGAATGACATTTAGTTACGCAAATGTTGTGCTAAATTTATAGAAACAGTTTCTCAAACTTATGTTGAATTAGATGATCTCTTCTCGGAATTACGACTACGACAAATGACTATACCAGAATCTGATGTGCCATTGCTTGTTATGGATATTTTCGAGTTTGTCGGAGACATAGACTCTTTTTCATATACAATGCATTCTGAATCTTTATTTGTCCATAAGGGCCCCATTTTGTCGTCTCGCCCTAGGGCCCCGAATATGCATAGACCGGCCTTGGTTCAACTCCACAATCTTGACGGAGGCTCCCAAGTGACACCTAACCAATCTAGGAGACATCACTCTCCAAAAGATAATAGACGGTGTGTTGATCATGAACTCCTTACTCTTGTGCTTCAAATGATAGTCTCCCCAACACTCAAGTCTCTTTCATAGGATTGGATTTGGTGGAAAGATGATTTGAGTGGAAAGCAACTTGGGAAGGGTAGAGATCAAGATTCATATGGTATGATTGAAATATCTTGGTCTCAACACATGAGTAGGTGGTTCTCTCTCAGAAAATGAGTATTGGAAGTGTAGGCTTGTTCTAATGGCTTTCTCCACAAATGAAGAGTGGGTGGTGGGGTATATATAGCATCCACACAAAATCTAACTGTTACACACAATTTACCAAACTCGGTGGGACCGAATCAGAGAACTCGGTCAGACCGATTTAGTTCATAATGTGACCATTAGGCATTTCCGTGGGACCGATATGATCAACTCGGTGGGACCGATTTCATTAGGGTTAGGGCATAACGTAATCTCGGTGAGACTGATTACACAAACTCGGTAGGACCGATTTTGGTAATAAGTTAACCAGAGAGTTGGTCAGGCAAACTCGGTGGGACCGATTTGCTTGTTTCGGTTAGACCGAAATGTTGCGAAGGGAAACAGAGAGTTTGCAATGCTAACTCGGTCAGACCAATTCTCACATCTCGGTTAGACCGAAATGTTGCAAATAGGAAACAGAGAGTTTACATTCCCATCTCGGTGAGATCGAGATCCCTATCGGTGAGACCAAATTGATTAGGGTTTGTGGCAGTGGCTATGTCAACTGAACTCAGTGGCGCCGGATAGAAAGTTTCGGTGGGGCCGAGTTTGACTTTTGGTTTGGGACATATGTGGATGTGAAAGTGGTTGAGGGTTTTGGAGCATATCACTAAGCATTTTGAGCAATCAAGCCATTAAGCAACACCTCATCCCCTTTTAATAGTATTGGCTTTCCTATGGACTCAATGTGATCTTGGATCACTAAAATAGAAAATGTAGAGTCCTGAGCTTTGAGCTTGAGCCAATCCTTTGTCCTTATCATCTTGAAGGGGTTCCACATCCTCTAGTCCATGCCACTCCATTTGTTGAACCTGTCTGAAATATACTAGATGAAAGCATTAGTCCAACAAGAGATATGTTGACATTAATTACCAAAATCACCCAGGGATCACTTGTGCTTTCAATATCTCAAAGAAGAGTTGTATATGATGCAACCACAAGGTTTTGTCGATCCTAAAGGTGCTAACAAAGTGTGCAAGCTCCAGTGATCCATCTATGGACCGGTGCAAGCATATCGGAGTTGGAATATACGCTTTGATGAGGTCATCAAAGCATATGGTTTTATACAGACTTTTGGAGAACCCTGTACTTACAAGAAAGTGAGTGGGAGCTCTGTAGCATTTCTGATATTATATGTGGATGACATATTGTTGATTGGAAATGATATAGAATTTCTGGATGGCATAAAAGGATACTTGAATAAGAATTTTTCAATGAAAGACCTCAGTGAAGCTGCTTATATATTAGGCATCAAGATCTATAGAGATAGATCAAGGCGCTTAATTGTACTTTCACAAAGCACATACCTTGATAAAGTTTTGAAGAAGTTCAAAATGGATCAGTCAAAGAAATGGTTCTTGCATGTGTTACAAGGTGTGAAGTTGAGTAAGACTCAATGCCAGACCACTGCAGAAGATAGAGAGAAAAGGAAAGTCATTCCCTATGCTTCAGCCATAGGATCTATCATGTATGCAATGTTGTGTACCAGACCTGATATGTGCCTTGCTATAAGTTTAGCAGGGAGGTACCAAAGTAATCCAGGAGTGGATCACTGGACAGCGTTCAAGAACATCCTAAAGTACCTGAAAAGGACAAAGGATATGTTTCTCGTTTATGGAGGTGACAAAGAGCTCTTCGTAAACGGTTACGTTGATTCAAGCTTCGACACAGATCCGGATGACTCTAAGTCACAAACCGGATATGTAATTTTGTTGAACGGTGGAGTTGTCAGTTGGTGCAGTTCCAAGCAGAGCATCGTGGCAGGATCTACTTGTGAAACATAGTACATAGTTGCTTTAGAAGCAGCAAATGAAGGAGTCTGGATGAAGGAGTTTATATTCGATCTAGGTGTAATACCTAGTGCATCAGGTCCAATGAAAATCTTTTGTGAAAACACTGGAGCAATAGCCTGTTGGGGAACGTAGTATTTCAAAAAACATCATACGATCACGCAAGATCTATCTAGGAGAAGCATAGCAATGAGCGGGAGAGTGTGTCCACATACCCTCGTAGACCGAAAGCGGAAGCGTCTAGTAACGCAGTTGATGTAGTCGAGAGTCTTCGCGATCCAACTGAACAAGCACCGAACGCACGGCACCTCCCCGATCTGCACACGTTCAGCTCGGTGACGTCCCTTGAACTCTTGATCTAGTTGAGGTCGGGGGAGAGTTTCGTCAGCACGACGGCGTGGTGATGGTGTTGATGAAGTTACCGACGCAGGGCTTCGCCTAAGTACTGCGACAATATGACCGAGGTGGAAATATGTGGATGGGGCACCGCACACGGGTAAACAGTCAACTTCTGTGTCTATGGGGTGCCCCCCTCCCCGTATATAAAGGAGTGGAGGAGGGGAGGGCCGACCCTCTCTATGGCGCGCCCCAAGGGGGATTCCTACTCCTAGTAGGAGTAGGTTTCCCCCCTTCCCTAGTTGGGGTAGGAGAAGAAGGAAGAGGGAGAAGGAGAGAAGGAAAGGCCGCCCCCAATTCGGATTGGGCTTGGGGGTGCACGCCTCCCACTTGGCCGCCTCCTCTTCTCTCCCAAAATGGCCCATTAAGGCCCATTAACTCCCCGCAGGGTTCCGGTAGCCTCGCGGTACTCCGGAAAATGCTTGAACTCATCTGAAACCTTTTCGGTGTCCAAACATAACCTTCCAATATATGAATCTTCATGTCTCGACCATTTTGAGACTCCTCATCATGTTCGTGATCACATCCAGGACTCCAAACAACCTTCGGTACATCAAAACACATAAACTCATAATACCAATCGTCATTGAACGTTAAGCGCGCGGACCCTACGCGTTCGAGAACGATGTAGATATGACCGAGACTCATCTCCAGTCAATAACCAATAGCGGAGCCTGGATGCTCCTATTGGTTCCTACATATTCTACGGAGATCTTTATCAGTCAAACCGCACAACAACATACGTCGTTCCCTTTGACATCGGTATGTTACTTGCCCGAGATTCTATCGTCGGTATCTTCATACCTAGTTCAATCTCGTTACTGGCAAATCTCTTTACTCATTTCATAATACATCATTTCGTGACTAACTCATTAGTCGTTTGCTTGCAAGGCTTATTATGGTGTGTATTACCGAGAGGGCCCAGAGATACCTCTCCGACACTCGGAGTGACAAATCCTATTATCGATCTATGTCAACACCACAAACACTTTCGGAAACACCTGTAGAGCATCTTTATAATCACCCAGTTACGTTGTGACGTTTGATAGCACACAAGGTGTTTCTCCGGTATTCGGGGGTTGCATAATCTCATAGCCAGAGGAACATGTATAAGTCATGAAGAAATCAATAGCAGTAAAACTAAACGATCATAGTGCTAAGCTAACGGATGGGTCTTGTCCATCACATCATTCTCATAATGATGTGATCCCGTTGATCAAATGACAACACATGTCTATGGTTAGGGAACATAACCATCATTAATTAACGAGCTAGTCCAGTAGAGGCTTACTAGGGACACTCTGTTTTGTCTATTTATTCACACATGTATCAAGTTTCCGGTTAATAAAATTCTAGCATGAATAAAAGACATTTATCATGATATACAAGGAAATATAAATAAAAACTTTATTATTGCCTCTAGGGCATATTTCCTTCAGTCTCCCACTTGCACTAGAGTCAATAATCTAGATTACATAGTAATGATTCTAACACCCATGGAGTCTTGGTGTCGATCATGTTTTGCTCGTGGAAGAGGCTTAGTCAATGGGTCTGCAACATTCATATCCATATGTATCTTGCAAAATTCCATGTCTCCCTCCTTGACTTGATCGCGGATGGAGTTGAAGCGTCTCTTGATGTGCTTGGTTCTCTTGTGAAACCTGGATTCCTTCGCCAAGGCTATTACTCTAGTGTTGTCACAGAAGATATCCATTGGACCTGATGCACTAGGTATTACACCTAGATCGGATATGAACTCCTTCATCCAGACTCCTTCATTTGCTGCTTCCGAAGCAGCTATGTACTCCACTTCACACGTAGATCCCGCCACGACGCTCTGCTTGGAACTGCACCAACTGACAGCTCCACCGTTCAACAAAATTACATATCCGGTTTGTGACTTAGAGTCATCCGGATTAGTGTCAAAGCTTGAATCAACGTAACCATTTAAGACGAGCTCTTTGTCATCTCCATAAACGAGAAACATATCATTTGTCCTTTTCAGGTACTTCAGGATGTTCTTGACCACTGTCCAGTGATACACTCCTGGATTACTTTGGTACATCCCTACTAAACTTATAGCAAGGCACACGTCAGGTCTGGTACACAGCATTACATACATGATAGATCCTATGGCTGAAGCATAGGGAATGACTTTCATTTTCTCTCTATCTTCTGCTGTGGTCGGGCATTGAGTCTTACTCAACTTCACAGGCAAGAACCATTTCTTTGACTGATCCATTTTGAACTTCTTCAAAACTTTATCAAGGTATGTGGTTTGTGAAAGTCCAATTAAGCATCTTGATCTATCTCTATAGATCTTGATGCCCAATATATAAGCAGCTTCACCGAGATCTTTCATTGAAAAATTCTTATTCAAGTATCCTTTTATGCCATCCAAAAATTCTACATCATTTACAATCAACAATATGTCATCCACATATAACATCAGAAATGCTATAGAGCTCCCACTCACTTTCTTGTAAATACAAGCTTCTCTAAAAGTCTGTATAAAACCATATGCTTTGATCACCTCATCAAAGCATATATTCCAACTCTGAGATGCTTGCATCAGTCCATAGATGGATCATTGGAGCTTGCACACTTTGTTAGCACCTTTAGGATCGACAAAACCTTCTTGTTGCATCATATACAACTCTTCTTTGAGATGTCCATTAAGGAATGCAGTTTTGACATCCATTTGCCAGATTTCATAACCATAAAATACGGAAATTGCTAACATGATTCGGACAGACTTAAGCATCGCTACGGGTGAGAAAGTCTCATCGTAGTCAACTCTTTGAACTTGTCGAAAACCTTTCGCAACAAGTCGAGCTTTGTAGACGGTAACATTACCATCGGCGTCAGTCTTCGTCTTAAAGATCCATTTATTTTCAATGGCTTGCCGATCATCAGGCAAGTCAACCAAAATCCACACTTTGTTCTCATACATGGATCCCATCTTAGAATTCATGGCCTCAAGCCATTTTGCGGAATCTGAGATCATCATCGCTTCCTCATAGTTTGTAGGTTCATCATGGTCTAGTAAAATGACTCCCAGAACCGGGTTACCGTACCACTCTGGCGCGGAACGCACTCTGGTTGACCTACAAGGTTCAGTAGTAACTTGATCTGAAGTTTCATGATCATTATCATTAGCTTCCTCACTGATTGATGTTAGAATCATTGGAACTAGTTTCTATGATGATCTACTTTCCAATTCAGGAGAAGGTACAATTACCTCATCAAGTTATACTTTCCTCCCACTCACTTCTTTCGAGCGAAACTCCTTCTCTAGAAAGGATCCATTCTTAGCAACGAATAGCTTGCCTTCGGATCAGTGATAGAAGGTGTACCCAATAGTTTCCTTTGGGTACCCTATGAAGAAACATTTCTCCGACTTGGGTTCGAGCTTATCAGGTTGAAGCTTTTTCACATAAGCATCGCAGCACTAAACTTTAAGAAACGACAACTTGGGTTTCTTGCCAAACCACAGTTCATAAGGCGTCGTCTCAACGGATTTAGATGGTGCCCTATTTAACGTGAATGCAGTTGTCTCTAAAGCATAACCCCAAAATGATAGTGGTAAATCGGTAAGAGACGTCATAGATCGCACCATATCTAATAAAGTACGGTTACGACGTTCGGACACACCATTACGTTGTGGTGTTCCCGTGTGGGGACCCCGACTTAGAAGTCAAGATCACCGAATGCACGTGTACAGTGATCCCAGAGATCAATGCTCACTGAACACACAGAAGCTGAAATAACAAGAGTCTTACATCCATACAAATAGTCTTACACGAATTATGGCCATTATGGCCAAGTCTTACATAGATAGAGCCTCACGGGCTGAATAGCAAATAACTCAAATAGCGGAAGTCTTCGATAGTAGGTAGAACCCATGCCATCTGCCTTAACCCTACAGGCATTCTGACTGGGATAGCGTCCTAGTTCGCATGTTCGTCTCCAAAGAACTCTTCCTCATATTCCTGTTCTTCCATGCCTGGCCAATTAAATAACCAGTGGCAAGCCAATGAGTACTTTGAATGTACTCGCAAGCAACCCATGATGTGGTTCAAAGTAACAGTGCAATTGAACAACAATGATCAATCCAGCAATGGGCTAGAATAAATGTTCTACCATCAAGTTTATGCATCAATAAACTTGCGTAACCTCGAAGACAGGTTACCGATATCAACATGAATATGAATCAACTCATCGAGTCAAGTCACCACCTTGACTCATCACACACATACTATCACCGATGAAGTAAAATTCTGGACATAGTTTAAGTAGCACCACCCAACTGTCCATGACCGTGGACACGGCTATTCGAATAGTTTTACACTCTGCAGAGGTTGCGCACTTTACCCACAAGATCCGGGGAACTTCCGTGTCATCCACGACCCACGGTACCTCAAGTACCCGGGGTAAGCACCCGGTCATTACCTTTCCTTAGACGACACTAACATAGAGTCCACTCGTTGGTACACGGCCCACGGGTACAAACAATAGATCACGGGACTTGCCCTAATTTCAATGTCACGCGTACCCGAAGGGACCAACGGTGTGTCCGGTGCCCTGTGAAAACAGTCATGGTCGTCTATCCAAGCACGACCCCGTCCCGGGAAAGACCTCAAGTCTTCCCGTCACTAGTAATGCGGGCACCATGCTAGTATCGACCTAAGTAATCAATAAAGCCCCGTCCCATAAGGGGTAGTGTGGTTGCACATGTTTGGTTGGGACGGTAGTCACACATAAATCTAATCCATTATCTCACCCATGCACAAGTTTTACCGGCACATCACTTCTTCCTCAAGTGATGACCTAATTCAACATCACCCTCGGGCATTAGGGGCACCCGATGGGTTCATGCAAAAGATTTCAACTACGAAGGTTCAAATCACACATGCATCCTTGTAGCATCATGACTAACTATTTGCAGGTCATCTAGCACATAGGAAGATCAAGTTCAAGCATGCATCATGTGGTGGTTCATCTAGGTCACCATCGTGAATCTATCATCATGCATCGGAAACAAACGGGTTCCGAAGAACAAGTGTATCATGGTCAAAGGGCTGCTTGCCTGGATTGGCTTGGTCTTCAAAGTCTTCAAATCCTTCTCCTTCTCCTTCTTCAGCAACTTCGTCAAATACGGTATCTATACGTCGCATAATAACAACGGAAAAATAAGACCACAAATAAAACAGAAAAATCAAAGTGCTCAGAAAAATGTCAACTTATTTTTGTTAAATACTAGAGGAATTTCTAAGATGGGGAAAATACTTAGTTGGAGTTTTGGAGCAACAGAATGGATTCTATTGATTTTAGAACATGAGTTTTACTGCTCAAATTTGAATTTAAATTTGAACAGAACAGAAAAGTAGCATGGATGTGAGTGAAAGTGGTACCATTAAATAGGTTGGAATATTACAAGAATTTAGGAGTTGGAATTATTTTATTTGGACCAATATTCATTTCTGTAAAAATGTTTGAAACTTTTACAGAAAAGAAAAAGAAAAAGTGCCCTGTGCAACTAGGCCAGAGAGGCCACAGTGCACGGCCCAGGGCGGATCAGCCCAGCCGCACGGGTGCCTGCGCGCGCACGTCAGGTTTTTAAACCTGACGGGCGGGGCCCGACGGTCAGTGGCTGAGAGGAGGGGGAGAGAGGTGTGGGGATGACAGGTGGGGCCCGCCTGTCATCTCCAACCTTACGGCCACGGCGACGGCAAGCTCACCGGCGAGGATTCCGGCCACGGCGACGGCAACGGAGGCCAGGGACGGGCTCAGCGTCGAGTGGCGGATGCAGTGGAGGTGGTGCGACACGTCGGGGAGGTCGGGTTCGCCGGCGGCGAGGTGGGTCGTCGGGAGGTCGTTGCTCTGGTCGTTTCCGACTACAACAGGAGGGGGAAACAGAGGGGAAATGGTCAGTGTTGCACTGCGGTTCTAGATCGGGCGACAGGAAGGGCAGAGGAGGCCCGTACTGTGAGATCACCGGCGGCCCGACGCGGCGGAGCTCCGGTCGATCCCGAGAACTGGGACTTCCTGGGGTTGAACTGATGGTGCTGGGGGACTCAGGGAGGTGTGGTGGAGCTGCTGATGCTGTTGGAGAGGCCCGAGGGTCCTATTTATAGGGGGGCGGCGGAGCCCCGTGGTCCAGTGCGCCGGCGAGCTCCGGCTCGACGCTACAGCGCACGGGGGGCAATGGGAATGAGTCCATGGTGTTGTTGGACGAGCTCTACGTCCAGTTGAGGTGAGAGGAGGAGCGGGGGAGCTTCTAGACCGTGCGCGCGTGCGAGGCCGAAGAGTGGACGCTGTGGGCGGCCAGCGCACGTGCGACGACGGCCACTGGAGGGCGCGGGAGGAGGGAGGACAGCGCCAAGGTGGTCGCGGACGTCGAGGAGCATCGACTGGCGCGAGGGAGAGGCCCGAGGCTGTCGGGGGCCGGCGATTGGCTGGAACTACAGTGCGTGGGTGCACTGTAGCGTGCTCCAGAGCGCCCGAATGGCTGGCACCTTCCTTCCCTCGCCGCTCTGGTCAAGTCCAACGTGCCCAAGGGTGTCTAGAAGGTCAAGGGAGGAGTAAAGAAATGGCCTGAGGCCTTGGATGCCCTGGAGATACTGAGAGAGAGAGAGAGAGAGAGAGAGAGAGAGAGAGAGGATGCTGGTGACTTGGTGAAAAATTGCTGTCCAGCAGGGTAAACTAGGGTTCTTACCCCTCAATCATGGAGCTGGGGTGCTGGGGAAGTTACTGGGGGTAGCCAGTAACTGAATGAACATGTGGTAAAAAGTTGAGGCCAAGGAGAAGAGTAAAAGTGATCAAGATGAGGGTTTTAGTAATTCTGCAGAAGGTGTTTGATCAGTGTTTGGTCAAGCAAATGACCTCCACTTGACATGGCACTTAACAGGATTGAATGACATGTGAAAATAGGGTGCTTCACCAAATTTGGGCTCATTTGAAGAAACTAGCCAATGTAACTTTGGTGAACCCTAGAAATCAACAGAAATAGCTTCATCTTGATTGAGTCAAGCTAACCATCTCCCCTTGATGCACCACTTGGTGTAGCATCATCATTTGGGGTATTGATCATGCCCACAAAGTTTGAAGCTCCAGGTAAAAAGTTGGTAATGTAAAGTTGTCCAAATTTTCATTTGAACAGAAAGGGTTTTAGGGTGATCTGATCAAGTTTCTCTATTCCAAATCTTGTGCCATTTGGTCTATATGCCTTATTAGGCATTTCTAGGATGTGCACCAAGTTTGAGAGCATTTGGACAAGTTTGGCAATGTAAAGTTGCTCAAACTTCAAATATGGACAGAATGGTTATGAAGGGGTTTGAGGATGTTTTCTTGCTTCCCAAGGCATGGGACTTGGCAAGATCATCAAATATGTCATATATGACATGATAGAATTTCCCTAGAATTTTTGGAGAATATTTCCTTGGTAAATATTTCAAAAGCTTGAAATATCCAGAAAGGGTTTTAGAGGGATTAGCCCCTTATTTTGAACATGACCAAGTGTTGAAACTCTTATATATGGACAATATATGTCCTCTGAGTCTCTCTGAATTTTGGCAAATATTTTTGAAATAGTTAAATAATATTTCCCTATTAAAGACCATTTCTGGCTTTAAGAAAAATCTTTTAAATAAAATAGGAAAATAACTTTTAAAATTATACCTTTGTGGTTTCTGGGAGCCCTATGACTACTAGGTCTCAAATAAACCTTTTGAAATAATTTTCTCACCCTAAATCAAGTACTTGCAGTGCAAATCTCAATTCAGGGGTTTTTGGAAAACTAATTTTATAAAATACCTTTTGGCCAAATTAATTTTGTAAGAAAATACTATACTGTTATATAACACTTGGCATGATCATTGGGCAGAAGTTTTGGGTATGGAGATGAATTCTACAAGAGGTAATAGTTGACTTTAATGAGCACAAGAAAAAGCATATGAAGAAAAACTCAAATCCAAATAAAAGCCAAATGATGCTAAAAAAAATTGCTGGTCCAAATTTTTATGCTTCAAAGGTACAAATAACATGTTACAAAATGCAGGGTATGACATACCGATGGCGTGAGTTGTGAAACTATTCCACATTGATTCAAATGAAGACCAAACTCATAACTCAACTATTTTCCTCCGCGATCAGATCGTAGAAACTTTATTTTCTTTTTACGATGATTCTCTACTCCACTCTGAAATTCTTTGAACTTTTCAAAAGTTTCAGACTTGTGCTTCATCAAGTAGATATACCCATATCTGCTCAAATCATCCGTGAAGGTCAGAAAATAACGATAGCCGCCGCAAGCCTCAACACTCATTGGTCTGCATACATCAGTATGTATGATTTCCAATAAGTCAGTTGCTCGCTCAATTGTTCCGGAGAACGGAGTTTTATTCATCTTGCCCATGAGGCATGGTTCACAAGCACCAAGTGATTCATAATCAAGTGATTCCAAAACTCCATCGGCATGGAGTTTCTTCATGCGCTTTACACCAATATGACCTAAACGGCAGTGCCACAAGTAAATTGCACTATCATTATCAACTTTGCATCTTTTGGCTTCAATATTATGAATATGTGTATCACTACGACCGAGATCCAACAAAAATAGACCATTCATCAAGGGTGCATGACCATAAAAGATATTACTCATATAAATAGAACAACCATTATTCTCTGATTTAAATGAATAACCGTATCGCAACAAACAAGATCTAGATATAATGTTCATGTTGAACGCTGGCACCAAATAACAATTAATTAGGTCTAAAACTAATCCCAAAGGTAGATGTATAGGTAGCGTGCCGACGGAGATTACGACGACTTTGAAACCATTTCCCACGCGCATCGTCACCTCGTCCTTAGCTAATATTCGTTTACGGTTTAATCCATAGCCCATGTTTTGAGTTACAAATATTAGCAACCGAACCAGTATCAAATACCCTGGTGCTACTACGAGCATTAGTAAGGTACACATCAATAACATTTATATCAAATATACCTTTGTTCACTTTGCCATCCTTCTTATCCGCCAAATACTTGGGGCAGTTCCGCTTAAAGTGTCCAGTCCCTTTGCAATAGAAGCACTCAGTTTCAGGCTTGGCTCCAGACTTGGGTTTCTTCGTGGGATTAGCAACTCGCTTGCTATTCTTCTTGAAGTTCCCCTTCTTTCCCTTGCCCCTTTTCTTGAAACTATTGGTCTTGTTAACCATCAACACTTGATGCTCCTTTTTGATTTCTACCTTCGTAGCTTTGAGCATAGCGAAGAGCTCGTGAATTGTCTTCTGCATCCCTTGCATATTATAGTTCATCACGAAGCCTTTATAGCTTGGTGGAAGTGATTGAAGAACTCTATCAATAACACTATCTTCATCAACTTTGCATCCAAGTTGAGTCATGTGATTGTAGTACCAAGACATTCTGAGTAAGTGTTCACTGATAGAACTATTCTCCTCCATCTTGCAGCTATAGAACTTATTGGAGACTTCATATCTCTCAATTCGGGCATTTGATTGAAATATTAACTTCAACTCTTGGAAAATCTCATATGCTCCAGGACGTTCAAAATGTCTTTGAAGTCCCGATTCTAAGCCGTGAAGCATGGCACACTGAACTATCGAGTAGTCATCAGAACGAGCTTGCCAGACGTTCATAACGTTCGGAGTTGCTCCTGCAGCAGGCCTGTCACCTAGCGGTGCTTCCAGGACATAATTCTTCTGTGCGGCAAAGAGGATAATCCTCAAGTTACGGACCCAGTCCTTGTAGTTGCTACCATCATCTTTCAACTTAGCTTTCTCTAGGAACACATTAAAATTCAAGGGAACGGTAGAACGGGCCATTGATCTACAACAACATAGATATTCAAAAACTATCACGACTAAGTTCATGATAAATTAAAGTTCAATTAATCATATTACTAAAGAACTCCCACTTAGATAGACATCCCTCTAGTCATCTAAATAATCACGTGATCCAAATCAACTAAACCATGTCCGATCATCACGTGAGATGGAGTAGTCTTCAACGGTGAACATCTTATGTTGATCATATCTACTATATGATTCAGCCTCGACCTTCCGGTCTCCGGTATTCCGAGGCCATGTTTGTACATGTAATGCCCCGGATGTAATACTTTCCCTTTTGGGCATATAATATATCTCCGGCTTCATCTATTCCTTTTCGGGTTCTTTGTCTTTCGGGTGTTCGTCGTTGTGTTGTGTGCGTGTGTGGCATTCAATCATATCATGTAGACATGTGCATCACATTGCATTTGTGTTGTCGGTTGCATCCGGTTCCGCGTGTTCCTTCGCGTTGTCCATTTCGCGTTCCGGAGCTCCCTCACGTGTCCGTGGCGTCCCATAGACCTACTTTGTTGTTTGGCCGTGTAACGTTACCGGTGTGGCGCGAGGCTTGTCGTGTGTTGTTGTTTTGTTGTGTGTAACCCGCCTGTCAAATCTCGTCGCGTTTGGAGTCCGTTTGCTATCTCAACAGTTATTCGTGTGGGTCCAAAGTGCCTCCACTTTGTGGCCCAAGACATCCCTTCAACAGCCCACTAGCCTCCCCTAGGCCCATCCTAACTCCTCTCGCGATCGGATCCGTCGGATCGCGATCGAAGGGCTCCAAAACACCCAAAACCCCTAACCCTAGGGAAAAACTGCTACTTATAGACCCCCTATGTCCATTTTGGGCATCTCTAACTTCTTCCCCAATCTCCCCTCAATTTTTGTGCTCCACCAGATCCAAAAAGGATTCTTCCCTGTTCCTCCTCGTTTTCAGCAGCAGCCACCGTCGCTCCTGGGGACGAGCGGCCCGACCCAGATCCCTTTCCTCCGTTCCAGCGCGGGTCAACGCATCGAGCAGCCACCGCCAGTTCACACTGGATCGAAGGATCCAGCGCCCTGGCCTCGCTCCACCGACCGCCTGGGTCGTACGCCGCTTCGCCAGATCGAGGAGCAGCCCGATCCAGCGAGGACCACATCGCCGCCACCGGGCCCTTCGCCTCCGTTCGCCGCGGCCCGTCGCGCCTCCCTCCAGCCGGCGCCCGAGCCAGCTCACCTCCTGGGCCTCGCTCCTCCCGCGGGCCGTCGCCATCCCCGCGCCGCACCTGGACCACCTCGCCTCCCCTCCATCGGGCCACAGCCCTGAGGCCCACCGTTCCAGCCGCCTGGGCGCGCCGCCCGCGAGGCCGCGCCGCCTCCAGCCGCCGCAGCGGGCCGGCCCATCCCTCTTTCGGCCAGCCGACGGGCCAGGCCTCCTCCAGCCGCCTCCGCCTGGGCCCCGAAGCAGGCCGCCGTCGCCTCTCGCTCCGCAGGCCGCCGCGGGCCCCGATCCGTCCAGATCCAGCTCCCCGAGCCCATTCCTTCAGATCTGAGGAGGTTGACCCCTAATTTCATCTAAGTCCCTGTTCTTTTGTTCTGTGATGCTATTTTCAAACTGCTATAACTTTTTGTGTGGATGTTCGTTTTGCGCAAATAGCATGTCCAGACGTTCGTGGTGATTAACACTACGTTTTATCTTTTTGTGTCATGCATGTTAGAGATCATCTAGGTGCTTGTTTTTCTGTTGCAATAGTGCATCGTGATAAAACTGCTGCTATGTGATGTTTTTATGCCATCTTTGCATAGTGGTAACTTTTAGCTCGTTTATCCGAATGATGCAAATGACATGTCCACGTGTTCGTCTTGCCATGCTCTACATGTTGTTTGTGTTAGGTTGCATGATAGATTTATTCTTGCCATGTATATCTTCGTTGCAAAGTGCCATGTGGCTGTGATGTTGTTTCACTTGTTATGAAATGCCATCTTGTTGAGCTCGTTGCTATCGTTGTGTTTATCTCCATGATGCATGCTTGTATGTTTCGGAATCACCATCATGTGTACTTTGATGTGGTGCTTACCACTTGCCATGTTTAGTTTCGAGGTGACTTAAACTTTCTCTTTTAGATGCCATGATGAAACTGCTGTTTTAACACTTGGTGGATTTTCACTAAGTCTGAAATCTGTAACGTTCCGATGCCATGTTTGCTTGCTGCTCTAGGACAAACCATGATAGTTTTGGAGTGGATCTTGATGGTTCCTAGTAGTATATATTGTTGGATTTTCATTCATGTTCTCACATGATTATTTAAGTGGCTGTAGCATGTTTAACTTTTGCTCCAATGTTTCAATAAAATTCTGCTGTCAGAATTTTATTGTCAAGTTCAATATGTCCAAGCTTATTGCTATTGATCCGTGGCTCCTTTGGGGGTGCACCTTTGGACTTATTTGTTGTAGGATATGTCTATTTTATGTTCATGCTCTTTGGCATGTTGTTTGAGTGCTGTAGCTTAATTATTTTGTGCTTCGAAGTTGCTATGTTGTTGTAATTTTCAGCTTTCGCTCGTTTCTTGTTTCGGGCATAACTTTTAGCCCGTAGCTCCGATTTCAGCGAGTCTTATATGAAACTTGATTGATTTTCCGTGTAGAATCATAATCTCCTGTTGTTATCATGTTTTGAGGTGATTTGCTTGAGTGCTATTTTCCGTGCTCCGTGTGCTCTCTTAGTGCATCCATCATGCATCCATCATTTTTGCGTGCGCATTGCATCTTGTTGATTCGTGCCTTGTGTGATTGAATTGTTTAGAGCCGGAAGCTGAGACCGAGTACGAGTACGAGCACGAGGTTACCAACGAGGTTGAGCACGAGGACCCTTCTTACGATCCGAACGACTTCTCTTCAGGCAAGATGACCGAACCCCGATAACATTACTATCTTTGCCTATTGCTAGTAGTTCCACTCTATAGTTTTGCCTCGATGCCCATGTATTTCCTGTCGGCCTCCTACTTGTAACCATTACCATGTTTAATCACCCTACCTATGCAAACCGTTGCTTGGCTAAGTACGCTTCGCTCAGCCCTTCTTATAGCATTGCTAGTTGCAGGTGAAGATCGAAGATGCTTGCTTCATGTTGAAGTTTTGTTGGGTTATATCACACTATATAAATGCTTAAAATGAAATCATCTATATATTGGCAAGGGTGGAAGGCTAAGCCTTTTGCTTGGTGATTTGTTCCACTCATGCCGTTAGGAACCGTATAAACCGGTGTTATGTTCCTTGATTATGCGTTCCTAACACGGTTGGGGTGTATGGGACCCCCTCGATAAACCGCTGAATGCTAAGTCTTTTCCAGCAAGTCCCAACATTGGTACTATTTGCCTAATAACAAACTAAACTTGCATAGGGAGTAATTAACCCTCTTTCTTAATCAACAACCCCGGGCCAGTGCTCCACATGAGTGTTGGTCCGAAACGGGGGTCCTGCAGGGCCGCCTTGGGGCAACCCGAGGTATCTGGCATACACCTGTAGCATCGCCCATCCGGTCGTGTCCTGAGACTTAGATACGCGCGGCTACTATCAGGGTGTCGACACGCCGGGAGGATTAGCTCGATTATACTTACCTTAGTTCGGAGTATCTTGAGCACGGGATTCCGAGAATACTCGGGTCTTCCCACTTTGGAGTTGCAACTCCGCGGATCGTGGGCTTGTAATGGGTCAAGTTGGAACACCCCTGCAGGGTTATGAACTTTCGAAAGCCGTGCCCACGGTTATGTGGCAGATGGGAGCTTGTTAATATCCGGTTGTAGATAACTTGACACAATGTTCCAATACACTACCAGCGTGTGTACCGGGACTGTCAATTTCCGAATAGGGATTCGGGAGTTGAACACGGTGGGGTTATGTTTGTTGAGCTGTAGCTAGGATCACTTCGTGATCATCTCTCGACCGAGGCTTTCTCTTCTCGCACTCTCTCACGTAAGCTAGTTGCTAGTTGCTGCTGCAGACACTTATTCTTTTCTTCAGCCTTATCCTCTCCCAAGGCTTAAATAGTCTTGTTACCCGGGAACGGGATTGCTGAGTCCTCTGTGGCTCATAGTTACTTCACCACACCAGATGCAGGTCTAGTGGTGAGCTATCCAGGTGATGGCACCGAGCTAGACTGGGAGTACGACGAGGAGCGTAGTCGATACTATGTTCGTTATCCTGATGATCAGTAGTGGAGACTTCTACTAGGATTCGATCCGCCTGTGGATTTAAATTATGTTTGGTATCTTATCATTTGGATTTTACCCTTAGAGGGCTGTGATGTTTTATTGTATGATGACTGAGACATGTATTGTATTTGTGTGACGTGGCGAGTGTAAGCCAACTATTTTATGTTTTCTATCCCCATCTTTTACATGAGTTGTGCAAAGATACCAGACTTGCGATCATTCCAGCATGGGGTTAAGTCTCTAAGTCGTGCCTCGACACGTAGGAGACTTAGCTCCATCCTGGGCATTACAAGTTGGTATTCAGAGCCTTCTCCGACCTAGGAGCCCCCACTGATTGATCGAATCGTTGACGGTCGAGTCTAGGCACACACTAAAAATATTTTGAGTCCTATATTTATATCGGAGAGTAGGATTTCTTTGCTTCTCATCCCTTTTCTCTCTGGTGAGGACTCCTGACGTCTACTCTTGCCTCTTCTACTTTCAAAAATTGCACCAAATTTTTTTTAGGAATCTCGCGAGTATTCTGGGATTGTTTCGATGTTCTTGTGACGAGAATATTGTTCTCGATGCCTCCTGACATTAGGGGTTGTGGCAGTGTCCCGGGGAGTTGAGCTTCGGGGTATTGTCGTCACAAGCATATCGCGACAGTACTAAATACTTAAGACGGCCGACATCGAAAATCTCCCCTATACGGCCAGTGGCAAGATAACCCCGACATCACCCAGTACTGGGGAGGTAGTTCGGGAGTATTGCCATAGCTTGTTATAGTGGATGCTTTTCGAAGGTCCGAGGTAGACAGTTTCCGAGAAAGACTGGTTATGTGTTGAAGGATGGATACACCTGGATGTAGGTTTAGAGTTGATTGCGCGGTGCTTCCCGTGTATCCCCAACACCTGATTGCATAACTGGAATCTTTCGGAAATTCATAAGTGGGTTTTATTCAGTAGATCGTAGGCATTCTTCCAACGAATGCAGGTTAGCGAGTTCGGGGTTCTACATTGAGTGAAGTGGTATTATGACCGATGTTCCGATCGGGAGTTGCATCTTAAAGGGTCCTTGGCTATGCTGATCCGGGGATTGCAAAACCCTTTCGTAACGCGTTCATATGCTTTCAGCACAAAGATGTTAGAACGAAACTCCTATCTTGTGTTTGTTCCCGTCTGTACCTTGTTGTTTTTTCTTATTTACCTTTTGTCCCCTATGTGGCTTCTCGTGAAGATTGATGTTATCATTAACTGAGAATTTCATTCGTTCCTCTTGTTCGAATGATTTCATTCGTTCTTATTGTTCGAATGATTATTGTGAAGACTTGTTGCAAATCTTTCCATTGATTCAGCTTATACCTTCTGTCAATCAATTGCTGATTCGTGGTCATCTCTTTCAGGATGGCTCCGAAAAAGGTTCCCAACGCTAACCCAGAGGGTGAAGAGATCCCAGATCGTCCTCCTTCCCCTCCTCCTCCGTCTGAGGCTTGGAGAGCGATTATGCAGACTACAGCTCAGAACACCCAGTTGTTGATGCAGATGATGCAGCAGATGCAAGCTAATCAAGCTAATCAGGGTGTTCCAGGGAATCAAGGCAACTTCTTCAACCGGCAGCACCATGCTACTCTCAACCAGTTCTTGGCCAATAATCCAAAAGCTTTCAGTTACTGTGTCGACCATCTTGATGCTGAAGATTGGTTAACCGACATAAAGAAGCATTTTGAGTGCAGTAACGTGAAGGAAGAGGATTATGTGAAGTTTGCAGCCTTCCAACTCAAAGACCAAGCAGCTGACTGGTGGCAGCAGTACAAAGACTCCAGGCCAGGTCAAGTGATCTCTTGGGAGAATTTCTGCAAGGACTTTCGCTCTCACCACATTCCTACAAGTGTCATCGAGGGTATGCGTGAGCAATTCCGCAACCTGAAGCAGGGCTCTATGACAGTCTATCAGTATAATGTCAAGTTCCAAAACCTCGCCCGCTATGCTAAGCAAGACATTCCTGATGCTAAGAGCAAAATCTACCAGTTTCGTGGAGGCCTGAAAGATGAACTTCAACTTGCTCTCACCTTGTTTGAGCCCGATGAATTCGACAAATTCTATAACATGGCTTTGAAAACAAGAGGCAGCTCAGCTTAAGATGGAGGCTTCTAAAAAGAGAATTCGAGATGCCGTTCACTCTTCCTCATCGTCTCAGATGGTCTCGAAACAACAGAAATTCTGGCTTCCTCCTCCTCCAGTGATTCGAGCTCCATACAGCAACTCCAACAGCAACAAGAACTCCGGTGGACGTGGTTTCTCCCACCCACCCAACCCGAGCAACCAGTCGAAGAAGCAGTTTCAGTCTCAAGGCTCCAAGTCAAGTGGTTCTCATTTCCGTCCTCCCTCAGAAGTGGTGTGCAACAAGTGTGGCCAGAAGGGTCACTATGCCAACAGGTGTCCGAACCCGAAGCGTCTTCCACCTCCTCCACCTGTGAGTTCAGCTATTGTCAGGCATGATCCAAAGGCAGCAAGGGTCAATCTGATGAGTGCAGCGCAAGCAGAGAATTCTTCGGATGTCATTTTGGGTAACCTTCCAGTTAACTCTTTTCCAACTAAAGTGTTATTTGATTCGGGTGCTTCTTGCTCTTTCATGTCATATCCATTTGCATCCAAGCACGATATTGTCACCAAAAATCTGCCAAGGGAGTTAACCGTTATTTCTCCGGGGAGACGAATGCACTCCAGTGTATATGCTCCGAATGTGTCTATTCGCATGGGTGATTATCGCTTTCTGGCCAATCCGGTGGTTCTTGGTAATTCTGACATTGACCTCATCCTCGGAATGGATTGGCTTTCTCAGCATGATGCTCACATTGATTGTGCACAGAAGGAAGTCAAGATTACTCATCCTGATGAAGATGTGATTATCTTTGCCTCCAGGGATAACACTATCAGGCTTTTCTCTCTCAATGATAAGGGCGGAATTAATGCCATATCTCAAATTCCGGTGGTGAACGAATATCAAGACGTCTTTCCTGAAGAACTTCCAGGCATGCCTCCACACCGTCAGGTGGAATTCGTTATTGAACTCGAGTCGGGTACTAAGCCAGCATGCCGGCGTCCATACAAGCTCTCTCCAGATGAATTGAAGGAATTGAAGAAGCAGCTTGATAAACAGGAGAGTATGGGTCTCATCAGGCCTAGTACATCTCCTTGGGGCTGTGGTGTCTTATTTGTCAAGAAGAAAGATGGCACGGAGCGTCTCTGTGTTGATTACCGGCCATTGAACAAGAAGACAATAAAGAACAAGTATCCGCTCCCCAACATCAACGAACTCTTCGAGCAGCTCAAAGGAGCTAAAGTGTTCTCTAAGCTTGACCTTCGAATGGGCTATCACCAAATTCACATTCGCGAGGAAGACATTCCCAAGACGGCCTTCAAAACGAGCTACGGTTCATACGAGTATACCGTCATGTCTTTTGGTCTCGCCAATGCTCCTCCTACCTTTTCGAGGATGATGCATCACATCTTCAACCCCTATACTGGCGAGTTTGTGCTTGTGTATCTGGATGATATTCTGGTGTTTTCCAAGAATGAAGAAGATCACGAAAAGCACTTACGTCTGGTTCTTGATCGACTCCGTGAGCATAAGTTCTATGCCAAGTTCTCAAAGTGCGAGTTTTGGCTCGATAAGGTTTTGTACCTGGGCCACATCATCTCAGCTGACGGTATTGCGGTAAATCCCGAGAAAGTTGAAGCAACTGTCAACTGGGAAGCTCCTCAGAACGTCAAGCAACTCCGCAGTTTTCTGGGTCTTTCCAGCTATTGCAGAAGGTTCGTTGAGAACTTCTCCAAGATTGCCAAGCCTCTTTCCAACTTGCTTCAGAAGAATGTCAAATACTTTTGGTCTCCAGAGTGTGAAGTGGCATTCAAAACTCTCAAAGAAAAGCTCGTCTCTGCTCCAGTCTTTACTCCTCCAGATGAGTCCAAGACCTATGAAGTATTCTGTGATGCTTCTCTTCAAGGTCTTGGTGGTGTGCTTATGCAAGATAAGAGAATTGTGGCATGCACTTCTCGTCAGCTCAAGCCAAGTGAGAAGAACTATCCCACACATGATCTCGAGCTAGCAGCTGTGGTACATGCTTTGATTATGTGGAGACATCTGTTGTTGGGCAGAAAGGTCGACATCTTCACTGATCACAAGAGCTTGAAGTACATCTTCACACAGCCGCATCTGAACCTCTGCCAGACTCGTTGGGTTGAAATGATCCAAGAGTATGATCCCAGCATTGAATACACTCCTGGCAAGGCGAATGCTCTTGCAGATGCTTTGAGCAGAAAGGCATATTGCAACAGCCTTCTTATCAAGTCGTGCCAGCCTGAGCTTTGTGAAGCATTCAGGAAACTCAACCTCCAAGTTGTTCCGCAGGGTTTTCTTGCAAATCTTCAAGTTGCTCCTACCTTGGAAGATCAGGTCCGTGAGGCCCAACTCAGGGATACCATGGTGAAGAAGGTGAAACATGCTATTGCAAAGGGCATTCTGAAATACAAGTGCTTTCGTGTTGATGAGAGAGATACCTTGTTCTTCGAGGACAGACTCGTTGTTCCCAAAGGTGATCTCAGGAAGCTCATAATGGAAGAAGCACATGATTCTCTCCTTTCCATTCATCCTGGCAGTTCCAAGATGTACCAAGACCTCAAGCAATCTTACTGGTGGACACGCATGAAAAGGGAAATTGCCCAATTCGTGAATGAATGTGATGTTTGCAGAAGAGTGAAAGCAGAACATCAACGTCCAGCCGGTCTTCTCTAACCTCTTCCTATTCCCGAGTGGAAGTTCGACCACATTGAAATGGACTTCGTCACTGGCTTTCCTAAGTCTAAGCGAGGAAATGATTCTATCTTCGTGGTGATTGACAAGCTTACCAAAGTCGCTCACTTCCTGCCAGTCAAAGAATCAATCAATGCAGCTCAATTGGCAGAGTTGTACACTTCCAGAATTGTGTCCTTACATGGCATTCCTCAAGTTATCTCCTCAGACCGTGGAAGCTTGTTCACATCCAGGTTCTGGGACTCCTTTCAGTCCGCCATGGGCACTAAGATCAGGTTCAGCACTGCTTTTCACCCTCAGACTAGTGGTCAAGTCGAGCGAGTGAATCAGATTCTAGAAGACATGCTCAGAGCCTGTGTCATATCTTTTGGCATGAAATGGGAAGACTGCCTTCCATTTGCCGAGTTCTCTTACAACAACAGCTTTCAAGCAAGTGCAGGCAAAGCTCCGTTTGAAATCCTCTATGGCAGAAAGTGTCGTACCCCTCTCAACTGGTCTGAAACAGGTGAACGTCAACTTCTTGGCAATGACTTGATCTCAGAAGCCGAAGAGATGTGCAAAGTCATACGTGAGAATCTCAAGGCCGCTCAGTCGCGTCAGAAGAGCTACTATGACGGCAAGCATCGTGATTTGGCTTTCAACATTGATGATCATGTTTATCTCCGTGTTTCTCCGATGAAAGGCACCCAAAGATTCGGTATCAAAGGAAAGCTTGCTCCTAGATACGTCGGGCCTTTCAAGATTCTTGGCAAAAGAGGCGGCCTAGCCTATCAACTTGAGCTCCCTTCAAACTTCGCCAATGTTCATGATGTGTTCCATGTGTCTCAACTCCGCAAATGCTTCAAGGCACCTGAGCGCATGATTCCGTTTGAAGAGATTGATCTTCAACAAGATTTGTCCTACCGAGAGCATCCCGTTGCTATTCTTGAAGAAACCGAACGCAAGACCCGCAACAAGTCCATCAAATTCTTGAAAGTCAAGTGGTCACATCACATCGACCGAGAAGCTACCTGGGAACGAGAAGATCATCTTCGTTCCGAGTACCCTTCCTTTTTCCAGTGCTAGATCTCGGGACGAGATATTTTTGTAGTAGAGGAGAGTTTGTAATTCCCCGGATGTAATACTTTCCCTTTTGGGCATATAATATATCTCCGGCTTCATCTATTCCTTTTCGGGTTCTTTGTATTTCGGGTGTTCGTCGTTGTGTTGTGTGCGTGTGTGGCATTCATTCATATCATGTAGACATGTGCATCGCATTGCATTTGTGTTGTCGGTTGCATCCGGTTCCGCGTGTTCCTTCCCGTTGTCCGTTTCGCGTTCCGGAGCTCCCTCACGTGTCTGTGGCGTCCCGTAGACCTACTTTGTTGTTTGGCCGTGTAACGTTACCGGTGTGGCGCGAGGCTTGCCGTGTGTTGTTGTTTTGTTGTGTGTAACCCGCCTGTCAAATCTCGTCGCGTTTGGAGTCCGTTTGCTATCCCAACATTTATTCGTGTGGGTCCAAAGTGCCTCCACTTTGTGGCCCAAGACATCCCTTCAACAGCCCACTAGCCTCCCCTAGGCCCATCCTAACTCCCCTCACGATCGGATCCGTCGGATCGCGATCGGAGGGCTCCAAAACACCCAAATCCCCTAACCCTAGGGGAAAACTGCTACTTATAGACCCCCTATGTCCATTTTGGGCATCTCTAACTTCTTCCCCAATCTCCCCTCAATTTTTGTGCTCCACCAGATCCAAAAAGGATTCTTCCCTGTTCCTCCTCGTTTTCAGCAGCAGCCACCGTCACTCCTGGGGATGAGCGCCCCGACCCAGATCCCTTTCCTCCGTTCCAGCGCGGGTCAGCGCATCGAGCAGCCACCGCCAGTTCGCACTAGATCGAAGGATCCAGCGCCCTGGCCTCGCTCCACCGACCGCCTGGGCCGTACGCCGCTTCGCCAGATCGAGGAGCAGCCCGATCCAGCGAGGACCACATTGCTGCCACCGGGCCCTTCGCCTCCGTTCGCCGCGGCCCGTCGCGCCTCCCTCCATCCGGCGCCCGAGCCACCTCGCCTCCTCGGCCTCGCTCCTCCCGCGGGCCGTCACCATCCCCGCGCCTCACCTGGACCACCTCGCCTCCCCTCCATCGGGCCACAGCCCCGAGGCCCACCGTTCCAGCCGCCTGGGCGCGCCGCCCGCGAGGCCGCGCCGCCTCCAGCTGCCACAGCGGGCTGGCCCATCCCTCTTTCGGCCAGCCGACGGGCCAGGCCTCCTCCAGCCGCCGTCGCCTCTCGCTCCGCAGGCCGCCGCGGGCCCCGATCCGTCCAGATCCAGCTCCCCGAGCCCATTCCTTCAAATCTGAGGAGGTTGACCCCTAATTTCATCTAAGTCCCTGTTCTTTTGTTCTGTGATGCTATTTTCAAACTGCTATAACTTTTTGTGTGGATGTTCGTTTTGCGCAAATAGCATGTCCAGACATTCGTGGTGATTAGCACTACGTCTTATCTTTTTGTGTCATGCATGTTAGAGATCATCTAGGTGCTTGTTTTTCTGTTGCAATAGTGCATCGTGATAAAACTGCTGCTATGTGATGTTTTTATGCCATCTTTGCATAGTGGTAACTTTTAGCTCGTTTATCCGAATGATGCAAATGACATGTCCACGTGTTCGTCTTGCCATGCTCTACATGTTGTTTGTGTTAGGTTGCATGATAGATTTATTCTTGCCATGTATATCTTCGTTGCAAAGTGCCATGTGGCTGTGATGTTGTTTCACTTGTTATGAAATTCCATCTTGTTGAGCTCGTTGCTATCGTTGTGTTTATCTCCATGATGCATGCTTGTATGTTTCGGAATCACCATCATGTGTACTTTGATGTGGTGCTTACCACTTGCCATGTTTAGTTTCGAGGTGACTTAAACTTGCTCTTTTAGAGGCCATGATGAAACTGCTGTTTTAACACTTGGTGGATTTCACTAAGTCTGAAATCTGTAACGTTCCGATGCCATGTTTGCTTGCTGCTCTAGGACAAACCATGATAGTTTTGGAGTGGATCTTGATGGTTCCTAGTAGTATATATTGTTGGCTTTCCATTCATGTTCTCACATGCTTATTTAAGTGGCTGTAGCATGTTTAACTTTTGCTCCAAAGTTTCAATAAAATTCTGCTGTCAGAATTTTATTGTCAAGTTCAATATGTCCAAGCTTATTGCTATTGATCCGTGGCTCCTTTGGGGTGCACCTTTGGACTTATTTTCTGTAGGATATGTCTATTTTATGTTCATGCTCTTTGGCATGTTGTTTGAGTGATGTAGCTTAATTATTTTGTGCTTCGAAGTTGCAATGTTGCTGTAATTTTCAGCTTTCGCTCGTTTCTTGTTTCGGGCATAACTTTTAGCCCGTAGCTCCGATTTCAGCGAGTCTTATATGAAACTTGATTGATTTTCCGTGTAGAATCATAATCTCCTATTGTTATCATGTTTTGAGGTGATTTGCTTGAGTGCTATTTTCCGTGCTCCGTGTGCTCTCTTAGTGCATCCATCATGCATCCATCATTTTTGCGTGCGCATTGCATCTTGTTGATTCGTGCCTTGTGTGATTGAATTGTTTAGAGCCGGAAGCTGAGACCGAGTACGAGTACGAGCACGAGGTTACCAACGAGGTTCAGCACGAGGACCCTTCTTACGATCCGAACGACTTCTCTTCAGGCAAGATGACCGAACCCCGATAACATTACTATCTTTGCCTATTGCTAGTAGTTCCACTCTATAGTTTTGCCTCGATGCCCATGTCTTTCCTGTCGTCCTCCTACTTGTAACCATTACCATGTTTAATCACCCTACCTATGCAAACCGTTGCTTGGCTAAGTACGCTTCGCTCAGCCCTTCTTATAGCATTGCTAGTTGCAGGTGAAGATCGAAGATGCTTGCTTCATGTTGAAGTTTTGTTGGGTTATATCACACTATATAAATGCTTAAAATGAAATCATCTATATATTGGCAAGGGTGGAAGGCTAAGCCTTTTGCTTGGTGATTTGTTCCACTCATGCCGTTAGGAACCGTATAAACCGGTGTTATGTTCCTTGATTATGCGTTCCTAACACGGTTGGGGTGTATGGGACCCCCTCGATAAACCGCTAAATGCTAAGTCTTTTCCAGCAAGTCCCAACATTGGTACTATTTTCCTAATAACAAATTAAACATGTCCGGTGTCCAAACATAACCTTCCAATATATCAATCTTCATGTCTCAACCATTTCGAGACTCCTCGTCATGTCCGTGATCACATCCGGGACTCCTAACAACCTTCGGTACATCAAAACACATAAACTTGTAATACCAATCGTCATCGAACGTTAAGCGTGCGGACCCTACAGGTTCGAGAACTATGTAGACATGACCAAGACTCATCTCCGGTCAATAACCAATAGCGGAACCTGGATGCTCATATTGGTTCCTACATATTCTACGAAAATCTTTATCGGTCAAACCGCACGACAACATACGTCATTCCCTTTGTCATCGGTATGTTACTTGCCCGAGATTCGATCGTCGGTATCTTCATACCTACTTCAATCTCATTACTCGCAAGTCTCTTTACTCATTCCGTAATACATCATATCGTGACTAACTCATTAGTCGTTTGCTTGCAAGGCTTATTACGATGTTTATTACCGAGAGGGCCCAGAGATACCTCTCCGACACTCGGCGTGACAAATTCTATTCTCGATCTATTCCAACACCACAAACACCTTCGGAGACACCTGTAGAGCATCTTTATAATCACCCAGTTACGTTGTGACGTTTGATAGCACACAAGGTGTTCCTCCGGTATTCGGGAGTTGCATAATCTCATAATCAGAGGAACATGTATAAGTCATGAAGAAAGCAATAGCAGTAAAACTAAACGATCATAGTGCTAAGCTAACGGATAGGTCTTGTCCATCACATCATTCTCATAAAGATGTGATCCCATTGATCAAATGACAACACATGTCTATGGTTAGGAAACATAACTACCTTTGATTAACGAGCTAGACTAGTAGAGGCATACTAGGGACACTCTGTTTTGTCTATGTATTCACGCATGTATCAAGTTTCCGGTTAATATAATTCTAGCATGAATAAAATACATTTATCATGATATACAAGGAAATATAAATAACAACTTTATTATTGCATGTAGGCCATATTTCTTTCATAGCCTTGGCGAAGGAATCCAGGTTTCACAAGAGAACTAAGCACATCAAGAGACGCTTCAATTCCATCCGCGATCAAGTCAAGGAGGGAGAGATAGAAATTTGTAACATACATACGGATCTGAATGTTGCAGACCCGTTGACTAAGCCTCTTCCACGAGCAAAACATGATCTACACCAAGACTCCATGGGTGTCAGAATCATTACTATGTAATCTAGATTATTGACTCTAGTGCAAGTGGGAGACTGAAGGAAATATGCCCTAGAGGCAATAATAAAGTTGTTATTTACATTTCCTTATATATCATGGTAAATGTCTTTTATTCATGCTAGAATTGTATTGACCGGAAACTTAATACATGTGTAAATACATAAACAAAACATAGTGTCCCTAGTATGCCTCTACTAGACTAGCTCGTTAATCAAAGATGGTTATGTTTCCTAACCATAGACATATGTTGTCATTTGATCAACGGGGTCACATCATTATGAGAATGGTGTGATGGACAAGTCCCATCCGTTATCTTAGCACTATGATCGTTTAGTTTTACTGCTATTGCTTTCTTCATGACTTATACATGTTCCTCTGATTATGAGATTATGCAACCCCCGAATACCGAAGGAACACCTTGTGTGCTATCAAACGTCACAACGTAACTGGGTGATTATAAAGATGCTCTACAAGTGTCTCCGAAGGTGTTTGTGGTGTTGGCATAGATCGAGAATAGAATTTGTCACTCCGAGTGTCGGAGAGGTATCTCTGGGCCCTCTCGGTAATAAACATCGTAATAAGCCTTACAAGCAAACGACTAGTGAGTTAGTCACGAGATGATGTATCACGGAATGAGTAAAGAGACTTGCCGGTAACGATATTGAACTAGGTATGATGATACCGACGATCGAATCTCGGGCAAGTAACATACCGATGACAAAGGGAACAACGTAGGTTATGCGGTTTGACCGATAAAGATCTTTGTAGAATATGTAGGAACCAATATGAGCATCTAGGTTCCGCTATTGGTTATTGACCGGGGATGAGTCTCAGTCATGTCTATATAGTTCTCGAACCCGTAGGGTCCGCACGCTTAACGTTTGATGACGATCGGTATTATGAGTTTAGGTGTTTTGATGTACCGAAGGTTGTTCGGAGTCCCGGATGAGATCACAGGCATGACGAGGAGTCTTGAAATGGTTGAGACATAAAGATTGATATATTGGAAGGTTATATTCGGACACCGGAAGGGTTCTGGGGTCACCGGGTAAATACCGGAGTACCGGGGAGTTACCGGAACCCCCCCCCCCCCCGGGGGGGGGGGTCGATGGGCCTTCATGGGCCTTAGTGGAAATAGAGGGTAGCAAGGGAGGTGTGGGCGCCCCCCCTAGGCCCAAACCGAATTGGTTTAGGGCTTGGGGGCCGGCCCCCTCTTTCCTTCTCCCCTCCTCCTCTTTCCTGCCCCTCCTAGTTGGACTAGGAAAGGGGGAACCTACTCCTAGTAGGAGTAGGATTCTCCTCGTGGGGCGCACCGTATGAGGACGCCGGCACCCTCCCCTTGCTCCTTTATTTGCGTGGACAGGGGGCACCCCATAGACACACAAGTTGACAATTGTTTTAGCCGTGTGCGGTGCCCCCTCCACTGTTACACACCTCGGTCATATTGTCGCGGTGCTTAGGCGAAGCCCTACGTCTGTAACTTCATCAACACCGTCACCACGCCGTCGTGTTGACGAAACTCTCTCTCGACCTCAACTGGATCAAGAGTTCAAGGGACGTCACCGAGATGAACGTGTGCAGATCACGGAGGTGCCGTGTGTTGCGTGCTTGATCGGTTGGATCGCGAAGACGTTCGACTACATCAACCGCATTACTAAACGCTTCCGCTTTCGGTCTACGAGGGTGCGTGGACACACTCCCGCTCGTTGCTATGCTTCTCCTAGATAGATCTTGCGTGTTTGTAGGAATTTTTTTTTAAATACTACGTTCCCCAACATAGACATGCCGATACACATCTCCGGTCAATAACCAATAGCGGAACCTGGATGCTCATATTGGCTCCTACATATTCTATGAAGATCTTTATTGGTCAAACCGCATAACAACATACGTTGTTCCCTTTGTCATCGGTATGTTTACTTGCCCGAGCCCCGAGATTCGATCATCGGTATCATCATACCTAGTTCAATCTCCTTACCAGCAAGTCTCTTTACTCATTCTGTAATGCATCATCCCGTGACTAACTTATTAGTCACATTGCTTGCAAGGCTTATAGTGATCGATGTGCATTACCAAGAGGGCCCAGAGATACCTCTCCGACACTAGGAGTGACAAATCCTATTCTCGTTCTATGCCAACTCAACAAACACCTTCGGAGACACATGTAGAGCATCTTTATAATCACTCAGTTACGTTGTGACGTTTGATAGCACACAAGGTGTTCCCCCGGTGTTCGGGAGTTGCATAATCTCATAGTCAGAGGAACATGTATAAGTCATGAAGAAAGCAATAACAATAAAATTAAACATGGATGGGTCTTGTCCATCACATCATTCTCCTAATGATGTGATCCCGCTAATCAAATGACAACACATGTCTATGGTTATGAAACATAGCCATCTTTGATCAATGAGCTAGTCAAATAGAGGCATACTAGGGACACTCTATTTTGTCTATGTATTCACACATGTACTAAGTTTCCGGTTAATACAATTCTAGCATGAATAATAAACATTTATCATGATATAAGGAAATATAAATAACAACTTTATTATTGCCTCCGGAGCGTATTTCCTTCATTGTTTATATTTCTCGAGAGCAGAATAATGTAAGCCATATGTTGGCGAACTTCGGGAGGACGGAAGACCATACTGTGGTCTGGCTCCGCTCCGGCTCGGACAATATCCCTAGCTTGTGTAGGGAGGATCTTCTGAGCTCTCGAGTAATAGGGTTACAATCTGCAACTATTAAAACTGGAACATCACTTGGGACATCTTGTAACCACAAGTTGGTTTGATGCTCCCTCCTCGAGTATTTAGCCAAGAAATCTGCAACCCTATCTTGACTACGACTAATCTTTACTAGATTAAATTCCCGGTCTCCTCTCATCAAGTCATTCACTATTCTCGAATATGCACGAGTGTGCATATCATATATTCAAAATGATAGGGAAAACTCCCTCCACAGTTTCTATTACAATGTATTTACAAGCAGCCAAACGGCCAGCTCCACCATCATAAACATCCTATGCCGGCTACTCACTATTCGCCCACGTTGCCACCCTTGTGAAGAACCCCTCGGCTACTCCGCGTAGCAGGCCTGTTTGAATCCATATTCGGCCCTCGTCAACAATCCAACATAGAACACTTCGTGTGGAAGGCATAGCTCCGTCGAACACCACGTCATTGCGGTGTTTCCAGATTTCCCACAAAACAAGGAGGCACATGTGCCTTACCGCCTTCCGATGCTCTCCACTCTCTGCCTGCCTGATGCACCACTCCGGTAGTGTCTCCTGCGGTAGGGGGGCTCTTTCTGGCTTTCCCATAGCCATGCACATCCGTGTCCAGATCTCCTGTGCAAAGTCACAACCAATCATGATGTGATTCATGGTCTCGTCGTGCTGGTGGCACGACGGGCAGGCACTCTGGTGCGGTAGTCCCCTCGTCAATATGTCTGACGTCCAACATCGGTCCTTGATGACAAGCCAGGCAAAGAAGCAACGCTGGTTTGGTGCCCTCGACTTCCAAGTAAACTCTGCTATTGGTGCCACTTGCAGCCCTGAGAATTTTGCGGCATACACATATCTAGCTGAGAACTGACCGTCCTTCTCACATGCCCAACGGATGGTGTCTCGCCCTCCATCTTGAAGTTGAACCTCATCCTTCACCTCCTCCACAGTGTGTCACGGGCTTGAAAAATCTATGTTGCTAGCTAATAGTGCCGTTACAGCTTTGGTACAATTAGTCTGTACCATAAATGGCAGGGATATATGTTCAGATGCTACTAGTATGCCCTCCTGACTGCCATAAGCTCTGCTTCGAAAGCATCATATCTGCAGGCATACACCAAAGCTTGTCCCATACTATTCCTGACAATAATTCCCACCCCATCATCCCTGGTTAGTGCATCAAATGACCCATCAACAGTAACAGCAACCCAACTTGGGTCCGGCGGAGTCCATTTCAGTTCTTTCGGATGGATACTTCTCGCAGACTTGCATGGCAAATCTTCTGTTATGGCAGCTTTTCCTTTTATTGGATCTCTACTTCCATCTTTGATTTGTATTAATGCACTCCAATATCCCTCGAGAAAACTACGGGCATACATGTGTATTTGTCTTCATAATTTTTAGAAACTGGAATTTTTGATTTTTGAATTTATTTTTAAAGGCTTCATAGAGCTCGATCTTCAAAATGCCCTACATGCTTGATGTTTTAAAGCTCCACCTCGCCTTTTTGAATTGATTCCCACCAATTAATATACCAACAGCCTTGAATCAACAGAAGCGGCCACGTGATGGGCGAGGTAATTAATAGGATGGGAAGTAGAGGAGACATAGGAGGGATAGGAGGAAGGAAGAGAGCTCTTAGAGCAAGTACAATAGAGCTGGGTCAGCTGGCTATAAAAAAATAAATTGATATATTCTTGCTTAGTTGGAGGGAAAAAATATGAGAAAAAAGGTAAGCGGACTCTTAGTGAAGAGTCAGCTCTAGCACGTGCTCCTAGGTACTTTTGTGAGAGTGAAAGGTGAAGCATATAATAAAAAAATAGTATACTCTTCTAATCAATTATTGTACATATTTGTTATAAGATGGGTAATAGCTGACATGGCAATGGCTTATAGCCAGCAGTTGGCTATACTATTAAGTACATGGTTAATAGTATAGCCGGCTGCTTGCTATAAGACAGTGTCATGTCATCTACAGCCCATCTTATAGCCAACATGTACAATAGTAGATCAAAAGAGTGTACTACTTTTTTATTATGTGGCCCACCTTTCATTCTCACAAAGGGTCTAGGAGCACGTGCTAGAGCTGGCTCTTCTTGATGAGTCCGCTTACCTTCTCCCTCCTCTTCTCTTTAATCCAATTAAGCAGAAATATACTACTTTATTCTTTATAGCCCGCCGACTCAGCTCTATTCCTTATAGCCCGCTGGCCATGCTCTTAGCTGATGCCCGCGAGCGTCAACCACACTCGCCTATGCACTTAGCTGGATTGTATATTTTTCAATATTTAATATTCGAATGCTTGATCAATATTTTTCAAATACTTGTTCAACATTTCTCCAAATGCCATATTAACATTTTTCAAATACTTGCTCAACATTTTTCAAATACTTGTTGAACATTTTTTTGCAATGCTCGATAACATTATTTAAATACTTGTTCAACATTTTTCAAATACTTATTCAACATTTTCCAAAAAAATTGTAGAGTTTTTTGTAACATATATATATATATATATATATATATATATATATATATATATATATATATATAAAGTATTTTAAAGTATAAACAAATGTACAAAAATAAGACAGAAATCGTAAAAAGATACAAGTTGTGGCCTCGCTCGTGCGTGGGCCGGCCCACATTGCTCGCCTACTTAGCTGGACTGAATATTTGTCTGGAAAAAGCTCAAAATCACTAGTTGAGAAGGGACGAGACTTGCCTGCTCCCTTCGTGTGTGCCCATCCGTGCTCCCGCATACGTGGCTTGATTTGATTGGAACAAAATTAGGCCCGGCCCCACCCCCTTAAAATCAGGGGGGGTGATGATTAGATTAGAAAGGAAAAAGAGAAAATAACAGCCGTAGGATGAAGTGGGAGCACGGATGGGAGCATGGCGAGGGAGCAGGCAAGTTTTGTCCGTTGAGAAGTACTCGTTGCAAAAAATCACTCAAACCTTCCCAGATTACAACAAGTGGCGCATGTGCGTCACTTGTCGCAACCTGTGAGTTTTCCTTTTTTTCGTACATCCGTTTATTCAAAATATTTTTATCTCTTATTCCGTGCGTCCAATTCTCGAACCGCTTTCACCATTGGATTCCTCGCATCGAGATCTTCAAAACTAGAACACATGTTGATAGATTTTGACGAAGTTTTTTTACGGAAAAAACCGGACGAAAAAATCGAACTGGGAGCATGGTTTTTTCCCCTTTTCGAAAGAGACACGCCCATGCCTCTCACGAAATCTCAACCGTGCCTCTCGTGGAAGCAAAACCGTAACTCCCGCGGAAGAAAAAAAATGAGAAAACGCATTTTTTTCGTTTTCGAGGAGGCACAGCCGTGACTCTCGCGAAAGCACAACCGTGCCTCTCACGGAAGCAAAACCGTGACTCTCGCGAAAGGGGAAAAATGTAGAAAACACTTTTTTTTGTTTGCGAGAGGCATGGCCGTGACTCTCGCGAAAGTACAACCGTGCCTATCGCGGAAGCAAAACCGTGACTCTCGCGAAATGGAAAAGGAAGGAAATATGTTTTTTCGTGCAATTTTTTTTCGAGAAGCTAAGAAAGGCCGGTGGAAAACCAAAATGTCGAGAAAAAAACCCGGAAAAAACCATTTAAAAAGCCGAAAACGCGTGCGAAAAAAAATCCATAGGGAGCGCACAGAGCGCGACACGTGGCGAATGGCTGAGAGCGCGTCAAGTGGCGCTGATCATTGCTAGGCTCCCGAAGGAGTGCTCGTTAACTAGTTGCTCCCGACTGAATATTTGTTTCTAAAAAAAACTGGACTGAATATTTAACTGGCCGGGGGGGCCGATATCATTGTATTACTGGGCCAACAATGGGCCAGCATCAGCTAGCCAAGTCCAGTAAGTATCAGTAAATCTGGCGTACCCCATTCGTGCCCCGTCTCCACTCCGGCTGCCGACTCCGGCGACCACCATGGCCACTCGCCGGAGCCCCGCCACCACCCACCACCGCCTCCTCCTGCTCCTCCTCCCCTTGCTGCTAATCAGCTCGTTCCTCCTCCCCCTCTCGTCCGCCTACCGCCCCGGCGACATCATCCCCATGCTCCGCTCCGGCCAGTACCACGGCGTAATCAGATCGAACCATGCCCTTACTCAGAGCTAGATGCTCTGGGGCGAATTCGTCCGTTCCATCTCGTCTGACCCGTGCGGTTCTTATTGCAGTCGAGGTCGGTGTGGTTCGACGTCATCGGCCGCCACTGCCCGGTCTTCGCGGTCAACCGGGAGGTGAGGGCTTCTCGGAACTGCTCCACGGTTCGATCTTTGGGGATTTGCGTGTGGGGCGTATCGGTGATTTGGTTCTCTCGTTCGTGCAGGTGCTGATGCCGATCCCCAAGCCGACAGGGTTCACCGGTGCGGATCCGTATAAGATGTAAGATTTAGATCTCCTAGCTTAAACTTGTCCTCAAGAATTTTGACACTGCTACCCTCCAACGTTTGAGGCAAATTGCTTGTGTGAATCGGTCAAATTGGCTAATTGGTTCCAAGACTACAAGATGCTGGATTTTCCAGGGTGGGTGGAGGGTTAGCCTAATGTTATAGGCGCACTGCGAATGAATGATGACTGTTGTTTACTGTAATTCGTAATGCAGTTTTCTGCAGAATTTTCATACATCTATGCCATGAGACATCTGATTTTGCAAATGCAAATTGGTGTAACATTGAATTCAATACGATTATTTCATGAAAGATCTAAGTTTGCAAATCTGAATTGGTGATATACTACCACTACTACGGCTCCTGATTTATGTTTTTACATTCTGTGATTCAGAAGGGTTTGTGGTGTGCAAAATTTATGCTATCTCACGGTACTTGTTTGGTTAAAACATATTGAACTTAGACTTAGTAATGATGAAGTCAAGGAAATTGGTAAGGTTGCTGCCATGCATGGTAAAATTTGTAAATAGTATGATAGTTGCACCATATTTGTGTTTTGTGAATGATCTGTTCGCAGAGATGTGTCTGTCTTACATGGTCCTTCCTATGCAGAACATTTCAGATTGGACACGAAAAGTTCCATGTTCCTTGGCTTTATGTTATTAATCGCAAAAGCTCTGAAGTTCCACTGATTGATTTCCATTTAGTGAGTCCCTTGTTAACTGTTATATATGTAATTCCAGAGGAATACTTTCTTCCTGCTTATAATTATCTACCTTTGATTATACAGAAATACACTGGAAACGATTTGCTTGGTGTTACGGCTAAAGTAGTGGACATGCCTCACCATTGTATGTAATGCTATCGCCTCTCCTCACAATATATCCTTTTCTATGTATTTTAGAAGTTTATATCCCCAGCATCTGTAGTGATGTATTTATTGTCTTGTAAGAAATTACCATGCATCTACATTCAAGTTGGATTGTTTGACTAAGATTTTAATGCTAAAAGGAGGACCATGTATTATGTATACATGTGATTCTCTGAGTTTCTGTTTCCAAAAAACTAGGTATTTCTTGTGATAGCATGAACTCTTTGGCAAGATTAATCTGTTTATTTATCTTGTTTGGGACTGAAAGGCTTTGTTGTTGTTGTATCTGTTTGTTCTTTCTTGTGGTTCATTATGAGCATGTTGTCCAATCAGAGTGTAGTGCCTTACCTTAAGTGTTGCTAAGGGTTCAAGAGGAACTGCAAATATTTGTTTTGCTTTAGTCAAGTAGTCAACTTCTTTTACCATGTAGTAAAACAGTGGTGTGCTATTGAAGCAGCCTTTGTATTAGCATCAACAAGGTACTCATGACTTCCTCTAAATCCATCTACGGATATTATTGGCCTGCCCCAGTGACATTATGCCTTGTTGGAAGGCACATTTGCTAGACCATAGACTATTTATGTTCTAGGATAGATAAACTAACCTTAAGTGTAAGTTTTCCTCTCTTTTTTTTACCATGTAGTAAAATGTATAATCACTATGTGTGTTTTTTCCTTTAAGTTTCTGAATTGGGTAGCCTAGTTGCTAACCCATCTGTGTTTCATTGGGCAGTTGTGGAACTTCATCCTGACATAAAGAAGCATTTCTGGGATCCACAGAATTGGCCAAAACATGTACTTGTTAGTTATACATGGTAAAAACTTATCTTGCCTTGTTTGCATTGATAAAATTTTGTTTCCAAGTACTAGTGTGAGAAAACTTTGAAGCGTGACATTACGACAAAATAATTCTTCTGTACAGGGAGGAACAATCAGAGATAGATGTTACTGCAGGATTCTATGTGTTATTTGGATCTGGTGAGTTAATCCCCCAAACCAAAAATAATAATACTGTTTCGTCGTGCCATCTTCCACGTAATAATCCCTTTCACATTTGTACTCTAAAAATGTTTTCACTGTGGTATTACAGGCCTTGTTCTTTCCTTCATCCTTGCAATCTATGTATTGCAGTCATCTCAAGAAAAGTTAACAAGGTATGAGTATTCACATTTTCTTTTAGTTTCAGGATATAGGCTGATAATATTGCCATGTTCTTGGTGAAATGAAAGTAAACAATATAAGAGATTGATACAATGACATTCTACTGTACTTGCAATCCAGCATGCTTAACTTTTTTTTTAGGGAACATGCTTAACTTATCCTTCTTTCTTTTTTGAGAACCGCCATTTAGGCACTTTATTCAAACAGGTGGAACGTATAAGAACGTGATACTCAGGAATTACATCATGATCAATCTGGAGACCGCTTTAGTCATAGTTAGCTAGGTTGTTTAGTTTTGTATGTGCCCATTGATATCCTTTCATGGGTCAGCGCATATAAGAAAATGTCTTTCATACCCATCACTCAAAATTGGAAGGAAATGTGTTATTGACACTGACACCATTCTGCTTTGCAGGTTTGTGCGAGAAGCGGTTTCTGATAGCAGTCTACCTGAAGGAGGGGTTGCAAAGGTTGAGTGATGTTTCCCCGAGGGGCTGTTGGATTATCGACAAATGTTCACTATTGGAAACACCGACAAAGACATTGTGAACTCAAGCTACCAAATTTCTTGGGAGCGTGGACAATAGCATGCATCTGAAGAACCGGTGAACCATTTTGTATGCATGCATTGTACGGAACTGGCGTTACAACATGGCGAGTTAAATGAGAGATGAATTGTAGGTTTTTCATTGGTATAACAGAACATTTTAGCAAACTGGAGTATGTGCAGTTGCTAGTTCATTACAGTTTTGATATATGACCTGTGTGATTTCAATGTTGCAAGAATTCTTCTTCTACATCTACAATTTGTAGAATGTGCAAGTAAAAACAGGCACTGTGTACACCTCTACAGATCACAAGATTGGTGCAAAATGTTTCATCACTTCATCTGCGAAACACCAATTCCTCCTTGAACTGTAGGCTGTTTGCGTTGTTACATGGAAATGAACCTGGTTATTTTTAACTCCTTAAACTGAAATGTACATCACTTGCATTGCTATGGTCCAAGGTAAATCTGAAATTACAGTTACAAACTTGAACCTATAAATACTTTAAAGTCTTGCACAACTCTTGACCTTGGGACCTTTGGTACAAAAAGAATGGAGTCTATCTGCGGACCAGTGTCCCAACATGAAGTTACAGTTTTACAATATCTGCTGTCTAGTTTCATGGTAGATCTGCAATTTTGGAAGGTAAAACCCTCCAAAGAATCAGATCATTTTACTGCTTTTAGATGGTGACGCTAAATAAACACAAAATTGTAACTGACATGTCCATTACTTGTAACTGAAATGTCCATTGCTTCATTACTTGGGTTGGAAAGTTGGCTTCCAACCCTACTATCTGCCTACTAAATTGAATCCTGTATAATGCCATCCGCCGTCTAAGAGACGAAATTTTCACGCCCTTGAGTACTTTGAGCTCCACATCGGTACCTTCAAAGGTTCATCGTCGTCACCTCCATTTTCAACTTTGCTCAAAGAATCAGAGATCAAAGGTGCCGAGTCACCTTCTTTTGACTGCAATGTAGAGAACACATAGGGATTTATAAACAAGAAATAGAAGTAATGAAGCTAAAGAACCACAGGAGAATTATTGCAAATAAAATATTAAATATTTACAAGGCATGAGATTTGAAAAGAAAGGTACCTGCTGTGCGGAGGCATCGGTATTTTTTGGTTGAGTCTCTATTGAGCAGAAGTATGAATATAGTACCATCCCAACTACCGCAATTAGGATGCCAAGTATGTTTCTCCAGCTAAATGGATCATGAAGCAAAACGTAACCGAAGGTCAAAACTAGGCATGTTTTAAGATGGCCCAGGACTTGGTAAGTAACAGGAGAAGTCTTTCCGATCACAAGAAAGGTGCTGAAGTTTACTGAGACCGATATCAGACACGACAAGACAATGAAAAACTGCACACGGAACAAGAGGAGAATCAGAAACAGATTAACAATGTCAGAAGAAGTTTGTCAAAGCTGCTTCATGACTTACCACAACGTTAGATGTGTAATTGAAAGCGAAGACGTTTTGGTTAGTCAGGAATCCATCAAGGAACGGGCCGATAAGAAACAGTGTCAATGACTGGTAAGGGCAAGACTGATATAGCAGCTGGGTTGAAGAAACCTTGAATTTCTTCTGAATAGTGTTTGTCATCTGGTAGCCAGTTAAGGACTACAAAACCACACGACAAAAACGGTAGTAATACATGAGTGTAACAGAGTAGTAATGAACAGTCATCGTGTCAAGTGCAAATTCTTTATTCTGGAACCAGATGCAAATTCCACTTTCTGATCAAAAAAGATGCCAGGAAATCTTGATTCTTGCAAGAAAAGGCAAAAGCTGTCATCAAAGGATACGATTTGAGCGATGCAAGTCGTGATAATTGCCAGCAAGGACAGTATGGACCCCACAGCATTGAGTTGCAAATCAGTCACAGTTGCAACACCGACACCCAAAAGAAGCACGGAAAGGGAGATCTGGATAGTCCGGCTGCAGTCAAGTCAGAAAATGTTTAGATGAAGATGGTATGATAGTAATGAACAGAATGTAAAAGAAAACACAAACCTGAACTTCTTCCTGAAGAAAAGAGTCTCCAAAATAACAGTGCAGGGGATGATGGCCAGCTTTGTCATCTAGACGTAAAAGGACAATTCAGTATCAGTTAGGTGGATTGATTAGTGCAGAAGGAAGGGTGACATTTAATATCAATCAATGCTTGTACAAAATGTTCAACTCTGGCCAAAAGCCTTCTTGGTAAAGTTTCTTGGACAAACAAGGTACATGTAATTAACCTGCGCCCTAACTCGCCAAGTAACTATTGTCGTACCACCTAGCGGAAGTAAGTGTGTTACATTTTTACTGTTGTACTGCCAAAAGTAACAAGTGCAGACCTGGAGTGAATTAACTAGGAATCCTGACTAGTACAAGAATCAATGTACAAAGATCGCGTAATGTGTAGTACCTGGTAGAAGCCAACAGAATTGAAACCAAGACTCAGATTGAGGAGCCCAATGGAGATGCCATTGAGTACTCCGAATCCCATGACAGTTCTTGAATCAAAAGCCTTATGCTCGAAGAACTTCATCCACAGTGCCACATGAAGGGAGCAGAAAGTGACCAGGAGATGCCAGCTCGTCAAGGTGGTAGCTGCAAAACACAATTTCATGTCGTAGGATATCAGTATCAATAATTTCAGTGGCATCTCATATCATTCACTCTTCAGCACAAGCTCTCTCTATTCTATTCACAAGGAAACAAGCAACATTCACAAATAAGAAATAAAAATGTACCAAGTCAAAGCTAACAAGTTTTTGAACAGCACATGTACAAAGATACTACTCCCATCTGCCAAGCTACCGAAGCAGCAAGCAACCAGGACATGCTACACAACCTTCTTTTTTTTAGCGGTAGCTACAGAGCCTCGTCCATTACGAAAAATAATCAAAGCTTTTGCAGTGAGTACGCTAGCTCCAAGAGACCAGTCACTCTATCATTTTACACTCATGCTCTCCTGAATTCTACAGCATGCTGCGGTGAATCACAATATACAGTTATCACACACACCAAATCCAATGGGCACTCCTTGGCCAAAGTTACCACCTAAGCATGCCTTCTAAAACAACAATCTGAACCATGCACGTGCACAACCCAAGAGCGGAGCACGCATAGATCTACCAAAATCACAGAGCAATAAGCACGAAAACGTAAGTAACAATTCAAGAAGCCGGGAAGCAAGAAACAGTTAGATCTCACACCAAAGGTGAAGCCGAGGGAGCTCATGAGAGCCTTGTTGCAGATGACAATGGACACGGAGGACACCACGGAGAGGCCCAGCGCCCCCACCGTCCCCAGCTGGAACTTCTCCCCTCCGACGCCCATCTCCGCTGCCACCACCCTCCAGACAACAGCACCAACCAAAAAGATCGAGCCTTCCCGATCAGACGACCCGGGCCACACCGCCGGGAGCACCTACAGGCAGGAGAGAGACCATTTCGATCAGCCAATCGCAGCAACCAGCGCTCTGCCAAGAAACGGACGGGAGGGGCCGAAACATACCGCGCGCTGCGTCGGTGGATCTGGGCGAATCCGGCCGGGGAGCGGGCAATGTCGGGGAGATCTGCGGAGGGGCGGGCGGGCGGGATCGGCGGCGGTGCGGGGATGGGATGGGATTCGCGGTGGCGCTCCTGCCCCTCTTGCTTTGGCCTTGCGAATCAGGGGCGGGGAGGGAGACGAGGTATTTTTATATGGATGGCCGCCTCGTCGGTGAGATTGGTGATTAAAGGAAGCGGCAATTAGATATGGTTGGCCACGTCGTTTGCCGTATGGAAAGCTATTGACTCTGCACTGAATACCCGCTGAATTTGCTAAAAACTTCAAACAGGGACCACCTTCCTCTTGTCTCAATTTGCCAAATTTGCCCTTTTGTAGTGAGATGGTTGTTGCAAAGCTTTATCATTTTTTTCGACGGCTGCCATGTGTACATTCAATCAAGCGTCCAAGTACAACACGCACCACGCATGCCGCAGAACATACTCGAACCGACGAGAGGGGACACATGTCCTGGCACAGACAAGAAACACATCTCGCGTAATAGAAACAACGAGGTCCCTAAGGGGTTGGGAGGGGGCGATGAAGAAAACTGTCGTGAACGAGTACCACATATCATTGTAATGTGTCGTTCTAGGACAACCCCGTCCACCAGATCTGCCTTCCCCGCATAATGTTATCGAGGAAGACCACTGGATCCGCCATCCTTCCACCCGCAAAGTTTTTTTCTTCCTTTTTTTAAAGGCTAACACGTGTACATTCAATCAAGCGTCCAAGTACAACATGTGCCACGTGTGTCATAGAACATACTCGAACCGGCGAGAGAGGACACACGTCCCGGCACAGACAAGAGACACATCTCACGTAATTAAAAATTACAACCAAGTCCATGGCGGTTCCTGCCGTCCTTCATCACCGATGCAGGAAGAAGAGACAAGCTCCTCCAACCAAAGAATTGTGGGTGCACCGTCACATCAAAGCTTTGAGAACCGATGAAGAAAGTTGTCGTGAATGAGTAGCACATATCATTGTAATGTATCGTCCTAGGACAACCCCGTCCACCGGATCTTCTTTTCCCGCACAATGTCGTCGAGGAAGACCACTGGATCCGCCATCCTTCCACCCGCAAAGTTTTTCCTTTTTTTCTAAAGACTAACGCGTGTACGTTCAATCAAGCATCCAAGTACAACATGTGCCACGTGTGTCGTAGAACATACTCGAACCGACGAGAGAGCCCGGCATAGACAAGAGACACATCTCACGTAATAGAAATTTACAACCAAGTCCATGGCGGTTGCTGTCGTCCTTTGTCACCGATGAAGGAAGAAGAGAGAAGCTCCTCCAGTCGCAAACCCTTCACAAGAGCAGGCAACGCCTCTTTGTAAGACACTGCCGACAGAGGTGCCGAGCATCGGACTACTCCTATACATCTTTTTTGAAGCTCCATAACGACATTGGGGTACACATTACCTCGACAACCGAGTCTTAGTCGAAGAAAAAAAAACTCCAGGTCATCACCGTCGCCCACACTGACCCCTCATGGAGCAACAACATCGTATTGGATAACGTTGCATGGGAAACAAAAAAATTCCTATGAACACCCAAGATCAATCTAGGAGATGCACATCTACGAGAGGAGAGTTGGATCCACATATCCTTGTAGATCGCTAAGCGGAAGCGTTCAAGAACGTGGTTGATGTAGTGGTACGTCTTCGCGATCCAATCACGAACCGTCCCATGAACTCTGATCTAGTGCCGAACGAACGGCACCTCCGCGTTCAACACACGTACGGCTTGATGACGCCTTTACTTCCTCGATCCAGCGAGCGATGGTGAAGTAGAAGCTCGAGTCCTCCGACAGCATGACGGCGTGGTGGCGGTGGTGATGGAGGAATTGTGACAAAGCTTCGCTAAGCACTACGCGTATATATACCAATATAAAAAGACCCAAAGGGGCAGATCCAAATAATCTCGGCCATCAAATCATGTCAATCCAACGACCTAGACCGCTTCAATGTCGAGCGCTCAACACGTTTAGCGTGAAGTTAATTTAATGCCAATATAGTGTTAATCACATAATAACACGCAAATAATATCCTACTTAATATCCGCATGCACTTAATATACTTCCAAATTAACATGCATTGCACATACACATTGACTAGTGAGGAGAAGAGCTACGAGAGAGGAGGGGCATCGCCAAGGCGTGAAAGGATGCGGCTGCCCTCTCTCCCCCTCACTATATATAGGGGGAAGGGGAGGGGTGGAGTCACCCTAAGGTTTCCCCTCTAGGGGGCGACGGCCGGATGGGAGATGGGGGCGCCTAGGGTTTGGGTGCCCCCCACCCCTAGGTGCCTTGCCCCCCAAGCCAGAGGGGGGCGGCTGCCCTAGGGGCGCCCCCACCTCCTGGCTACGTGGGAAGTGCTGAGGGGGGCGTAGCCCCTAAGTGAGCTGCAGTACTCCCCCCTTTTGGCCCATGAGGCCCGCAACAATTGTCGGGACCTCCGAAACCCCTTTCGGTCTTCCAACGATTCTCCCGGTAGCCCCGGAACACTTCCGGACTCCGTTTCTCTTCATCCTATATATCAATCTTTACCTCCGAACCATTCCGGGGTTCCTCGTCATGTCCGGGATCCTACCCGGGACTCCGAACAACCTTCGGTCACCATCACTATGGCTCAACTATACTTATATCGTCACCAAACGTTAAGTGTGTAGACCCTGCGGGTTAGAGAACTACGCAGACATGACCGAGACACTGATACGTCCATTTTGCATCATGCTTATAAGTTGATATTTATCGCATTATGGGCTGTTCATACATGTTTTGTCACAATACTTATGCCTTTTCTCTCTTATTTTACAAGGTTTACATGAAGAGGGAGAATGCCGGCAGCTGGAATTCTGGGCTAGAAAAGGAGCAAACTCTGGAAACCTATTCTGCACAACTCCAAAACCCTGAAACTCCATAGAACATTGTTTCGGAAAATATAAAAAATATCTGGCGGAAGATACCCACGAGAGGGGCCACCGGCTGGCCTCGAGGGTGGGGGCGCGCCCCCTGCCTCGAGGGCCAGCCGGCAGGCCCCAGGTGTCCATCTTCTCATATATGAAGCGTTTTGACCTAAAAAATCATAAGGAGGCTTTCGGGACCAGACACCACCGTCTCGAGGCGGAACCGAGGCGGAAACCAATCTAGGGCTCCGGCAGAGCTGTTCTGTCGGGGATACTTCCCTTCGGGAGGGGGAAATCGTCACCGCCGTCATCACCAACAACTCTCCCATCTTGGGAAGGGTATCTTCATCAACATCTTCACTGGCACCATCTCCTCTCAAACCCTAGTCCATCTTTTGTATCCAATCTTTGTACCCAAACCTCAGATTGGTACCTGTGGGTTGCTAGTAGTGTTGATTACTCCTTGTAGTTGATGCTAGTTGGTTTACTTGGTGGAAGATCATATGTTTAGATCCATTATGCATATTAATACCTCTCTGATCATGAACAATATTATGTCTTGTGAGTAGTTACTTTTGTTCCTGAGGACATGGGAGAAGTCTTGCTATCAGTAGTCATGTGAGTTTGGTCTTTGTTCGATATTTTGATGAGATGTATGTTTTCTCTCCTCTAGTGATGTCATGTGAACGTCGACTACATGACACTTCACCATTATTTGGGCCTAGAGGAAGGCATTGGGAAGTAATAAGTAGATGATGGGTTGCTAGAGTGACAGAATCTTAAACCCTAGTTTATGCGTTGCTTCGTAAGGGGCTGATTTGGATGCATATGTTTCAGGCTATGGTTAGGTTTACCTTAATACTTCTTTTGTAGTTGTGGATGCTTGCATTAGAGGTTAATCATAAGTGGGAGGCTTGTCCAAGTAAGGGCAGCACCCAAGCACCGGTCCACCCACATACCAAATTATAAAAGTACCAAACGCGAATCAGATGATCGTGATGAAAACTAGCTTGACGATAATTCCCATATGTCCTCGGGAGCTCTTTACCTTGCATAAGAGTTTGTCCAGGCTTGTCCTTTGCTACACAAAGGATTGGGCCACCTTGCTGCACCTTATTTACTTTTACCTTTTGTCACTTGCTACCAATTATCTTATCACAAAACTATCTGTTACCTATAATTCCAGTGCTTGTAGAAAATACCTTACTGAAAACTGCCTATCATTTCCTTCTGCTCCTCGTTGGGTTCGACACTCTTACTTATCGAAAGGACTACGATAGATCCCCTACACTTGTGGGTCATCAAGACTCTTTTCTAGCGCCGTTGCCGGGGAGTGAAGCGCCTTTGGTAAGGAAAAAATTATATAGTGTGCTGAAATTTATTGTCACCTGTTACTATGGCTCAAAATCCTTTGAGGGGCTTGTTCGGGGTATCTTCACCCCGAGCAGAAGAGCAGAGAGTTGCTCCTCAACCTACTGCACCTTTTGAAAATGTTTTCTTTGAGATTCCTTCGGGCATGATAGAGAAACTGCTTGAAAATCCCTTTACAGGAGACGGAACACTGCATCCCGACTTACACCTAATCTATGTGGATGAAGTTTGTGGACTGTTTAAGCTTGCAGGTATGCCCGAGGATGTTATCAAGAAGAAGTTCTTCCCTTTATCTTTCAAGGGAAATGCATTGACATGGTTTAGGCTATGCGATGATATGGGATCATGGAACTATAATCGTCTGAAGTTGGAATTTCATCAGAAGTTCTACCCTATGCACCAGGTTCATCGTGATCGTAATTATATTTATAATTTCTGGCCTCGCGAAGGAGAAAGCATCACTCAAGCTTGGGGGAGGCTTAAGTCAATGTTATATTCATGCCCCAATCATGAGCTTTCAAGAAAGATGATCATCCAAAAAAATTATGCTCGGCTTTCTCTCAATAATCGCACCATGCTCGATAATTCTTGCTCTGGCTCTTTTATGATGAAGACTGTTGAATTCAAATGGGATTTATTGGAAAGAATTAAACGCAACTCTGAATATTGGGATCTCGACGAAGGTAAGGAGTCAGGTATGACCCCTAAGTTTGATTGTGTTAAAGCTTTTATGGATACCGATGTTTTCCGTGAGTTTAGCACTAAATATGGACTTGACTCTGAGATAGTAGCTTCCTTCTGTGAATCTTTTGCTACTCATGTTGATCTCCCCAAGGATAAGTGGTTTAAATACCATCCCCCTATTGAAATAAAAGTAGTTGAACCTATTAAAGTTGAAGAAAAGACTATCACTTATAATGTCGATCCTGTTATTCCTACTGCTTATATTGAGAAACCACCTTTCCCTGTTAGGATAAAGGATCATGCTCAAGCTTCAACTGTCGTTCGTAAGAGTAATACTAGAACACCTACACCCTCTGAGCAAATTAAAGTTGAACATAGTGTTGCTATGGTTAAAGATCACTTGGTAGAAGATTTAGATGGACATGTTATTTATCTCCAAGAAGAGTCTGCTAGAATAGCTAAACCCAATGCTAGGAATAAACATAAACCTATTATAGGCTTGCCCGTCATCTCCGTTAAGATAGGAGATCATTGCTATCATGGTTTATGAGACGTAGGTGCTAGTGCGTATTATCCCTCTTGATTTGTATAATGAGATTATGCATGATATTGCACCTGTTGAGTTAGAAGGGATTGGTGTTACTATTAAGCTTGCTAATAGAAATACTATTTCACCAGTTGGGATTGTGTGACGCCCCCGATTTGTCCGTACACTAATCATGCACGCAAATGTGTACGATCAAGATCAGGGACTCACTGGAAGATATCACAACACAACTCTAGACACAAATTAAAATAATACAAGCTTTATATTACAAGCCAGGGGCCTCGAGGGCTCGAATACAAATGCTCGAATAACACAAGAGTCAGCGGAAGCAGAAATATCTGAGTACAGACATAAGTTAAACAAGTCTGCCTTAAGAAGGCTAGCACAAAAATAACAACGATCGAAAAGGCAAGGCCTCCTGCCTGGGACCTCCTAACTACTCCTCGAAGCCGAACTCCATGTAGAATCATCCTCGGGATCTTCTGGCTCCTGGACTCCACCGATCTGGTTGCATCAACCCGAAAGAAGAAAGAAGGGGGAAAAGGGGGAGCAAAGCAACCGTGAGTACTCATCCAAAGTACTCGCAAGCAAGGATCTATACTACATATGCAATGGTATCTGTGTAAAAGGGTAATATATGTGGGTTAAACTGCAGAATGCCAGAATAAGAGGGGGATAGCTAATCCGATTGAAGACTACGCTTCTAGTAACCTCCATCTTGCAACAGTAGAAGAGAGTAGATGGTAAGTAACAAGAATCCTCGCTTCTCGTAGCCTCCATCTTGCAGTAGTAGAAGGGAGTAGATGGAATAGTAACAACTATCAAAGCTTTTGGCCGCCTTCGTCTTGAGTAGCTGAAGAGTCCACCAAGTAACAACGTATAACATATACCTACCCGGCGATCCTCCCGCACATCACCCTGTGAGAGAGCAACCACCGAGTTATATCTGGAACTTGTCTGGGTGTGTTTTATTAAGTATCCAATTCTAGTTGTCATGAGGTCAGAGTACAAATCCGGGTCGTCCTTTTACCGAGGGACACGACTATTCGAATAGATTAACTTCCCTGCAGGGGTGCACCACATAACCCAGCACGCTTGATCCCATTTGCCCGGACACACTTTCCAGGGTCATGCCTGGCCTCGGAAGATCAACACGTCGCAGCCCTACCTAAGCACGACAGAGAGGTCAGCACGTCGGTCTAAGTCCTAAGCACACATGGGTCTGGGCCTGTGACGCCCGAAGACCGACGTCCCAGAAGATTCCAGAAGATTCCAGATGTTCCGGGTTCTCTCGTGTGTTTCTATTGTGCTTGTGTTATTTATTTTTGCATTGCATCATGTCATCATGCCATCATGTCATATTTCTTTTGCATCTCAACCAAATAAATTGTGTGGACCTTCGGTCCATTTAAATCGAGGGAAGTGTGACTTCTCTTTATAACATATTCTCCTAGTATTATGGAGCTATATAATAAATATTCCGTTTGTTTGGAATTAACCCAACACACTTGCATATATTCCCCATGCCTCTTAATTCAAGTTTCACCGTCAAAAACCTTCCCTATATTTTTTTCTCGTTTATCGAGGTTCCTCCAAAAACCTCAACATTTTTGGACACTTCAATAATCAAGTCTTAGTTCAAACTCTTTTGAATTAAATTCAAATATGTTTGAATTATATCTCGATCATGCCTTTTTCTATTTTCTCGGACCGTGCTCACTTTTATGAGCCCGAGAAAATTAGTCCCTTGTGCTAACTATTTCCCTAACCCCCCTTTTTTTTCTTTCGTCCTTCTCTTTTATTATTTCTTCTGCTAAAAAAAGAATCAGCAGGAGAGGACTCAGGCCCTTCTGGCCCGAGCCGGCCCAGCCTCCTCCCCTCCCAGCCGGCCCATCTCCCTAGGCCCACTCCTTCGCCCGCTAACCCTAGCGCAGCTCTCCTCCCGCCGGTTCCTTTCAGCGCCGCCACCCTTCTCCCGATTCCCTTCGATCGATCTCCCTCTCCCCTCGAGCGCTCCCTTCCCTCCTCGCCTCGCCGCCTCTCTGGCCCAGCGGTTAGAGGTCGCCGCCCTCCGTCGCCAAGGCCCCGAGCGGCTCCCTCCGCGCCAGGCTTCGCCGCGCCCGCCGCTTCTCCCGCGAGCCGGTCGTCCCATGGCCGCGCCGTCCGCTCGCCATGGCCGCCCCGCCGGCCAGCACATCAGCTCCGCCGTCCGTCTCCCTCCAGCGCAGCGCCGCGCCGCCTCCTCGTCCCTCCGGCCTCCCCGTCCTCAAGCCGCGGCCAGCCCGCGCCTGGCTGCCTCCGCGCCAAAAGTCGAGGCCTCGAGCACCCCGGTCTCCTGTGCGGCGCCCCGTCCGCGTTCCTCCCCTCGACCAGCGCCAGGAGCGCCCCGTCGACCTCCTCCCAGCCCCGTCCTCAAGGTGCTGCCCCGTCCTCCTGCGGCCTCGCGGCCACGAGCAGCGCCTCGCCTCCCCGCGGCTCCGCCTCGTCTCCTCCAGCCCGAGCCATGGCCTCTGCTCCGGCCATCGGCGCCCCCAAGACTGCCAAGTTGCTGCCAAGTTTCCTCCACCAAGTTGCTGCCTATGTTTTCGCCAAGTGTTCCTTCCGGTGTGACCAAGACCGGCAAGATCGACGCGAGACCGATACCGCCAAGTACCACTACGGACGCCAAGTACCACGACGACCCTCATGTACCCCTACGTCAACGACGACCTCAAGTACGACTACCGGATGTGCCAAGTACCTCGACGCCGAAGACCAAGACCTCAAGTTCCACGACACGTTGAACATGAACATCTACGAAACGAGAACAACTACATGATGCGACGCGACAAGTACCACTACGCTCGGCGATGCGACAAGTACCTCTTCGGAAACGAGAACAACTACTTCCCACTACCCGCGAGTGCCCCTACCGTCGCCATGTGTACAACTACCATCACCGAAGACCCATGTACGACTACCGTCGCCGAGTACCACTACCGTCGCGAGAACCGAGTCCGGCAAGTGCGAAGACCCTCAAGTACCTCTACGGAACGTGTACGACGACCGTCGCCGACGAACCGAGTACCACTACCGTCGCCCCGTGTACGACTACGAAACGGAACAACTACTTCCTCTACGACTCGCGAGAACGTCTACTTCCACTACTTCCACTACGTCCCTCGACGATCTTGATCCGCCCCGAAACAAATGTTTCGAAGGTATAACACCGAGACGATGACCCGTGGAATGCTTGTGTTGTATGAGATGTTCCCCTTGTGTGCCCCGTCCCCGTTTCGACTTTTGTCATGTTCCTCGGTTGCCTCGTCGCCGACCCGTGGGAACCCGGTGACGGGATCACCCCACTTTTCATCTTGTTCGACTCGCTCACGCCATCTTTCTTTTGCACTGGACTCTCACCGAGTTACCGGAACCGAGATGTTGCCCTTGCATCATTTTTGGATTCGTTGCCGTGGCACCCTTTCCTTTCACCACGGTGACAATACTTCATATCTCTCTTGTCAATCTTTATCTAATAATTGCATAAACTTGATCATGCCATCCGCATCATGTTAACAACATTATATGTGTGAATTGTTGTTGCTTAAAACTGTTAACATGCACATGGGGTTTTTCCGTAATTGTTGTTGGTATTCCCGGCCTCATTTAAATTGCCTAAATAGGTAGTTTGTTTTTGCTTCACCTCTTGCTATGTTAAAAACATTTAATCTTGTCTTGTAAATAAACGAGAGTCAACTAAATAATTAAAATGTGGTGTTTCTTCAATATGCAACTCGTTGCATATTGAGCTCCACTTAACTTGTAGTACTTGTTTGTGCACTTTGCCTTTGCCATGCATATTTAAACCGGACATGCATCATACTTGGATGTGCATCGTATGCCATGTTTATGCTTGTGTGTTTACCGAGTTGTTTGCTTCTTTCCGGTTGCTTCTCTTGATAGCTTCGGTTTCGTTCCGGAGTTGTGAGGATTCGCTCGACTTGTTGCTCCGTCTACTTCATGGACTTGTTCTTCTTCCTTGCGGAATCCCAGGCAAGATGATCATACCCTTGGATACCTTTACTACCATTGTCATGCTTAGTTGTCTCGATGCTATCGTTACATGTCGCGCTACCCATCTTTTATGTCAGCCTCTCCTTGTTGCCATGAAACCTCTAACCTTTGACACCTTCCTAGCAAAACCACTGTTTGGCTATGTTACCCGCTTGCTCAGCCCCTCTTATAGCGTTGTTAGCTGCAGGTGAAGATGAAGTTCGTTCCAGGAGGAACTTGTTGTTGGAATATCACAATATCTATATTTATTATTAACACACCTATATACTGGGCATGGGTGGAAGGCTTGGCCTTTTGCTCGGTGTTTTGTTCCACTCATGCCACCTTAGGCGCCGATAAACCGGCATTATGTTCCTTGATTTTGCGTTGCTTACACGATGGGTGGATGGGGACCCCTTGACAGTTCGACTTTGAATAAAACTCCTCCAGCAAGGCCCAACATTGGTTTTAATTTGCTCATAATAACAACTTAAATAATTAATTAATTGCATAGGGGGTCATGTCCCCGGGTTCTTAATTCTACATAACAGGGGGGCCAGTGCTGATGGTGTTGGTCCCAAATAGAGTCGTGTGCGCCCCCCCCCCCCTTGGAAACTTGGGGTTTGGCCGCTGTACGCTGTGCTCATCCGGACGTGGCCTGAGACGAGATACGCGCGGCTACTATCAGGGTGTCGGCACTCCGGGAGGTCTTGCTGGACTAGTTTTACCATTGTCGAAATGTCTTGTGCACCGGGATGCCGAGCCTGATCGAATTTCCCTAAGATAAGGGGTGATGATATTATATTTATCACTTCAGCTAATCGTGAGAGGTTGTGATGGGCTAAGTTGGGACACCCCTGCAGGGTTATAATCTTTCGAAAGCCGTGCCCGCGGTTATGTGGCAGATTGGAATTTGTTAATGTCCGATTGGAGAAAACTTGACAGAGGATCCGAAGTAAAACACACAACCGTGTGAGTAACCGTGACTGTCTCTTTTCACTTTGAGAAGAGAACACGGTGGGGTTATGTTTGACTCGTATGTAGTTCAGGATCTTTAGCGATCACTTCTTTTGCGACCGTTTGCGTAGATGCTCGTCTTATTCTTGTACTCGTAAGTTAGCCATCATATTATGCTTAGCCGCTGCTGCAACCTCACCACTTTACCTCTTCCTACCCATAAAGCTTTGCTAGTCTTGTTACCCATGGTTATGGGATTGCTGAGTCCTCGTGGCTCACAGATACTACAACACCAGATGCAGGTTCAGCCGAGTGATGCAGGAGCTGGTTCAAGTACTTCACTGGGAGCTCGATGAAGAGAGTGGCCGTATGCTTGTGACGTTTTCGACGATCAGTAGTGGTTTCTACTAGGATTCGATCTAGACCTATGGTTTTAACGTTATGTTTGGTATCTTGTCTTTTGGATCTTCGCCCATAGTCGGGTTGTGATGTTTTGAATGATGTCTTGCTTATGTATTGTATTGTGTGAAGTGGCGAGTGTAAGCCAACTATCTCCTTTTGCAATTTAATCCCTCTTTTACATGAGTCGTGCAAAGATACCAAACTTGCGATCATTCCAGAATGGGCTTATATCTTTAAGTCGTGCCTCGACACGTAGGAGATATAGTCTCATCCTGGGCATTACAGGGCCCATCGCCCAATGCACACCTGCACGTTGCGAGGGCGGCCAGTGAGCAGACCTAGAAACCTCCATTACTAAGGAAGTTACGTTACGCGGTCCAACCCGGCGCGCGCCGCTAAGTCGCCGACGTCAAGAAGGCTTCGGCTGATACCACGACGTCGAGTACCCATAACTATTTCCACATAGCTGGTTAGTGCGTATAGACCAAATGGCCAGACTCGCATCAAATACCAAGATCTCGATAAGCGTGTTATTATGAAATAACCGCGGACAACGACCAGGGACAGGCCCACCTGTCTCCTAGGTGGTCGCAACCTGCCCTGTTGCTCCGCCACAAAGTAACCATCAGGGGGCTGTCGGGAACCCAGGCCCACCACTACCTGGGTGGAACCACCTGCCCCTTCAGCCCCCATCTCCGAATCATCATCATGTGTATGTAAAGTATGTATATAGTATATACCCGTGATCACCACCCGAGTGATCACGGCCCGATGGTATAGCATGGCAGACAGACAAGAATGAAGGGCCACTGATGGAATACTAGCATCCTATACTAAGCATTAGGATGGCAGGTACATGTATCAACAGTTGTAGCAGCAAAGACAGGCTATGCAACAGAATAGGAGTAACCGAACAGTAACATGCTACACTACTCTAATGCAAGCAGTAGAGAGAAGAATAGGCGATATCTGGTGATCAAAGGGGGGACTTGCCTGGAAGCTCTGCAGAAGAAAGGAATCTTCGGAAGCGTAGCTGTAGTCGAACACCGAAGCATCAATGGTCTCGGGGTCTATCACAGTATCGGAGTCTACCGAAAATAAGCAACGAAGGGGGAAACAAATAAATAACAGAGCAAACAATAGCATCACAAAGCATAACATGGCAAAAGGCGGTGCTACGTGTGACCTAAAGCGGTGCTCGGTGATACAGGCGAAGAGGAATAACATCCGGGAAAGTATTCCCGGTGTTAGGCATTTTCGGGCAGATGAAACGGAGGGAAATGTTGCATGTTCGGTATGATAAAGATGTGTGGCGGACGAACGGACCGCGTATTCGGATTCGTCTCATCGTTCTGAGCAACTTTCATGTACAAAGTATTTTGATCCGGGTTACGGATTATTTTATATTAACTTTTAAAGTTTTATTCATTTTCTGGAATTAACATATTTAAAATATGTATTAAATTCGAAACAATATAGTGAAACACTTTTGTACCCACACTGAGCCAACCACAATCAATGACAGGTGGGGCCAGTCAAAGTCAACAGCACAGTCAGCTGTTGACTTGGTCAACTAGTGAATAGTGCAAGTGGGTCCCGTGCGTCATAGACAGTTCATTTTAACAGGGTTTTAATTTAGGTTAAAAAAGGGGACCCACTGCCATTGTCTACTAAAACAAATAATTAGGCAGGTAAATTAAGTTAACTAATTAACTTATTGAATAATTAATTAACTATTATTACTTTTATTAAATATTTTATTTTTAGCATTTGTTTCTGTTTCCAAAGTTTTACAGGGGCGGGGCCCCTCGGTCAGTGGCACAACTGTGCCCAGCCCGGGCACGCACGGGCACAGGGCGTCGGCGGCCACAGCGCCTGGCCAGGGGCGGCCAAGGCATGCACTAGGGAGGCCGGGGGTCTACGGAGCCGCAGGCGGGAAGGGCAGCACGGCACAGCCGCATGGGCGCCGGAGCGCGCGGCAGCGCTAGCGCAACGCGACGCCGGCGAAGGGGAGTGGGACGTGCAGCAGCGCCGGGCTCGGCCGGGGCGGTGAGCAGCAGGGGGCGGAGGTACGGCCTTGTCGGCGACGGAGCTACGAGACACGGAGGGAGGGGAAGGTCACTGAGGACCGAGAGCTCACAGGAGCTCGGAAGCGCGTTTGATGGAGACGATGGAGTAGTGGCGGCGTGGGATCGACGACGATGACCGTCGGGGCAGAGGAGGAGGCTCTCAGGCGCGAGAGCGCTTGCCGGGGCCTCCGAGAGCAGCGGCGACAAGAAGAGGAGGGTCAGGCGCTAGGATCCACGGCAGCTTGCCGTCGAGGTTGCCGAGACGGCGTAGCTCGGCGGAGGCAGAGGACGGCGCCTGTCGAGGCCGGGCCGGGAGGCGAGCTGGTCGTCGGGAGGGTAGCATGGCGACGACGACGGAGCTGGAGGGAATGGAGTGAGGAGAGGCGGCGAGGGGGGGGCTCGGGCATGAGGCGCCTCGCCTCTGGGTGTGCGGCGGCGCGAGGGA
>LR738709.1:137486745-137570316 GCA_902687465.1 Secale cereale
TGGCTAGCAGCTGGGCCGACTGACCCAGTGGGGGGGGGGGCTTCCTTTTTCTTCTGTTTTGTTTTGTTTTTTCTTTTTATTTATTCTTTTCTGTTTCGGCTAATTGTTTGGGTCCAAATGAGTTTTGTAAAATATGAGAGCTGGCCCATAAATCACAGCACAATATATTCTACCACCAAAAACTAGTTTGGGGTAAATATCATTTCATCTTTTTTTATATATAAAAAGGTTATTAAATAATGTTTTCAGCCACTGATTGAGGTTGTTTAAGTCACTTAACAAATTTCATTAATGTTGTTTACAATTTTATCATAGCCTCTGATTTATCTACTGTTTATTGAACATTTTAATTTTAATATTTGAAACCTTTTATTGTTTGCTTGATTTAGAATTTTGAATTATAATCGGTTTCGATCTAACACGAGATTAATAACAGTAATCATGGTGATGTGGCATCGTTAACCGAGGTTTACTGTAGCTTAATTATCCGGGCGTCACAGATTGTTAGAAATATTGAAGTCTTGTGTGGGAAGGTTAAATACCCTGCTGATTTTCTTGTTCTTAGTTCCCCACAAGATGCTTTCTGTCCCATTATATTTGGAAGACCCTTCTTGAATACTGTTAATGCCAAGATAGAATGCGTGAAAGATATTGTCACTGTCGGATTAGGGGATATGTCTTATGATTTTAACTTTGCTAAATTCCGTAGACAACCCCTTGAAAAGGCACCACGTAGTAAAGATGAAATTATTGGTCTTGCTTCTATTGCCGTGCCACCTAATGACCCTTTAGAACAATAATTGCTAGACCATGAAAACGATAGGCATATGAATGAGAGAAGGGAGATAGATGAAATATTCCTTACACAGGGACCCGTATTGAAAAACAACTTGCCTGTTGAAATCCTAGGGGATCCTCCTCCACCCAAGGGTGATCCCATGTTTGAACTTAAACCTTTACCTGATAATCTTAAGTATGTTTATCTTGATGAAAAGAAGATATATCATGTTATTATTAGTGCTAACCTTTCAGAGCCGGAAGAAGAAAGATTATTGAAAACTCTGAAGAAGCACCGAGTTGCTATTGGATATAGTCTGGATGATCTTAAGGGCATTAGTCCCACTATATGTCAACACAAGATAAAATTGGAAGAAAATGCTAAACCAGTTATTGATCATCAGCGACGGTTAAATCCTAAGATGAAAGAAGTGGTGAGGAAGGAAATACTAAAGCTCCTAGAAGCAGGTATTATCTATCCAGTTGCTGATAGTCAGTGGGTAAGTCCTGTCCATTGCTTTCCTAAGAAAGGAGGTATGACTGTTGTCCCTAATGATAAAGATGAATTGATCCCGCAAAGAATAGTTACATGTTATAGGATGGTAATTGATTTCCGTAAGTTAAATAAAGCTACTAAGAAAGATCATTACCCCTTGACATTTATTGATCAAATGCTAGAAAGGCTATCCAAACATACTCATTTCTGCTTTCTAGATGGTTATTCTGGTTTCTCTCAAATACCTGTGTCAAAATGGGATCAAGAAAATACCACCTTTACTTGTCCTTTCGGTACCTTTGCTTATAGACGTATGCCTTTTGGTTTATGTAATGCACCTGCTACCTTTCAAAGATGCATGATGCCTATATTCTCTGACTTTTGTGAAAAGATTGTTGAGGTATTCATGGATGATTTCTCCGTTTACGGAACTTCTTTTGATGATTGCTTAAGCAACCTTAATCAAGTTTTGCAGAGATGTGAAGACACTAACCTTGTCTTGAATTGGGAGAAGTGCCACTTTATGGTTAATGAAGCCATTGTCTTGGGACATAAAATTTCTGAAAGAGGTATTGAAGTTGACAAGGCTAAAGTTGATGCTATTGAAAATATGTCATGCCCTAGGGATATCAAAGGTATACGAAGTTTCCTTGGTCATGTCGGGTTTTATAGGAGGTTCATTAAGGACTTCTCCAAAATCTCCAGGCCTCTGACTAATCTCTTACAGAAAGATATTCCTTTTGTCTTTGATGATGATTGTCTAGAAGCATTTGAAATACTTAAGAAAGCATTGATCTCTGCACCTATTGTCCAGCCTCCTGACTGGAATTTACCCTTTGAGATTATGTGCGATGCTAGTGATTATGTTGTAGGAGCTGTTCTAGGGCAAAGAGTTGATAAGAAATTGAATGTTATCCAGTATGCTAGTAAAACTCTAGATAGTGCCCAAAGAAATTATGCTACCACTGAGAAAGAATTTTTAGAAGTCGTGTTTGCTTGTGATAAGTTTAGACCCTACATCGTTGATTTTAAGGTAACTATTCACACTGATCATGCTGCTATCAAATACCTTATGGAAAAGAAAGATGCTAAACCTAGACTTATTAGATGGGTTCTCTTGCTGCAAGAATTTGACTTGCATATTATTGATAGAAAGGGAGCTGAGAACCCCGTAGCAGATAACTTGTCTAGGTTAGAAAATATACTTGATGACCCACAACCTATTGATGATAGCTTTCCTGATGAACAACTAGTTGTCATAAGTACTTCTCGTACTGCTCCTTGGTATGCTGATTATGCTAATTACATTGTTGCAAAGTTTATACCTCCTAGCTTCACATACCAGCAAAAGAAAAAGTTCTTCTATGATTTGAGACATTACTTTTGGGATGACCCACATCTTTATAAAGAAGGAGTAGATGGTATTATTAGACGTTGTGTACCTGAGCATGAACAGGATCATATCCTACGCAAGTGCCACTCCGAAGCTTATGGAGGACACCATGCGGGAGATAGAACTGCACACAAGGTATTGCAATTCGGTTTTTATTGGTCTACTCTCTTGAAGGATGCCTGTAAGTTTGTCTTATCTTGTGATGAATGTCAAAGAATTGGTAATATTAGTAGACGTCAAGAAATGCTTATGAATTATTCACTTGTTATTGAACCATTTGATGTTTGGGGCTTTGATTATATGGGACTTTTTCCTGCCTCTAATGGGTACACACACATTTTAGTTGTTGTTGATTATGTTACTAAGTGGGTAGAAGCTTTTCCAACTAGTAGTGCTGATCATAACACCTCTATTAAGATGCTGAAAGAAGTTATATTTCCGAGGTTTGGAGTCCCTAGATACCTAATGACTGATGGTGGTTCACATTTTATCCATGGTGCTTTCCGTAAGATGCTTGCTAAATATGATGTAAACCATAGAATTGCATCACCTTATCACCCACAGACTAGTGGTCAAGTAGAACTAAGTAATAGGGAGTTGAAATTAATCTTGCAAAAGACAGTTAATAGGTCTAGAAAGAATTGGTCCAAGAAACTTGATGATGCATTATGGGCCTATAGACCTGCATACAAAAATCCTATGGGTATGTCTCCATATAAGATGGTATACGGAAAAGCATGTCACTTACCTCTTGAGCTATAACATAAGGCATATTGGGCTGTTAAAGAGCTCAACTACGATTTCAAACTTGCCGATGAAAAGAGGTTATTTGACATTAGCTGTCTCGATGAGTGGAGAACCCAGGCTTATGAAAATGCCAAATTGTTTAAAGAAAAAGTTAAAAGATGGCACGACAAAAGGATACAAAAGCGTGAGTTTGATGTAGGGGATTATGTCTTGCTATTCAACTCTCGTTTAAGATTTTTTGCAGGAGAACTTCTCTCCAAGTGGGAAGGACCTTACATTATCGAGGAGGTCTATCGTTCCGGTGCCATAAAAATCAATAACTTCGAAGGCAAATCCGAAGGTGGTGAATGGTCAAAGGATCAAACATTATATCTCAGGTAATCCTATAAATGTTGAAACTAATATTATTCAAACCATAACCCCGGAGGAATACATAAGGGACACTTTCCAGAATGATTCAGCCTTCGAAAAGGAAAAGGTATGTGATACGGTAAGTAAACCGACTCCAAAAAGTTCTAAAGGTAATTTTCTCCATTTTGGAATATTTAGAAAAATAGAAAAATAAACCGCAGTCCGGAGGAGACACGAGGCCTCCTCGAGGGTGGGGGGCGCGCCCCCTGCCTCGTGGACACCCCGTGTGTCCCCCGGACTCCGTTTTCTTATGGGTTACTCCTTTTGTTCGGGAAAAATTCATTATATATACTCCCGAAGGTTTTGACCTCTGTATCACGCAGAAATCCTCTTTTTTCGTTTTGAGCTGCTGTTTTTGACAGATCTAGGTCATCATGGCGTCCTCCAACACCCCCAAGGACAAGTTCTTCGAGAAGGTCATCAACCCCTACCTTGCGGAGGTGTTGCACCACCCCAAAACCATGGAGTTGCATGAGGGGGTGTTGCACATCCGCGATGTTGAGGGGCCGAGAAGGACCGGAAGCGTGGAGACAAGACTCGAAGCAATGGAGCAACAAGTTTTCAAGTGCCAAGGTATGGTGGAACGACGCCAACCACATGATGATCTCGGAGCTTGCCAACAACCTCAAGATGGACTCAAGGATCTTCGGGGAAGCCATCTCCAATCTTCAAGAGAAGATCGATCACCTCCAAGCCCAGATCTATGACCTGCAGAACCAAAACTGTGAGTATGAATATAGATTCAAGAACATGAGTTTGGATGCAGATTTGAGTATCCCGGGGACTCGATCATCCTTCTACGATGGTGAGCCCATGCCTTGGAAGATGAACAACAAGCCTACATCAGTAACAACTCCATCATCACCACCCCCGAAGAAGGAGACATAATCATATGGGTATGGGCACTCCCCTTGGCAACTGCCAAGCTTGGGGGAGTGACCCCGGTATCGTATCACCATCACTCCTATCTTTACCATTTTACTTAGTTTGATCCTTTTGGTAGTATCTTGATCTAGTGGCATAAAGTTAGCATGATCTAGTTGTGAGTTTTTGCTTTGTGAGCTTTATCCTTTGTAATCGAGTCCGTGAGCTATATAATAAAGATTAGTGTTGAGTCAAGGGCTTGATTTCCTCACTCGGGTCATGATATAAAGAAAGAAAACATAAAGAGTATCAAAGAGATCATATCAATTTTATGGGAAGTAATGACTTCACATACAAGAGTATGATAAATAAAAGTTGTTGGGAGGTGACAAACATAGTTTTGGTCATCGTTGCAATTAATAGGAAGTAATAAAAGAAGAGAGGCTTCACATACAAATATACTATCTTGGACATCTTTTATGATTGTGAGCACTCATTAAAGTATGACATGCTAAAGAGTTGATGTTGGACAAGGAAGACAACATAATGGGTTATGTCTTCTTACATCCGAAATAAATTATATTGTCTTGGATCATCCAACATGTTGAGCTTGCCTTTCCCCCTCATGCTAGCCAAAACTCCTTGCACTAAGTAGAGATACTACTTGTGCTTCCATACATCCTTAAACCCAGTTTTGCCATGAGAGTCCACCATACCTACCTATGGATTGAGAAAGATCCCTCCAAGTAAGTTGTCATGTTGTAAACTCGCTAAAATATGTATGATTTATTAGTGTGGGAGAAATTAGCTTTATACGATCTTGTGATATGGAAGTAATAAAAGCGACGGACTGCATAATAAAGGTCCTTATCACAAGTAGCAATATAAAGCGAAGTTCTTCTATGCTAAGACTTTGTGCATCCAACCATAAAAACACATGACAACCTCTGCTTCCCTCTGCGAAGGGCCTATCTTTTATTCTTGTCTTACAAGTGTCAAGGTGAATTCCACCTTTCCTTTTTACATTTTATCCTTTCGCAAGCACATTATGTTGGAAAGATCCTGACATATATACCCACTTGGATGTAAGTTTTCATGATCTATTACTGTTGACATTACCCTTGAGGTAAAAGGTTGGGAGGCAACACCATAAGCCCCTATCTTTCTCTGTATCCGATTAAAACTCCATAAACATAAGTATTGCGTGAGTGTGAGCAATTGTGAAAGACTATATGATAGTTGAGTATGTAGGCTTGCTAAAAAGCTCTTATATTGACTCTTTCCGATGTTACGATAAATTGCAATTGCTTGAATGATCGAGACCAAAGTTTGTTAGTTTCTAATGAAGTTTATGATGCATAGTTGATATTGTGGATGAATTGCTACTTTAGCATAAGAATCATATGACTACATTTATTTAAGTTACTGTTATGAGAATGATCATGATGCCCTCATGTCTGCATTCTGTTTTTATCGACACCTCTATCTGTAAACATGTGGACATATTTTTTGATATCGTCTTTCGCTTGAGGACAAGCGATGTCTAAGCTTGGGGGAGTTGATACGTCCATTTTGCATCATGCTTATAAGTTGATATTTATTGCATTATGGGTTGTTCATACATGTTATGTCACAATACTTATGCCTTTTCTCTCTTATTTTACAAGGTTAAATGAAGAGGGAGAATGCCGGCAGCTGGAATTCTGGGCTGGAAAAGGAGCAAACTCTAGAAACCTATTATGCACAACTCCAAAGCCCTGAAACTCCACAGAACATCGTTTCGGAAAATATAAAAAATATCTGGCGGAAGAAACCCACGAGAAGGGCCACCGACTGGCCTCGAGGGTGGGGGGCGCGCCCCCCTGCCTCGAGGGCCAGCCGGCAGGCCCCAGGTGCCCATTTTCTCCTATATGAAGCGTTTTGACCTGAAAAAATCAGAAGGAGGCTTTCGGGACCAGACGCCGCCGTCTCGAGGCGGAAACCAATCTAGGGCTCCGGCAGAGCTGTTCTGCCGGGGATACTTCCCTCCGGGAGGGGGAAATTGTCACCGCCGTCATCACCAACAACTCTCCCATCTTGGGGAGGGCTATCTTCATCAACATCTTCACCAGCACCATCTCCTCTCAAAACCTAGTTCATCTCTTGTATCCAATCTTTGTACCCAAACCTCAGATTGGTACTGTGGGTGGCTAGTAGTGTTGATTACTCCTTGTAGTTGATGCTAGTTGGTTTACTTGGTGGAAGATCATACGTTCAGATCCATTATGCATATTAATACCTCTCTGATCATGAACAATATTATGTCTTGTGAGTAGTTACTTTTGTTCCTGAGGACATGGGAGAAGTCTTGCTATCAGTAGTCATGTGAGTTTGGTCTTCGTTCAATATTTTGATGAGATGTATGTTGTCTCTCCTCTAGTGGTGTCATGTGAACGTCGACTACATGACACTTCACCATTATTTGGGCCTAGAGGAAGGCATTGGGAAGTAATAAGTAGATGATGGGTTGCTAGAGTGACGGAAGCTTAAACCCTAGTTTATGCGTTGCTTCGTAAGGGGCTGATTTGGATCCATATGTTTCAGGCTATGGTTAGGTTTACCTTAATACTTCTTTTGTAGTTGCGGATGCTTGCATTAGAGGTTAATCATAAGTGGGAGGCTTGTCCAAATAAGGGCAGCACCCAAGCACCGGTCCACCCACATACCAAATTATCAAAGTACCGAACGCGAATCAGATGATCGTGATGAAAACTAGCTTGACAATAATTCCCATATGTCCTCGGGAGCTCTTTACCTTGCATACGAGTTAGTCCAGGCTTGTCATTTGCTACACAAAGGATTGGTCCACCTTGCTGCACCTTATTTACTTTTAACTTTTGTCACTTGCTACCAATTATATTATCACAAAACTATCTTTTACCTATAATTTCAGTGCTTGCAGAAAATACCTTACTGAAAATTGCCTATCATTTCCTTCTGCTCCTTGTTGGGTTCGACACTCTTACTTATCGAAAGGACTACGATAGATCCCCTACATTTGTGGGTCATCAGACACCTCTACGGTCAATAACCAATAGTGGGACCTGGATGCCCATATTGGTTCCCACATATTCTACGAAGATCTTATCGGTTGAACCTCGATGTCAAGGATTCAGACAATCTCGTATGTAGTTCCCTTTGTCTATCGGTATGTTACTTGCCCGAGATTCGATCGTCGGTATCTCCATACATAGTTCAATCTCGTTACCGGCAAGTCTCTTTACTCGTTCCGTAATACAAGATCCCGCAACTAACTCCTTAGTCACATTCCTTGCAAGCTTTATGTGATGTTGTATTACCGAGAGGGCTCAGAGATACCTCTCTATCATACGGAGTGACAAATCCCAGTCTTCATCCATGCCAACTCAACAGACACCCTTGGAGATACCTGTAGAGCACCTTTATAGTCACCCAGTTACGTTGCGACGTTTGGTACATGCAAGGTATTCCTTCGGTGTCAGTGAGTTGCATGATCTCATGATCATAGGAACATATATACTTGACATGCAAAAAACAATAGAAATAAACTGACACCATCATATGCTACGTTCATAGTTTGGGTCTTGTCCATCACATCATTCCCCTAATGATGTGACCTCATTATCAAATGATAACTCATGTCAATGGCTAGGAAACCACAACCATCTTTGATCAACGAGCTAGTTCTGTAGAGGCTCACTAGGGACTTCTTGTGGTCTATGTATCCACACATGTATTTGAGTTTCCAATCAATACAATTCTAGCGTGGATAATAAATGATTATCATGAACAAGGAAATATAATAATAACCAATTTATTATTGCCTCTAGGGCATATTTCCAACAGTCTCGCACTTGCACTAGAGTCAGTAATCTAGTATTACATGGTAATGAATCTAACACCCATGCAGTCCTGGTGTCGATCATGTTTTGCCCGTAGAAGAGGTTTAGTCAACGGATCTGTAACATTCAGATCTGTGTGTACTTTGCAAATGTTTATGTCATCTTCCTTGATCGAATCGTGGATGGAATTGAAGCGTCGCTTTATGTGTGTGGTCCTCTTGTGAAACCTTTGTTCCTTGGCTAGAGCAATGGCACCAGTGTTGTCATAGAACAGAGTCATTGGGTCTAGTGCACTTGGCACAACTTGAAGATCTGTCATGAACTGCTTCATCCAGAAAGCTTCCTTCGCTACCTCTGAGTCGGCTATGTACTCTGCTTCGCATGTAGAATCAGCTACCACGCTTTGCTTGGAAATGCACTAGCTTACCACTCCCCCATTAAGAATATATACGTATCTGGTTTGAGACTTAGAGTCATCCAGATCAGTGTCAAAGCTTGCATCAACGCAACCCTTTACGACGAGCTCTTGATCACCTCCATAAACGAGAAACATTTCCTTAGTCCTTTTCAGGTACTTAAGGATATTCTTAACCGTTGTCAAGTGTTCCATTCCAGGATTACTTTGAAACCTTCCGGCCATACTTATGGCAAGGCTGACATCTGGTCTTGTGCATAGCATTGCATACATGATAGAGCCTATGGCTGAAGCATAGGGGATGACACTCAGCTTTTCTCTATCCTCCGTAGTCGTTGGGCATTGAGTCTTACTCAACTTCATACCTTGCAAAACAGGCAAGAACCCCTTCTTGGACTGATCCATTTTGAACTTCTTCAAAATCTTATCAAGGTATGTGCTTTTTGAAAGTCCTATTAAGTGTCTCGATCTATCTCTATAGATTTTGATGCCTAATATGAAAGGAGCTTCTCCTAAGTCCTTCATTGAAAAACTCTTGTTCAAATATTCCTTCACGTTTTCCAAAAGTTCTATATTGTTTCGAATCAGCAATATGTCATCCACATATAATATTAGAAATGCTATAGAGCTCCCACTCACTTTCCTGTCAATACAAGCTTCTCCGAAAACTTGTATAAACCCAAACGCTTTGATCACCTCATCAAAGCGAAGATTCCAACTCCGAGATTCTTGCACGAGTCCATAAATAGATCGCTGGAGTTTGCATACTTTGTCAGCATTCTCTGGATTGACAAAATCTTCCGGTTGCATCATATACAACTCTTCCTTAAGAAAACCATTAAGGAACGCCGTTTTGACATCCATCTGCCAGATTTCATAATAAAAAAATGCAGCTATTGCCAACATGATTCTGACGGACTTAAGCATTGCTACAGGTGAGAAAGTCTCATCGTAGTCAATTCCTTGAACTTATGAAAACCCCTTTGCCACAAGTTGAGCTTTATGGACGATGACTACCGTCCACGTCCGTATTCTTCTCGAAGATCCATTTATTCTGAATGGCCTTTCGCCCTTCAGGTAATACTTCTGAAGTCCACACTTTGTTTTCATACATGGATCCCATCTCGGATTTCATGGCCTCTAACCGTTTGTCAGAATCCGGGCCCACCATCGCTTCTCCATAGCTCGTAGGTTCATCGTTGTCCAACAACATGACCTCTAAGACAGGGTTACCGTACCACTCAGGAGTAGAACGTATCCTTGTCGACCTATGAGGTTCGATAGTAACTTGATCCGAAAGCTCATGATCACCATCACTAGTTTCCTCTTCAACTGACGTTGGTGCCACATAAACTTCTTTCTGCACTGCGCTATTATTTAATGCCGTCTTGCCTGCCTTCAGTTCATGCCTTCAGGCCGTCCTGCTTTTGCCTATGAATGAGATGCCTACTTCCCATTAAGTCAAAATAACTCATAGACATTCATATTTTTAAGAATACTTAGTTAGTTAAAGAGAAAGATGGCTTTTGACAATTGACCATTCGCTTTCTCAGTAGCGAAAGCGCTTCTCTTTGCCCCTTAACTTCATAAAGTATTTGGAAAGAAAAGAAAGAGATTCTTGGTTTTATTGCTCTCACTTCATCATGTGCGCTCGTCAAGACAACTTTGCTTTTTGGGAGGCGAAAGAGGGGTTGAAGCGGACATGTCGAAATGACAACATCAAAGATATCTATATACACAGGAACACTCATTCCGGACTGCGTTCTCGAAAAAGTAGCCTACTTGACAGAAAGGGCGGGCACTCTCGGCGCGGAGGTAGGCACTCTCGTCTTTCAGCCCCACCGTCACTTTGAATTTAGTGGGGCACTGTTTACTTACATCCTCTACGAGTTGCAAGTGAATGGGGCCGGTGCGTGGTGAACGGAAGGGTTCATCAAGCCATTTCTTGCCTTAACCCCTAAACTAAATAGGAAGAGGGATACTTGACTAATAGGGGGCGATTGCATTGCACCTGACTGTGAGGGACCTCTTGATACCTTATGTTCACTTCCTAACTAGTAGCCGGTTTCCTATCGCGGAAGCCTTTTCCCAGTGCGCGGAGCCCCGATGAGGAAGGTGTTAATTCTTTCTCATGGGGTCAATAATGCTAATCCCTCTTTTTGTGCCGGGAAGAAGATAAGAAAAGGCGAAGCCTTCTCTTGGTTTCCCAACCTGTTGCTTCTAAAGGCTGCCCTCTCTCGGCTGGATTTTGGTCCAGCCTACTACGAGGATCCTGTATCCCGTACATCGTTATTCTCCCTCCTGGGTTCCCGTGGTTCCTATGCCGCCGCGTTTCCCGGTCCTTTTCTTTTAGTGCTTCGACTCGAAGCAATAGCTTGACGTGTTTTCCGTGGATGGGACGGCAGTGGTCCACCGAAGAACCGGAAGCAAAGCGCTATGCCGGGGCGAGGGGACAGGAAAAGAAACTGCTTCGAAGAAAGACATTGGGGTTCCCAATGCTTCTCCACTCCCAACAAGATGCATCAACCTCGGGATGCTTTACTCCTAACCCCACAGCGGTTCCGAGATGGAGCTTAATCTGAGTCTCGGTTAAGAACGGCGATGATCTACGTTTCACACGGCGCACAATTCCATGGATAGTTTCATTCGAGATCGTGATGGAGGGCATAGCTTATGATCATCGGCTTTGATCATGCCACTAGGCATTTGATTAGGACATTGCACAATGATCCAAACACTTTGTCGCATCTCTACGATACGGATACAGTAACGATCATAGCGATCTCCTCTGGTACCTACTAGTACATCAAGATCTGATTGGTCATGAACATCGTAAGGTGTTGCTCTTCGCGAATCCCAGCATACCCCAGGTTGGGATGGGTAGGCCCACCACTTCACTTTTGCACTTTCACTTAGGTCCGGGCCAAGTCAGTGGGGGGGCCCTGTCGGGCTCCTTCCCCCCCAAAACAAACTGTACGTGGGAGTTTCCCTTCATACGGCTCGAATCATTCTCAGAAGCCTCGATAGGCATCTTTCCTTATGATCTGGTGGTTCACACGCGCGCAAACGAGCACCGGCCGCAACAGCAAGGAACTATCACCAATAGAGTCAGACACAGAGCGTCATACTTCTTTATCTTGTGATGGTTGAGGAGTTTCTTTCTCAGAGGGTGCGGGACGCTTGCGGAGTCCGTGCCTTCCGTACCACCACAGGTCGTTCTTGGGCAGATCCCGCTCCTAAACATAAGGGAGGGATAGGGGGAAAGGGGCCCTAAAAATCATATAAATAGGGTTGTAGAAAGACCACTTTCATTCTTTTATCGAGGGTTCTAGCAATTGATATCCTTTCACAAATAATTAAAATGCAATTTCGTGATCTTGATCTTTAATTGTTGGAAACTTGTCAAGTTCTTAAAATGAAGGTTCAATAACCTCATCAAGTTCTATCTTCCTCCCACTCAATTCTTTCGAGAGAAACTCCTTCTCGAGAAAGGACCCGTTCTTAGCGACAAACACTTAGCCCTCAAATCTGAGATAGAAGGTATATCCAACCGTCTCCTTTGGATATCATATGAAGACGCATTTTTCTGCTTTGGGTTCGAGCTTTTCCGGCTGGAGCCTTTTGACATAAGCATCGCAGCCCCAAACCTTAAGAAACGACAACTTAGGTTTCTTGCCAAACCATAGTTCATACGGCGTCGTGTCTACGGACTTAGATGGTGCCCTATTTAAAGTGAATGCAGCTGTCTCTAACGCATAGCCCCAAAACGATAATGACAGATCGGCAAGAGACATCATAGAACGCACCATATCCAATAAGGTGCGATTACGACGTTTAGACACACCATTACGATGTGGTGTTCCAGGTGGCGTCAATTGTGAAACAATTCCACATTGCCTAAAGTGATTGCCAAACTCATAACTCAGATATTCTCCCCCTCGATCGGATCGTAGAATTTAATCTTCTTGTTACGATGATTCTCGATTTCACTCTGAAATTGCTTGAACTTTTCAAATGTTTCAGACTTATGCTTCATTAAGTAAATATACCCACATCTACTCAAATCATCGGTGAAGGTGAGGAAATAACGATATCCACCACGCGCGTCAATATTCATCGGACCGCACACATCAATAAGTCTGATTTCCAACAAGTCACTTGCCCATTCCGTTGTACCAGAAAACGGGGTTTTGGTCATCTTGCCCATGAGGCATGGCTCACATGTGTCAAGTGATTCAAAATAAAGAGACTCCAAAAGTCCATCAACATGGAGTTTCTTCATGCGTTTTACTCCAATATGACCTAAGCGGTAGTGCCACAAGAAAGTGGTACTATCATTATCAATTCTAGATCTTTTGGCATCAATGTTATGAACATGTGTATCATCAATATCGACATTCAATAAGAATAAACCCCTCACAATGGGTGCATGACCATAAAAGATATTACTCATATAGATAGAACAACCATTGTTCTTTGATTTAAATGAGTAACCGTCTCGCATTAAACAAGATCTAGATATAATGTTCATGAAGGAAATATGTCCTAGAGGCAATAATAAAGTTATTATTTATTTCCTTATATCATGATAAATGTTTATTATTCATGCTAAAATTGTATTAACCGGAAACTTAATACATGTGTGAATACATAGACAAACAGAGTGTCACTAGTATGCCTCTACTTGACTAGCTCGTTAATCAAAGTTGGTTAAGTTTCCAACCCATAGACATGAGTTGTCATTTGATGAACGGGGTCACATCATTAGACAATGATGTGATTGACTTGACCCATTCATTAGCTTAGCAACTTGATCGTTTAGTTTTACTCCCATTGCTTTCTTCATGACTTATACATGTTCCTATGACTATGAGATTATGCAAATCCCGAATACCGGAGGAACACCTTGTGTGATATCAAACGTTACAACGTAACCGGATGATTATAAAAATGCTCTACAGGTGGCTCCGATGGTGTTTGTTGAGTTGGCATAGATCGAGATTAGGATTTGTCACTCCGATTGTCGGAGAGGTATCTCTGGGCCCTCTCGGTAATACACATCACTATAAGCCTTGCAAGCAATGTGACTAATGAGTTAGTTGCGGGATGATGCATTAAGGAATGAGTAAAGAGACTTTCCGGTAACGAGATTGAACTAGGTATGATGATACCGACGATCGAATCTCGGGCAAGTAACATACCGATGACAAAGGGAACAACGTATGTTGCTATGCGGTTTGACCGATAAAGATCTTCGTAGAATATGTAGGAGCCAATATGAGCATCTAGGTTCCACTATTGGTTATTGATCGGAGATGTGTCTCGGTCATGTCTACATAGTTCTCGAACCCGTAGGGTCCGCACGTTTAATGTTCGATGACGATTTGTACTATGAGTTATGTGATTTGATGACCGACGTTTGTTCGAAGTCTCGAATGAGATCACGGATATGACGAACGGTCTCAAAATGGTCAAGACGTAAAGATTGATATATTGGAAGGCTATATTCAGACATCGGAAAGGTTCCGAGTGATTCGGTTATTTTCTGGAGTACCAGAGAGTTACGGGAATTCGTATTGGGCCTTAATGGGCCATACGGGAAAGGAGAGAAAGGCATCAAGCGTGGCCGCGCCCCTTCCCCATGGACTCATCCGAATTGGACTAGGGAAAGTGGGCGCCTCCTTCCTTCCTTCTCCTTCTCCCTTTCCCTTTTCCTATTCCATGTGGGAGGAGGAATCCTACTAGGATTATGGAGTCCTAGTAGGACTCCACACTTGGCGCGCCCCTTCTAGGGCCGGCCTCCTCCTCCTCCTCCTTCCTTTATATACGTGGGCAGGGGGCACCCCAAAGGCACTCCAAGATTTGTCTTAGCCGTGTGCGGTGCCCCCCTCCACAGATACACACCTCGATCATATCATTGCAGTGCTTAGGCGAAGCTCTGCACCGGTAGCTTCATCATCACCGTCACCACGCCGTCGTGCTGACAAAACTCTCCCGTAACGCTCAACTGGATCAAGAGCTCGTGGGACGTCATCGAGCTGAACGTGTGCTGAACACGGAGGTGCCGTACGTTCGGTACTTGGATCGGTTGGATCGCGAAGATGTTCGACTACATCAACCGCGTCACTAGACGCTTCCGCTTTCGGTCTACGAGGGTACGTAGACACACTCTCCCCTCTCGTTGCTATGCTTCTAGTAGATAGATCTTGCGTGATCGTAGGAAAATTTTGAAATACTATGTTCCCCAACAGTGGTATCAGAGCCCTTGACTAGTCTATGTTCATTCTGCAACTCCCATTTTGAGTTACTAATTTTAGCAACTGAACCGGTATCAACTACCCATGGGTTGCTATGAACACTAGTAAAGTACACATCAATAATCTGTATATCAAATATACCTTTGTTCACTATGCCATCCTTCTTATCCGCCAAGTATCTAGGGCAGTTCCACTTCCAGTGACCATTTCCTTTGCAGTAGAAGCACTTAGTTTCAGGCTTGAGTTTAGCTTTGGGTTTCTTCACAAGAGTGAAAACTAGCTTGTCATTCTTCTTGAAGTTCCCCTTCTATCCCTTTGCCCTTTTCTTGAAACAAGTGGTCTTGTTAACCATCAACACTTGATGCTCTTTCTTGATTTCTACCTTTCACCGGTTTCAGCATCACGGAGAGCTCGGGAATTACTTTCGTCATCCCTTGCATATTATAGTTCATCACGAAGTTCTACTAACTTGGTGATAGTGACTAGAGAACTTTGTTAATTACTATCTTATCTGGAAGATTAACTCCCACTTGATTCAGCCAATTGTAGTACACAGACAATCTGAGCACATGCTCACTGGTTGAGCTATTCTCCTCCATCTTGTAGGCAAAGTACTGTCAGAGGTCTCATACCTCTCGACACGGGCATGAGTATGAAATACTAATTTCAACTCTTGGAACATATTATATGCTCTGTTGTGTTCAAAACATTTTTGAAGTCCCGGTTCTAAGCCGTAAAGCATGGTGCACTAAACTATTAAGTAGACATCATATTGACCTTTGCCAAACATTCATAATGTTTGCATCTGCTCCTGCAACAGATCTGTCACCTAGCGGTGCATCAAGGACATAATACTTCTGTGCAACAATGAGGATAATCCTCAGATCACGGACCTAGTCCGCATCATTGCTACTAACATCCTTCAACTTATACTTCTCTAGGAACATATAAAAATAAACGGGGAGCTTCATCGCGAGCTATTGATCTACAACATAGATAGGCTAATACTACCAGGACTAATTTCATGATAAATTAAAGTTCAATTAATCATATTACTAAAGAACTCCCACTTACATAGACATCCCACTAGTCATCTAAATGATCACGCGATCCAAATCAACTAAACCATGTCCGATCATCACGTGAGATGGAGTAGTTTTCAATGGCGAACATCTCATGTTGATCATATCTACTATATGATTCACGCTCGACCTTTCGGTCTCCAGTGTTCCGAGGCCATGTCTGTACATGCTAGGCTCGTCAAGTTTAACCCGATTATTCTGCATGTGCAAAACTATCTTACACCCATTGTATTTGAACGTAGAGCTTATCACACCCGATCATCACGTGGTGTCTCGGCACGACGAACTTTTGGAACGGTGCATACTCAGGGAGAACACTTGTACCTTGAAATTTTGTAAGGGATCTTCTTATAATGCTACCGCCGTACTAAGCAAAATAAGATAAACATCACATGCAATCAAAATATGTGACATGATATGGCCATCATCATCTTGTACTTTTGATCTCCATCTCCAAAGCATCGTCACGATCTCCATCGTCACCGGCTAGACACCATGATCTTCATCGTAGCGTCGTGGTCGTCTCGCCAACTATTGCTACTACTACTATCGCTAACTCATAGTGATAAAGTGAAGCAATTACATGGCCTTCGCAATTCATACAATAAAGAGACAACCATAAGGCTCCTGCCGGTTGCCGATAACTTTACAAAACATGATCATCTCATATAATAACGTATAACTCATCACGTCTTGACCATATCACATCACAATATGTCCTGCAAAAACAAGTTAGACGTCCTCTACTTTGATGTTGCAAGTTTTACGTGGCTGCTATGGGCTTAGCAAGAACTCTTCTTACCTACGCATACAAAAGCCACAACGATTTTTCGTCAAGTATGTGTTGTTTTAACCTTCACAAGAACCGGGCATAGCCACGCTTGATTCAACTAAAGTGAGAGAGACAGACACTCGTCGGTCACCTTTAAGCAACGAGTGCTCATAACGGTGAAACCAGTCTCGCGTAAGCGTACGCGTAATGTCGGTCCGGGCCGCTTCATCTCACAATACCGTCGAATCAAAGTATGGCATGTTGGTAAGCAGTATGACTATTATTGACCACAACTCATTGTGTTCTACTCGTGCATATCATCTACGCATAGACCTGGCTCTGATACCACTATTGGGGAATGTAGTATTTCAAAAATTTCCTACGATCACGCAAGATCTATCTACTAGAAGCATAGCAACGAGAGGGGAGAGTGTGTCTACGTACCCTCGTAGACCGAAAGCGGAAGCGTCTAGTGATGCGGTTGATGTAGTCGAACGTCTTCGCGATCCAAGTACCGAATGTACGGCACCTCCGCGTTCAGCACACGTTCATCTCGATGATGTCCCACGAGCTCTTGATCCAGTTGAGCGTCACGGGAGAGTTTCGTCAGCACGACGGCGTGGTGACGGTGATGATGAAGCTACCGGCGCAGAGCTTCGCCTAAGCACTACAACGATATGATCGAGGTGTGTATCTGTGGAGGGGGGCACCGCACACGGCTAAGACAAATCATGGAGTGCCTTTGGGTGCCCCCTGCCCATCTATATAAAGGAGGTAGGAGGAGGAGGCCGGCCCTAGAAGGGGCGCGCCAAGTCTGGAGTCCTACTAGGACTCCCTAGTCCTAGTAGGATTCCTCCTCCCACATTGAATAGGAAAAGGGGAAGGGAGATGGAGAAGGAAGGAAGGGGGCACCCCCTTTCCCTAGTCCAATTCGGACCAGTCCATGGGGAAGGGGTGCGGCCACCCTTGAGGCCTTTCTCTCCTTTCCCGTATGGCCCATTAAGACCCAATACGAATTCTCGTAATTATCCGGTACTCCGAAAAATACCCGAATCACTCGGAACCTTTACGATGTCCGAATATAGCCTTCCAATATATCGATCTTTACGTCTCGACCATTTCGAGATTGTTCGTCATGTCCGTGATCTCATCCGGGACTCCGAACAAAAGTCGGTCATCAAATCACATAACTCATAGTACAAATCGTCATCGAACGTTAAGCGTGCGGACCCTATGGGTTCGAGAACTATGTAGACATGACCGAGACACATCTCCAGTCAATAACCAATAGCGGAACCTGGATGCTCATATTGGCTCCTACATATTCTATGAAGATCTTTATCGGTCAAACCGCATAACAACATACGTTGTTCCCTTTGTCATCGGTATGTTACTTGCCCGAGATTCAATCGTCGGTATCTCAATACCTTGTTGAATCTCATTACCGGCAAGTCTCTTTACTCGTTCCATAATACATCATCCCGTGACTAACTCATTAGTCATTTGCTTGCAAGGCTTATTCTGATGTGTATTACCTAGAGGGCCCAGAGATACCTCTCTCACACTCGGAGTGACAAATCATATTCTCGATCTACGCCAACACCACAAACACTTTCGGAAACACCTGTAGAACATCTTTATAATCACGCAGTTACGTTGTGACATTGATAGCACACAAGGTGTTCCTCCGTTATTCGGGAGTTGCATAATCTCATATTCAGATGAACATGTATAAGTCATGAAGAAAGCAATAGCAATAAAACTAAACGATCATAGCGCTAAGCTAACGGATGGGTCTTGTCCATCACATCATTCTCCTAATGATGTGATCCCGTTCATCAAATGACAACACATGTCTATGGTTAGAAAACATAACCATCTTTAATCAACGAGCTAGTCAAGTAGAGGCATACTAGGGACACTATGTTTTGTCTATGTATTCACACATGTACTAAGTTTCCGATTAATACAATTCTAGCATGAATAATGGGCATTTATCATGATATAAGGAAATAAATAATAACTTTATTATTGCCTATATGGCATATTTCCTTTAGTCTCCCACTTGCACTAGAGTCAATAACCTAGTTCACATCGCCATGTGATTTAATATCGATAGTTCACATCGTTATGTGAATAACACCCACAGTTCACATCGCCATGTGACCAACACCCAAAGGGCTTACTAGAGTCAATAATCTAGTTCACATCGCCATGTGATTAACACCCAAAGAGTACTAAGGTGTGATCATGTTTTGCTTTGTGAGAGAAGTTTAGTCAGCGGGTCTGTTACATTCAGATCCATATGTATTTCGCACACTTCTATGTCTACAATGCTCTGCATGGAGCTACTCTAGATAAGTGCTCTCACTTTCAATATGTATCCAGATTGATACTTAGAGTCATCTGGATTAGTGTCAAAGCTTGCATCAGTGTAACTCTTTACGACAAACTCTTTATCACCTCCATAATCGAGAAACACTTCCTTAGTCATCCAGTAACTAGGGATAATTTTGACCGATGTCCAGTGATCTACTCCTGGATCACTTTTGTACCTCCTGGATGACGCCTTATGAACTGTGGTTTGGCAAGAAACCAAAGTTGTTGTTTCTTAAATTTTGGCGCTGCGATGCTTATGTGAAAAAGCTTCAACCTGATAAGCTCGAACCCAAATCAGAGAAATGTGTCTTCATAGAATACCCAATGGAAACTGTTGGGTACACCTCCTATCACAGATCAAAGGCAAGATATTCGTTGCTAAAAATGGATACTTTCTAGAGAAGGAGATTCTCTCAAAAGAAGTGAGTGGGAGGAAAGTAGAACTTGATGAGGTAATTGTACCTTCTCCCGAATTGGAAAGTTGCACATCACAGAAACTAGTTCCAGTGATTCCTACACCAGTTAGCGAGGAAGCTAATGATGATGATCATGAAACTTCGGATCAAATTACTACTGAACCTTGTAGATTAACCAGAATATGTTCCGCACCAGAGTGGTACGGCAACCCAGTTCTGGAAGTCATGTTACTAGACCATGATGAACCTACAAACTATGAGGAAGCGATGATGAGCCCAGATTCCGCAAAATGGCTTGAGGCCATGAAATCTAAGAAGGGATCCATGTATGAGAACAAAGTGAGGACTTTGGTTGACTTGCTCGATGATCGGCAAGCCATTGAAAATAAATGGATCTTTAAGAGGAAGACTGACGCCGATGGTAATGTTACTGTCTACAAATCTCGACTTGTTGCGTAAAGTTTTTGACAAGTTCAAGGTGTTGACTACGATGAGATTTTCTCACTCATAGCGATGCTTAAGTCTGTCCGAATCATGTTAGCAATTGCCGCATTTTATGAAATCTGGAAAATGGATAACAAAACTGCGTTGTTTAATGGATTTATTAAAGAAGAGTTGTATATGATGCAACCAGAAGGTTTTGTCAATCCTAAAGGTGCTAACAAAATGTGCAAGCTCCAATGATCCATCTATGGACTGGTGCAAGCATCTCGGAGTTGGAATATACGCTTTGATGAGGTGATCGAAGCATATGGTTTTATAAAGACTTGCGGTGAAGCTTGTATTTACAAGAAAGTGAGTGGGAGCACTACAGACTTTCTGATAAGTATATGTGAATGACATATTGTCGATCGGAAATGATGTAGAATTTTCTGGAATACATAAAGGAGTTTTTGAAAGGAGTTTTTCAAAGAAAGACCTCGGTGGAGCTACTTACATATTGAGCATCAAGATCTATAGAGATAGATCAAGAAGCTTGATAAGTTTTTTCAACGAGTACATACCTTGACAAGTTTTTGAAGTAGTTCAAAATGGAACAATGAAAGAAAGAGTTCTTTCCTGTGTTGCAAGGTGTGAAGTTGAGTAAGACTCAAAGCCCGACCACAACAAAAGATAGAGAGAGAATGAAAGTCATTCCCTATGCCTCAGCCATAGGTTCTATAAAGTATGTCTAGTTGTATACCAGACCTATTGTATGCCCTGCCCTGAGCTTGGCGAGGGAGTAAAATTTTGATCTAGGAGTAGATCACTGGACAGTGGTAAAAATTATCCCTAGAGGACTAAGGAAATATTTCTCGGTTATGGAGGTGATAAAGAGTTCGTCGTAAAGAGTTACGTTGATGCAAGCTTTGACACCGATCTGGATGACTCTGAATCTTGATCTGGATACATATTGAAAGTGGGAGCATTTATCTAGAGTAACTCCGTACAGAGCATTGTAGACATAGAAACTTGCAAAATACATACATATCTGAATGTGGCAGACCCATTGACTAAACCTCTCTCACAAGCAAAACATGATCACACCTTAGTACTCTTTGGGTGTTAATCGCATGGCGATGTGAACTAGATTATTGACTTTAGTAAACCTTTTGGGTATTGGTCACATGGCGATGTGAACTATAAAGTGCTAAATCACATGAGGAAGTGAACTATTGGTGTTAAATCACATGGTGATGTGAACTGGATTATTGACTCTAGTGCAGGTGGGAGACTAAAGGAAATATGCCCTAGAGGCAATAATAAAGTTATTATTTATTTCCTTATATCATCATAAATATTTATTATTCATGCTAAAATTGTATTAACAGGAAACTTAATACATGTGTGAATACATAGACAAACATGGTGTCACTATTATGCCTCTACTTAACTAGCTTGTTAATCAAAGATGGTTAAGTTTCCTAGCCATAGACATGAGTTGTCATTTGATGAACTGGGTGACATCATTAGAGAATGATGTGATTGACTTGACCCATCTGTTAGCTTAGCAACTTGATCGTTTAGTTTTACTGCTATTGTTTTCTTCATGACTTATACATGTTCCTATGACTACGAGATTATGCAACTCCCGAATATCAGAGGAACACCTTGTGTGCTATCAAACATCACAACGTAACTGGGTGATTATAAATATGCTCTACAGGTGTCTCCGATGGTGTTTGTTGAGTTGGCATAGATCGAGATTAGGATTTGTCACTCCGATTATCGGAGAGGTATCTCTGGGCCCTCTCAGTAATGCACATCACTATAAGCCTTGCAAGCAATGTGACTAATGAGTTAGTTGCGGGATGATGCATTACGGAACCAGTAAAGATACTTGCCGGTAATGAGATTGAACTATGTATGATGATACCGACGGTCGAATCTCGGGCAAGTAACATACCGATGACAAAGGGAACAACGTATGTTGTTATGCGGTTTGACCGATAAAGATCTTCATAGAATATGTAGGAGACAATATGAGCATCCAGGTTCCGCTATTGGTTATTGACCGAAGATGTGTCTCGGTCATGTCTACATAGTTCTTGAACCTGTAGGGTCCGCACGCTTAACGTTCGATGACGATTTGTACTATGAGTTATGTGATTGATGACCGACGTTTGTTCGGAGTCCCGGATGAGATCACGGACATGATGAACATTCTCGAAATGGCCGAGACATAAAGATCGATATATTGGAAGGCTATATTTGGACATCGGAAAGGTTCCGAGTGATTTGGGTATTTTTCGGAGTACTGGAGAGTTACGGGAATTTGTATTGGGCCTTAATGGGCCATATGAGAAAGGAGAGAAAGGCATCAAGGGTGGTCGCGCCCCTTCCCCATGGACTAGTCAGAATTGGACTAGGGAAAGGGGGCGCCCCTTCCTTCCTTCTCCCTTCCCCTTTTCCTATTTCATGTGGGAGGAGGAATCTTACTAGGACTAGGGAGTCCTAGTAGGACTCCACACTTTGGCACGCCCTATGAGGGCCGCCTCCTCCTCCCTCCATCCTTTATATACGTGACCAGGGGGCACCCCAGAGACACAAGTTGATTTTAGCCGTGTGCGGTGCCCCTCCCCACGGATACACACCTCGATCATATCGTTGCAGTGCTTAGGCGAAGCCCTACGCCGGTAACTTCATCATCACCGTCACCACGCCGTCGTGCTGACGAAACTCTCCCGTGATGCTCAACTGGATCAAGAGCTCGTGGGACATCATCGAGCTGGACGTGTGCTGAACGCGGAGGTGCCGTACGTTCGGTGCTTGGATCGGTTGGACGGCGAAGACGTTCGACTACATCAACCGCGTCACTAGACGCTTCCGCTTTCGGTCTACGAGGGTACTTAGACACACTCTCCCCTCTCGTTGCTATGCATCTAGTAGATAGATCTTGCATGATCGTAGGAATTTTTTTGAAATACTACGTTCCCCAACAGTTTATGCTCAATGCAGGCACTAAATAATAATTATTCAGGTCTATCACTAATCCCGTTGGTAATCGAAGAGCGAGCGTGCCGACGGCGATCACATGAACCTTGGAACCATTTACCACGCGCATCGTCACTTTGTCCTTCGCCAGCCTGCGTCTATTCTGTAGTTCCTGTTTAGAGTTGCAAATGTGAGCAATTGCACTGGTATCAAATACCCAGACACTACAACGAGAGCTGGTTAGGTACACATCAATAACATGTATATCATATATACCTTTGTTGACTCCCTTCTTGTCAGCCAGATACTTGGGGGAATTCCGCTTCCAGTGGCCAGCTCCCTTGCAATAGAAGCACTCTGTTTCTGGCTTGGGTCCAACCTTGGGTTTCTTCACGGGAGGAGCAACTGCTTTGCCACCTTTCTTGAAGTTTGACTTCTTACCCTTGCTTTTCTTGAAACTAGTGGTTTTATTGACCATTAACACTTGATGCTCCTTCTGGATGTTTGACTCAGCGACTTTCAGCATTGCGAGCAGCTCGGAGACTGACCTATTCATCCCTTGCATGTTATAGTTCAACACAAAGCTCTTGTAGCTAGGTGGTAGCAATTGAAGAACTCTGTCAGTGATCGCCTCAGGCGGGAGCTCAACTCCCAACTCAGCCAGACGGTTGTAATACCCAGACATTCTGAGTATGTGCTCACTGACAGAACTATTCTCCTCCATTTTGCAGGTATAGAACTTATCGGAGGTCTCATACCTCTCGATCCGGGCATTTTTCACAAAAATAAACTTCAACTCCTAGAACATCTCATATGCTCCATGACATTCAAAATGCCTTTGAAGTCTTGGTTCTAGGCCATACAATATGGCGCACTGAACTATTGAGTAGTCATCAACACGTGACTGCCATACGTTCATAACGTCCACAGACGCGGGAGCGGGTGGCGCACCAAGCGGTGCATCAAGCACATAAACCTGTTGGGAAGCCGTGAGGATAATCCTCAGATTACGAGCCCAGTCCACAAAGTTACTTCCATCATCTTTCATCTTAGCTTTCTCTAGGAACGCATTGAAATTCAGGGGAGCTACCACGCGAGCCGTTGATCTACAACATAAATTTGCAAAGACAACTTAGACTATTGTTCATGATAAAAGAGTTCAATTAATCTTATTACTTAAGAACTCCCACTCAAATTAGCATCCCCCCGGTTGTCCGAGTGTAACACGATCCAAATTCACCAACCCTAGTCCGATCATCACGTGAGATGAGGTAGTTTCAATGGTGAACATCTCCATGTTGATCATATCTACTATGTGACTCATGTTCAACCTCTCTGTCTCTTGTGTTCCAGGACCATGTTTGTACATGCTAGGCTCATCAAGTTCAACTCGAGTGTTCCGCATGTGCAAAACTGGCTTGCACTCGTTGTATGTGAATGTAGAGTCTATCACACTCGATCATCACGTGGCGCTTCGAAACGACGAACTCTTGCAACGGTGCACACTTGGGGAGAACACAATTTTATCTTGAAATTTTAGTGAGGGGTCACCTTATAATGCTACCGTCGTCCTAAGCAAAATAATACGCATAAAAGGATTAACATCACATGCAAATCATAAGTCACATGATATGGCCATCACCTTGTGCTTTTGATCTCCATCTCCAAAGCACCGACATGATCTCCATCATCACCGGCATGACACCATGATCTCCATCATCGTGCTGCCATCGGGGTTGTCACGCCAACCATGCTTCCACTACTATTGCTACCGCTTAGCGATAAAGTAAAGCATTACATAGCGCTTAATGATTGACACACATGTCATACAATAATTAAAGACAACCCTATGGCTCCTGTCGATTGCCATATTCATTGACATGCAAGTCATGACAATCTATACAAAACATGATCATCTCATACATCAAATATATCTCAGCATGTCCTTGGCCATATCACATCACAACATACCCTGCAAAAACAAGTTAGACGTCCTCTAATTTGTTGTTGCATGTTTTACGTGGTTGCTATGGGTATCTAGCAAGAACGATTCTTACCTACGCAAAGCCACAACGGTGATATGCAAATTGCTATTCAACCTTGTACAAGGACCGCCTTCATCGAATCCGATCCAACTAAGGTGGGAGAGACAGACACCCGTCAGCCATCTTTATGCAACAAGTTGCATGCCTGTCGATGGAACGGGTCTCATGTACATGGACATGTAAGGTTGGTCGGAGCCGCTTCATCCCACAATACTGCTGAATCAAAATAAGACTAGGGAAGGAAGCAATCTGAATATCAACGTCCACAAACTCCTTTGTGTTCTACTCGTGATGTCATCTACGCATAGACCTAGGTCATGATGCCACTATTGGGTTATGTTGCATGAGAAAAAAAAAAATCCTACGAACACCCAAGATCAATCTAGGAGATGCACATCTACGAGAGGAGAGTTGGATCCACATACCCTTGTAGATCGCTAAGCGGAAGCGTTCAAGAACGCGGTTGATGTAGTGGTACGTCTTCGCTATCCAATTACGAACCGTCCCGCAAACTCCGATCTAGTGTCGAACTGACGGCACCTCCACGTTCAACACACATACGGCTTGATGGCGCCTTTACCTCTTTGATCCAACAAGCGATGGTGAAGTAGTACCTCGAGTCCTCTGATAGCACGACGGTGTGGTGGCGGTGGTGGTGGAGGAATTGCGGCACAACTTCACTAAGCACTACGCGTATGATGAGAAGAGCTACATGAGAGGAGGGGCATCGCCAAGGCGTGTAAGGGTGCGGCTGCCCTCTCTCCCCCTCACTATATATAGGGGAAGGGGAGGGGTGGAGGCGCCCTAGGGTTTCCCCTCTAGGGGACGACGACCAGATGGGAGATGGGGGCGCCTAGGGTTTCGGTGCCCCCAAGCCAGAGGGGGCCGGCTGCCCTAGGGGCGCCCCCACCTCCTGGCTACGTGGGAAGTGTTGAGGGGGGCCGCAACCCCTAAGTGTGATGCAGTGTTTCCCCCCTTTTGGCCCATGAAGCCCGTAAAAATTGTCGGGACCCCCGAAACCCCTTTCGGTCTTTCGACGATTCTCCCGGTAGCCCCAGAACACTTCTGGACTCCGTTTCCCTTCATCCTATATATCAATCTTTACCTCCGAACCATTCCGGAGTTCCTCGTCACATCCGGAATCCTATCTGGGACTCCGAACAACCTTCAGTCACAATCACTGTGACTCAACTATACTTATATCGTCACCAAATGTTAAGTGTGTAGACCCTGCGGGTTCGAGAACTATGCAAACATGACCGAGAAACCTCTACGGTCAATAACCAATAGCGGGACCTGGATGCCCATGTTGGTTCCCACATATTCTAGGAAGATCTTATCGGTTGAACCTCGATGTCAAGAATTCAGACAATCTCGTATATAGTTCCCTTTGTCTATCGGTATGTTATTTGCCCGAGATTCGATCGTCGGTATCTCCATACCTAGTTCAATCTCGTTACCGGCAAGTCTCTTTACTTGTTCCGTAATACAAGATCCCGCAACTAACTCCTTAGTCACATTCATTGCAAGCTTCTTGTGATGTTCTATTACCGAGAGGGCCCAGAGATACCTCTCTGTCATACAGAGTGACAAATCCCAGTCTTGATCCATGCCAACTCAACAGACACCCTCGGAGATACCCGTAGATCACCTTTATAGTCACCCAGTTACGTTGCGACGTTTGGTACACACAAGGTATTCCTCCGGTGTCAGTGAGTTGCATGATCTCATGGTCATATGAACATATATACTTGACATGCAAAAAACGATAGCAATAAACTGACACGATCATATGATACGTTCACAGTTTGGGTCTTGTCCATCACATCATTCCCCTAATGATGTGAACTCATTATCAAATGACCACTCATGCCAATGGCTAGGAAACCACAACTATCTTTGATCAACGAGCTAGTCTGGTAGAGGCTCACTAGGGACTTCTTGTGGTCTATGTATCCACACATGTATTTAAGTTTTCAATCAATACAATTCTAGCATGGATAATAGACGACAAATTTATTATTGCCTCTAGGGCATATTTCCAACACATCGTGGATCCGTCAACGGTGGTGGAGTCTGCCATGTTAGTGAAGGATTTGGAGACACCTTATTCGGTGGTGTCATCATCACTATCGGACCCGAAAACGAACGGTTAAAATGTACCAACAAAGGCGACCTACACCTATAGAAGAACATGATTGGGTGAGGGATCCCCCCCCTTCCACCCATGATTATGAGGTCATGAACAGAGGGGGGCCATGAAAGTTGATCCGTGAAGATCTGTTTGTCGAATGCAAAACGTGGGTCGCCTCTTTCCTCGGAATGGGAAAATGTGTTTTTTTCCTATGTAAAGGTCTTCGAAAGAGGAAATAATTTTAGTTAGAACTTTTGTTTGTGGTTGAGGATTCATGATCCCAAATTATTGATAATTTTCTAGGTTCCTTAGAACCGGAATGATTTTTTTAAAATGTCCTTCTACATCTTTAACGCTCTACTGTAAGGCGTACACGTATTCCTAGATCACCAATTTGACTAACTATTATACTGTACAAAAGTTTATCATTGAATTCATATTCAAAAAAGTAACTAATGTCTTATTTTTTAACATATAACTCTAATTTTGTTAGCCAAGTGGATGATCCAGAAATACGTGTGTGCCTTATAAATGGCAAATGGAGTAATCTTTCCTTTCCAGTTTACTGGCTCATCTCGAAATTTGAAATTTCAATTTTGTAGGACCCTAAGAACTCTCACCCATTGCCTTGAACATTGCAAGGGGCTTAGGGGAGGTACCTAGATAAAGAGATCAACTTTCCTTCAAGCATAGGTGTTTATTTGTAAAAGATAGACACTTAATTAGGCACCCCTCATATAAATACATTGATGCTTAAAAATATTCGGTTTATTTTACTAAGCACCTTGCGTTGTACAAGGCCTAAGAAATGAGCATTAATTTCTATCTAATTTTGGTTATCAATTTAATTTTAATGAAATCAACCTATGCGTGAACAAGGAGGTGATTAATACGTGGCCCATCACTCAATTAGACTCTACTAAACTGGAAGAAGTGAGTACCAGGTTACATCAAATTAGTAATTACTCTTTATTTGAATGATTGCATCTTATTATGATTCATACTCCAATTAACCTTGTGGGGCTTTGTCATACCAATAAAAGCACTGTCGTGTCAACATTATCAAAATATGCTTTCGAGCGAAAGTACCCTTCTACTCCCGAGCTCATTTGAGCTCGGCTTGAACAGTAAATTCCAGAAAAAATGAAATAAAATTCAAAAAATTCTGAACTTTTTTTGGATGCAAACTTTCACAAATGTTCTCAGTGCATGGAAATTTCAACCCGAAATAACATTTGTGGAAGGCGTGGCAAAAAAACAAAATCAGCACTCCAAAATGCTTTCAAAAATAGCATTTTTGGAGTATCGATTTTGTTTTTTACCATGACTTCCAGGAAAGTTGTTTTATGATAAATTTCTGCAAGAACATAGAACATTTGTCAAAGTTTGCACACAAAAAAACAGAATTTTTTGTTCACCAGGGAGCATTTGAGCTCAGGCGTAGATACTTCGCGTCCGCTTTTGAGTTGCTATTTCACAAAACTACACTTCTAACTTGAATTTGCTTTTGTAAATAATTTAGTATGCAATATAGTATATAACACTGATAATTATAGGAGACCGAAAATTGGACCAACTATTTAGTGTAACTGCTTGCTACCATGTATATGTGATTGCCGGGATATTTTGTAATATAATTCAGCGATATTTGATTGCATGAAAGTTTAATATTTTGGAATAATAATATGAGGACTAAAACTGAGAATACATATGATTTGTTGTGTTTTGTTATGGTATGGACGTAAAATATTAATTGCATAATAGAATGAAAATTATGATGCATGTTTACATGTTAAGGCTGACCCTGTTCCTATGCATGTGTGCTTGTTGAGGTCGACCTTTTTCCCTACATGTTGTTTTCTGAGGTGGCCCAATTGCATATTTAAGTTAAATACGTTAGTGAGACCTGGCGATTTAATTATAAAAGATACAAACGTAGTTCCTTCCGTTAGATTGAGTAGCATAATTTCTGTCTAACAAAGGCCTGGTCCTATACCACCGGATATTAGTCGAGTTATGTGCCTTCTACATATGTTTGTGTGTCTGATATGGTGACCAGACAGGTAAGGTAGGTGTTAGCACATTTTTGCATAAATTGCATGCAAACTGTGGTTCGGTGACACTTCATGGGCAATGATATACATCAAAACATAATTATGTGGTTTTAGAATAGTTTCGATAGATGAGATGTATTCTACCGATATTTTCTCTTCTATAAAAACTATGTCTGTTTATCTTGTACTATAACCTTGTTTTCCATATGTTTTGGCAGCAAAAAGGTCAGAAGTAAGGTTAACTAGAGAGTAATGGTGGGAGTTTGACCAGAGCTGTTGCTTGAAAGTTGGGTCTTGTTATGGTGGAACACAAGCCAACAAAAAGTTAGGCAGGTGCCCCGGTTGGTTAGCTCACTTGGTTTTTCTCTTTCTCTTGTTCCCAACTCCTCAGCATATTCACTCTGAAAAAAATAAACTCCTAGGCATATTTTTCTCAAAAAAAAAAAATCCTCAGCATATTCCTTAAAAAAAACCAAAAAAAAAAACTCGTGCATCTGCATGGGTATGGGTGGGAGGAAGGCCGGGAACAGCCAGCTAAAAGAAATCAAAAGATCATGTGGGTTAGTTGACCCTGGCACTTTGCCCAACCGTGAGCAAACGACTACAGTAAGAGAGAAAACTCACGCAGGGTGGCTATCAGTTTTGGAGCTAGGACGGATGAACATCATTTTTGGGCGGGCATATGCCACTCAGAAGCTTGCGGGTTAACAATATTGTAGTGCACGGCGGTGGCCCAAATGCATCGTATTTACATAAACACCGAGTGTCGCACATATTGAACAAAAACATCATCGTTCTCGACAATTCGAAATGTGGCACACATTGAGCAAAAATGTCGTCTTCTACAATTTCCCCCCTTGTTACTTCCGACAAGCCTTCGGCGAAGGAAGTGGCGACTCGCAAGCACTCGAAAAACGCACAACGAGGGTGGTCAACTCTACTGAATCTAATTTCAGCATACACTATAATGAAATCGTACAACATGGGTTTCTGTTGCGAGGAGCGTGGTCTTAAAGAGGCTTCCATGAGAGTTACGAGACATGGGCACGGATCCAGTGTTAACCTTTCTTTTATGTACTAGGAGTACTAGGGTTTAGTACTCGGTTACAGTACCGGAGCAGATCATGTGCCTCATTTCTCTACCTGGAGACCACATCAGAAAGCACTAACCAATGTCAAGTACTATCATTACTGGCATCGCCACCAAATTAAAAGGGCCAGGAATCTTTCTTTTTTTTCAAATCGATTCCTTGTTGCTTTACTTTTTTTAGGCTCCTTGTTGCTGTACTACCTGTGCTGCTTAGTGGTTCGTTTCATTCGGCCAATTAGGGTTTTGGCTTGTCAAGAAAGGAATGGGTTTGGTGGTGTGAAATCTCTCACGAGCCTAGGCCCCTGGCTAGCTTTTGGTAGTTGACACCCTGTCCAACTAGGCGGAAGGCCTGCTTCCATTCGCTCCAACCAAATTTTCAGAGAACAATACGATTCGTAGGCTGATTATTCTACGTCTCCCTTACATTTTTTCCTTTGTTCACACAACCCTATCTTAGTGATGATATTTGAGTTAGACTGCTGATTTCAACCACTAGGGGTTTTCGTTCTGTATTCTCCATTTCAAGGAAGACAAGTTTTTCTAGTACTTTCTGAATCCAACTTGCTCCATTTTCCTGAGCAATGCAGGAGAACAAACATGCTATATATCCTACAACATGCTGATTAGCAAGGTTTAAAAAAAACACAAGAACAGAAATATTGCGCAGATTGGATGGCATGGCATATATCCTACAAGAACAGGAAGGCAATAATTGGCTGACTGAAGTTGTTTCCATAGGTTTGAAGCAAGCAAGCTCTCTACGGGAAACAAACAAACTATGGGATAGGATCCTCTAGAACTTCTATAGCATTCCTTCAGATAAAATGGGGAACCGACACTTTTGAGTTAGATCTGAAATGCCTTCATGTATTTTATTTTATTTTGTCAAGCAACAATTACGCGTGCATGACAAAATTGTCGCTGGCTAGCAGCATCTAGGCAACGGACCACATCATGGACTAGTTAGTCAGTTTCTTGTGTGTCTTGGCATGCAAGTTGGTACCAGAAACAGAACCACAAGCACTTTACTTCAGGAAGAGGACAGGCACACCTAACTGTGCAGTTCCTGGCATAGTCCTGCCCTCTAGGGTTTAATTTCTCCTACCTCTGTACCGAAATACTTGTAGTTGGGAAAACTTCCCCCAACTACAAGTATTTCGGTACAGAGGGAGTAGTACGTAGCATCCAAACAAAGTTTCATGTGATAAATGGGCAGACCTCCACGGGCAACCACGGTACAGAAATGCAACTTTGGTGCATGTCAAAGGAAATATGGAGAGCAGATTAAGCAAGGCAGTTATGAAAGGGAAAGCAACTTTGGCGTATTTTCCAGGCTGGCTGGAAAGCAAAGCCAGCCTTGTTAAATCAAAAGAACAATGTGATGGATACCCACACACTGTCAGCATCTTATCTCAATGTGTTTGTTGGTTAGTCCTTTGCTTTGTTTGTTGCATTGATTATTATACTTAACCGGCGGTATTTTGGGCTGGGCAAGCCGGGAAGGGCCGGGCCACACACCCTGGACCGGAAGCCCAGGATTTCGGGCTGGGTCGGCTGAGTAGGCAATCGACCGGGAAAATATGACAAGGAAAATGATGAGGCATGAACAAAAACAGAATGTTCTGATGTTGCTCAGGAAAACACTTCCATATATTCATAGATCAATGACTTCAGACTTGATCAAGAAAAAACTTACAGAAAAGGATAGAAATTAATCAATGGCCTCTTTCGCGTGAACTTCATAGGAATTTGCGGCAATTTATAGAAACAGAAAGATGCGCTAGACCTGGCTAGCTTCAGCATCTGCCTCCGATTCAGTGAGATTATGAATGATGAATCTCTTCCTGCAGCTTCCTCACCACATCTGGATCATAATACTCATGAGACATATGCAGGAAAATTCACCTATCTTTTCTTGACAAACTCAACTTTTGGTTCGAAGGTACAAGACTACCTCAGGCATGCCACAGATTGTCGAACTAACATCACCGTTTCAAAGACCAAAACATAGAATTCACCATCTTGAATATATGACAAGGGTGTAACAGAAGTAACAAGAGCAAACGACGATGGACATGTTTTTTTTTTCTTCCGAGCCAGCCATGACTGACATGGTTCTCACATTACATTGCAGTCACACACAGACATAACAGAGTTCTTCTCAGTTGAAAAGGCTACATAACCCATTCATAAGCACAAAAGGATCTTGGAACAAGAAGGACGCACTTGGTCAGGCTGCCATCAGCATCAGCGGTCTCCTGTGGCCCTGCTGCAGCATCTCGCGCAGCTGCTGGTACCCGCTGCGGTAATGCTCAAGGGTGAAGCACAGCTGCCTAATTGCCTCACGCTTCCCCTCGGCGCTCTCAGAGATCACGAGGTTCTGCTTCTCCACAAGTTCCTCGAGCTCAGAAACCCGAGCACGCAGCTCTGACAGGGACTCATGCACAATAGCGGACTCTGCCGATATCTTGGCATGCTCAAGTTGGAGCTGACTAAGGTGGACATCCATCTGTTTCATCTTTTCATCACGTGCTGTGAAGTCAGTCTGTAGAGTGGCCAGCTTGTCATCAACTGTGACTTTCTCTGATAATATCAGTTCAAGCTTGCTTGTAAGATTGGCAAGGTCTTGATTCAGCTCAGAAATATGTTTCTCGCTGTTCATTTTTTCTTCTGCCCTGTCAGCATAAGCTTGCTTAATCTCTGCTTCCATGGATGCCAGCTTGCCTTCGAGAGAGGCATTGGCTTCTGATAGTGTTGAAAGTTCAGCGCTAAGATCAGATTTCTCCAGTGAATGTTTTTCCTCAGAATCGCACACCACCCTCTCCAGCTCCTTAATACGGTCCTGTAGTATTGATTTCTCTTGTAAGGCTCTATCTAGCTGTGCTTCTAGGTTCTTGATGGTTTCTTCTTTCTCCAGTAAAACTTCTTCCAGTTCTGCTTTTGTATTCTTTATTGCCTCTTGCAGCTTCACCATCTCGGAAGCTGAATAATCTAAGCAGACTGCTGTGTCTTCTAGCTCTTCAATCCGAGACCCGAGCTGCAACTTCTCCTGTGACAATTTTGCTAGCTCACCTTCAAACTTTGTGATAACTCCTTGGAGCATTCCAGTCTCAGCCTCAAGAGCAGATTTATCACGCAGATACTTCGCTGAAAGTTCTCCAAGCTCCTGCTTGCACTTATCAACTTCAAGATCACGATGTGCCAATTCAATTTCAAACTGCTTTGCTGCTGAGGCCATTGCTTCCTTCAGTCCATCAGTCTCATTTTTGTTCGCCAACAGTGCAGCTTCCAATGCTTCTTTCTCACTGTTGACTTCTTCAAGATCCTCCCGCAGTCTTTTGTCATGTTCAGGCACTTCTGAGATGGTATTCTTTTCCTCTAAAGCATCAAGTTTCCCCCTTGCTTCATGAAGCTCATCTTCAAGCTCAATAATTCTTTGGCTCAAGGCATAAAACATGCTGTTGCCATTTTCCTCTTTGCTTTCATCAAGCTCTGACTCAGACTCTGAAGACGACGAAGACCCATCACTCCCCTTCTTGGATACGTCAGAGCTCACACCAGAGCCAATGGACACATCAAAGCAATCTGACCGAGGTTTTGGCTTTTGCTCTGTAGACGGAGGAGACTGTGTCTCAGAATCTGATTCAGGGGCACCAAAAGAGCCATGTGGCTGCAGTGATGATGGGATATTTTTGCGCAGTTCGCCAGTTACATTGTCGTACCGCTCAGCAAGGGTGCGATACATGTGATAGAAATTTTTTATGTGGGCAACAAGCACAGGTCGTTCTGGGTAATCCTTTTCTGCAGAGGATTCACCTTCCTCCTCAACAAGTCCCAGCATCTCTTTCACTTGCATCTCCATCTCTGTTCAGTTAGAAGAATGGTTATATTCAGAAAACAACATGTCATAGCTTGTTAGACCAGAAAAGACTAAAATCATACATGAATGAAGTCCTGCACACCACTATTGTCTAGCAAACAACAAGGTCCAAATTTAGACCAAACAAAGTACTACCTCTGTCCCATAATACAAGACGTTATTGCATCCAATATGTGAGTATATTCGATGTAATAATGTCTTATATTATGGGACAGAGGGAGTATCTAATTCCAGTATGTAAGACAGGAACAGAACGTCTGAGAAACATTATTCATTACCTTGTAAGTTCTCTGAGAGCCACTTGGAGTTTTCTGGACTAATGTGGCTATCCCACCACCATGAACGGGATTTCCTTAACTGTGACCCTTGAGTTCCTTTCATCTTCACCAGAATATACGAAAATCCTTTTTGTTATGCAGACCTGATAATGATTCAAATGGATATACAAGTGAGAAGGGAGAACAAGATACACACAACAGAAGTGAAGTACTTAAAATAACTCAAACACAGATCTATAAGACACTTTACTACAGAAACCACAAACCAATTGTCTCAGAATTCATAGCAACGCAACATAGGATCAAAGGGGGAATTAAACAAAATGCAGAAACACAAAGTTGCTGGCAAAACAAGCTCAGGACTGTACTTCAGCGCCGGTTGAGTGACTTGCCTGTGCAAGGGAAAGATTAGCTAGGAGATATGCAATGATCTGGCCGACAGAGTAAGTCTTTCACACACTACATAAGAAGGTCAAGGAAATAACAATCCTTCTCAAATGAGCAAAACTTATATCCTAGTTACGAGTGTATGGCAGGAAGAGTAGATAAATAGGATGCGAAACCCCGGGGGACCAGAGCTGTGGGAAGCCCATGACTGACAATGATTACCTATCTAAAGAACAGTGGCATGGAGTGAAAGACAGTGACATTTTTTTCTGGAAAGGGAAAACGTCCGCTCTTCAATAAGCAATTCAAAAATGAATGAATACATGCATGCATGCTATCACAAGGAAACATCAGCAACAATCCATAATGCCAGCTTCCTTAAGACCAAAATGATGAGTATAGCATGTAAACCGGGCAAATATTTAAGAAACAGACAGACAGTGACGTTGATCAGATCTTGTAGCTACCAATTATCCGAGAAGAGAACCCTGTATTGATAGAATAAAATGGCTGGCACTTGGGTGTCAAATGTCCAACTGCAAAGGACACGGCAGCTACAGCTATGTGAGACTGCCTGATAGGTAGGTCCGGCAACCTGATTCAGTGAACTGGGAACGATCTCGGTCAGACAATAAGAATGGACAGCAAACATTGAACCCCACGTTGATCTGAAACTTTGGGGTTCAGGCAAGAGGTCGCAAACGTGCAACCAAAAACGCTCCTGTCTGACATTATTATTCAAGGTAACAAGGCCATCAGGAACACTGCTCAACGAATTCGACATTATTGAAGAAGATCCGGGATCCACTAGACATGGCGAGGGGCACACCTAGATAAGGTAATAGACACGTGAGAGCGATATGACATGAAGCGGGCTATCAGCATGTGAACAGTCCCACTAGCAGAGCACGAGGGCTAAAGATGTAAGGCGAAGCAACTGGGCTATCTTGCGTTCTTTGCACTCTGAACTGAAAGCACGGGTACATTCGACATGATTTTGTCCGCGTTGGATCTAGGTAAACTGAAGGCATGGCATGACGCGACGCGACGAACAGCATCACAGCGGGGTCAGTCAAAGGAAGCACGGGATCAACTGCGTCTTGAGCTCTTCACAGAGCAGAGCAGGCACTGTAAAACAAGCAGTGCTGTGACTACGGATCGATCTGCCGCAGGCGGAAAAGGAAGACGAAGAGGAACGAAAATTCCGCGGCGGCTACAGGTGCCGGACTAGAACCTCCGGCGACGGGAACGAGGAAGCGCCCAGCCCCCGTCCTATAATCGCCCCTCCGCTCACCGCGACAAGGACAAACAGCGTCACGTAAGGAGAAATAAGGAAACGCCGCAAGGATTTACCGAGGTTCACCGGAGATCCGACCACCTCGACGCCCCCGAGACGCGGCGCCGAACCTTGGCACGGCAGGAATGGAGATGGAGGCCGGCCGGGGACGGGAGGGAGGGAGGGAGGTTACGGGAACTCGGGGAGCGCTAAAGCCCAAGAAGGCGTCGGGGCGTGGGGGTTTTCGGCGGCGAGTTTGTTTACCGTGGTGCCCCTGGGCGGACGGGGGGTTTCGGTGGAGTCCCGGGCGTTGATGAGCTGGACGCCACGGGAGAGGGGTAACTGCCAGCTACATTAACGTTGCTGATTAAATTAGTAGCCGGTTTCGAATGATGGACGTGGGGCGACCACATGGGCTGATGGACGTGGCCCGGCCGGCCGTGGAGATGGAGCCTGTCGCCGGGGAAAGTGGTAGGACCCGCTGCCGGTGTGGGAAAGGGAAAGCCTCGGATCGCGGCTGCCGCTGCCGGCGGCGGCAGCAGCATTGGATCCCTCCTGGGTATGGGTGGCGTGGTTGGGCGTGTTTGACGCTCCTGTGTGTGGAACACGACGATAAAATTTGATAGACTTGTTTGAAAATAAAAGCAAAACAGTGAGGATGCTTGTTCTAAGGAGAACACACATGTCGTGCCAATTTCTTCGGAAGGCGTGGTATATTATTATTTCGGGGAAAAACTTTGAGAGATTTTTCTTCCGCCTGAAAAGTCCTAAGGTCATATGTAGTACTCCCCCGTCCGGCAATTTTTGTCATCAATAAAAATGAATAAAAATGATGTATTTTAGTTATAGATACATCTCTTTTTGTTTATTTTAATGACAAGTATTTTCGGACAGAGAAAATACTTATTAAGAATCACATGACTTTACAATTACAGACATAAAAGGTAAAAATACAATCAAAGTCTTAAGAGTGCGAAAGCAGTGGCGGAGCTAGCGAATTGCCAAAGCCCGGGCACACCATGAACTAAAGTTTACTTTGGTAAACACACCACAAATATCATATGTTGGGATAAATGTCATGTGTAATATGCACACTGATGTTACATAGATGATAGATCATAGAACAGAAGTAAAAAAGAAATGAGATTCAATATCAAATAACTCTTAAATCAGTAGCCACACCACAAACCTTTTTTCGATGTCTCAAAGGCAAAAGTCCAAATATCGAGGGAACATCATGTGCGCACAAGAGAATATCCAAGATACAAGTATATTAGGGGCGTGTTTGGTTGCCCGCATGCAGCCCAACCACGTCCACGCGGGATGTGCCCGGCCTATTTGGTTGCCTGGGCTGCATGCGGTTTGTGGCCCGCACGGACCTTAAAGCAGTCCGCAGCCTGGCTCGGAGGAAACTGTCGAATCGGCAGTCTGGCTGGGCGCGGCCACACATGCGAGGCAGTTGCACGCCTCGGGCAGCGCGGGAGACGGAGGGGACGTCTCATAACTCGCCTCCCACTCTTCTCTCACCGCCCAGTCGCACTGTTCCCATCGCTCCCTCACCGCCCCTCCCTCTCATCCCCTCCGATGGCTCCGCCTCGTCCACCGTCGCGCCGCCCTCTGACCCCCGTCGACCAGCGCATCGCCAGCATCCAGGAGCGCTGGCTAGCTGGGCTCCAGAACTCGGGCCAGGACCTGGCGTGGGTGCTGTGAGCGCCGTCCCCCATCTGCTGTCGGCCAATGCGGTGTCGGTCGTACCTGCTCCGCCGCCGATTCCGGACCTCGTGGTCCTGGGCTCGGGGCCGTCGTCGTCCATGGAGCCGCCGCTTCTTGGGACCCCATTGGGCACGGGGGTTTCTTGACCCCCGTCCAAGGGTTTTCTCCTGTCGGCGAGCCGTCCTCCTCGACCTCTGGCGTGGCGATGAGCACGGGGCCGAGGCCACAGGCCGTCGCCAGGGCTGGCTCCTCCTCTGCTCCGCCACCTCTCTCCTTCCCGCCGGGGTTTTCACCTCGGCCTCGGTTCGCTGCGACTGCGCGTGCTCTGGTGAGTCAAATCCCCTCAATGCTTGCTCGTAGATGTAGATTATGGGTTTATTTCTTAGGCATGTGCTAGTAGTTAGTGGATTCGATATGATTAGATAGGATTCAAGCAGATCCGATTGAATGCCATCCCAATCGAATCCAGTCGGACCGATTTGTTCTTGTTTCGTACAGTGTGTGTCCTAGGACAACTTTCTTCTGCTACTGCTAGTGTGTCCTAGGATCTGTGTTCATGCTAGTAGTTGTGTTAATGCTAGAATCCCCAATGGTAGTGTGCTTTGCTAGAATATGTGTTCATGGTAGGGTCTTGCTAGGATCTGTGTTCATGCAAATGGCATGTTCATGTTCAAGCTAGGATCATGTTCATGTTGCTAACATACATGTTCAAGCTAGGGTTTGTGTTGATTGTTATACGTGCATGTAGTAGGACCATTTTAGGATGCTGCCAAATGTGCATGGCTGCACATGGGTGCTATTGGCACTTGTTGTTGCTATTTTTAAATGTTTCCATGCTTAGGATAGTGCAGTGATGAGTAGCAGTTGCAGAAAAGCAAGTGCCACTGATCAGTGGCATTTTCATAACAACAAGTGCCATTGATAAGTGGCATTTGCTCAAAGAGTTTGTGCACTGATCAGTGACATTTGCTCTTGGGCAAATGTCTTTGATCAGTGCCAATTTGCAAAGAGTTTGTGCACTAATACTTGTCATCTTAGCTGACAAGATATTGAAGAGTGACTGGGATGTGACGGGTGGAGGAGCTCAGGTGGTGGCCGGAGCTGAGGGCACCGAGGATTTCATCTCCATGAACAGGTGGCTCGGGACGGTGGACCTGCCTGGCAGGATCGCCTTCATGAGGCTGCCTCGTTCAAGGGGACGATCTCTGAGGCAGGGCCACGAGGAGGGGGCCAGGGAGCCGCTGTGCTTCTACCAGTGATGACCCACAAGTGTAGGGGGTCTATCGTAGTCCTTTCGATAAGTAAGAGTGTCGAACCCAACGAGGAGCAGAAGGAAATTATAGGCAGTTTTCAGTAAGGTATTTTCTGCAACGCATAAACTAGGGTTTAAGTTTCTGTCACTCTAGCAACCCATCATCTACTTATTACTGCCCAATGCCTTCCTCTAGGGCCAAACAATGGTGAAGTGTCATGTAGTCGACGTTCACATGACACCACTAGAGGAAAGACAACATACATCTCATCAAAATATCAAACGAATACCAAATTCACATGACTACTTATAGCAAGACTTCTCCCATGTCCTCGGGAACAATCGTAACTGCTCACAAAGCATATTCATGTTCATAATTAGAGGGATATTAATATGCATAATGGATCTGAACATATGATCTTCCACCAAGTAAACCAATTAGCATCAACTACAAGGAGTAATCAACACTACTAGCAACCTACAGGTACCAATATGAGGTTTTGATACAAAGATTGGATACAAGAGATGAACTAGGGTTTGGGAGGAGATGGTGCTGGTGAAGATGTTGATGAAGATAACCCTCCCCAAGATGGGAGAGTTGTTGGTGATGACGGCGGTGACGATTTCCCCCCCCCCCGGAGGGAAGTATCCCCGGCAGAACAGCTCCGCCGGAGCCCTAGATTGGTTCTGCCAAGGTTCCGCCTCGAGACGGCGGCGTCTGGTCCCGAAAGCCCCCTTATGATTTTTTTCAGGTCAAAACACCTCATATAGGAGAAGATGGGCATTGGGGGGTCACCGGCTGGCCCACGAGGCAGGGGGGCGCCCCCCACCCTCGTGGACACGTGGTGGCCCCTCTGGCAGATCTCTTTCGCCAGTTTTTTTTTTGTATTTTATGAAACGGTGTTTCGTGGAGTTTTGGAGCTTTTTGAGTTGTGCAGAATAGGTCTCCAATGTTTGCTCCTTTTTCAGCCCAGAATTCCAGTTGCCGGTATTCTCCCTCTTCATGTAAACCTTGTAAAATAAGAGAGAAAAGGCATAAGTATTGTGACATAACGTGTAATAACATCACATAGTGCAATAAATATCAACATAAAAGTATGATGCAAAATGGACGTATCAACCAGCAGATCAAGGACAACGAGGACCTTGCCATGCTCATCGTCCCTCGCAAGTTCGTGGAGGTGATGAACACCTGGTTGGTCATCAAGCGGCTCCAGCGCATGGTCAGGCTGTCGGCGAACAAGCGGTGCGTGTTCTAGGTGCAGGTCCAAAACTTCGAGGGGCACATGGTGCTTGGCCGGGGCTGGAACTACTTTTGCCGCCGCCATCGGATCATCCCCGGCGACCTCATCGTTGTGCGCATCTCAAGACTTAGACTAAAGGTTCATATCTACAACCACGACTCCTCGGTCATGTGCAGGTTTCGTTACAGCAGGCACAACTACGTTGGTGACATCGAGCATGCTATGTAGTTAAGTTAAGTAAGGTGTTAGTGTTGAACTTTTATGGTGTGTGGCGAGACTTGTGCTAGGAACTTGTTCATATTTTGGCCAGGAGAAGCACCCTGGCATGGAGCAGGGAAGGAGGATGCCCCTGCTGTTAATCTAGACTTATGTTATGTAATTAAGTAGTTTGTTGTCATTTCCTTGCTTGCTGTGTTTGATTTCATTTGGTTGCTAGCATTGTTTGATCTTACTGTTGTGCTGATCATGTGGTGGTAAGACCACCACAATTGAATGGGGTGAGCAGAACACAAACGATGTTTGCAACCAAACAACTGAAGTTTGCACCTGCTCACACCCTAAGCACAAAAACGACAACCAAACAGCAGGGGGATAAGTGCCCGTCCATGTGATGCAGGCAACCAAACAGATTGATTCTGTTGCATATGAGGTTGCATTTCAAGAACCAGGCTGGCTGGAGATGAAAATGCAATGCAATTACTGTTGCAAACTACAATCAAACACGCCCTAGTAAATTACAGAGAACAATTCACCTAGCTGCCGAAGTGCCGATCGTGTGTTGCCGTCCGCCCTAGTTGTGACGCCTCCGATTTGACCGTACACTAATCATGCACGCAAATGTGTACGACCAAGATCAGGTGTAATGCCCAGGATGGAGTTATACCTCCTACGGGTCGAGGCCCGACTTAAAGGCATAATTCCATCCTAGAATGATCTCAAGTCTGGTAAACTTTGCACAACTCATGTAAAAGAGGGGATAGTAAACTGAAAGTAGTTGGCTTACAATCGCCACGTCACAGAAATAACAGTACAAGTCTCAAACATCAAACATTAAGATCACTACAACCCTCTAAGGGCAAAAGTCAAATGTCAAAGTACCAAACTCAGATAAAACAACCACAGGCGGATCGAATCCTAGTAAGAGACTCCACTACTGATCGTCCGGGTAGCGCACGTAGTACCGACTACGCTCCTCGTCATACTCCCAATCCAGCTCGGTGCCATCACCTGGATAGCTCACAGCTGGACCTGCATCTGGTGTGTGAAGTAACTGTGAGCCACAGAGGACTCAGCAATCCCGTCTCCGGGTAACAGAACTATCAAAGCCTTTAGGTGAGGGAAAAGGCTGAAGAAAGAACAAGTCTGCAGCAGCAACTAGCATCTAGCTTACGCAAGTGAGAGCGAGAAGAGAAGGCAACGGCGAGAAGTGATCACGAAGTGATCCTAGCTACAAGCTCACAACCATAACCCCTCCGTGTTCAACTCCCGAATCCCTATTCGGAAATTGACAGTCACGGAACACACGCTGGTAGTGTACTAGTAACATTGTGTCAAGTTTTCTACAACCGGAATTAACAAGCTCCCATCTGCCACATAACCGCGGGCACGGCTTTCGAAAGTTCAAACCCTGCAGGGGTGTTCCAACTTGACCCATTACAAGCCCACGATCCGCGGAGTCGCAACTCCAAAGTGGGAAGACCCGAGTATCCTCGGAATCCCGTGCTCAAGATATACCGAGCTAAGGTAAGGCTAATCCAGCAAATCCTCCCGGCGTGCCGACACCCTGATAGTAGCCGCGCGTATCTAGTCTCAGGCCACGACCGGATGGGCGATGCTACAGGTTTTTACCAAACCTTGAGTTTCCTCGAGGTGGCCCTGCAGGACCCCCGTTTCGGACCAACACTCATGTGGAGCACTGGCCCGGGGTTGTTGATTAAGGAAGATGGTTAATTACTCCCTATGCATGTTTAGTTTGTTATTAGGCAAATAGTACCAATGTTGGGATTTGCTGGAAAAGACTTAGCACTTAGCGGTTTATCGAGGGGGTCCCATACACCCCAACCGTGTTAGGAACGCATAATCAAGGAACATAAAACCGGCTTATACGGATCCTAACGGCATGAGTGGAACAAAACACCAAGCAAAAGGCTTAGCCTTCCACCCTTGCCAATATATAGATGATTTCAATTAAAGCATTTATATAGTGTGATATAACCCAACCAAACTTCAACATGGAGCAAGCATCTTCACTTCACCTGCAACTAGCAACGCTATAAGAAGGGCTGAGCGAAGCGTACTTAGCCAAACAACGGTTTGCATAGGTAGGGTTGGTTAAACATGGCAATTGGTTACAAGTAGGAGGCTGACAAGAAGAACATGGGCATCGAGGCAAAACTATAGATCGAGACTACTAGCAATAGGCAAAGATAGTAATGTTATCGGGGTTCGGTCATCTTGCCTGAAGAGAAGTCGTTCGGATCGTAAGAAGGGTCCTCGTGATCAACCTCGTTGGAAACCTCGTGCTCAACTTCGTACCCGGTCTCAGCCTCCGGCTCTAAACAAACCAAACACACCAAGCACCAATCAACAAGATGCAAATGCGCACTCAAAAAACATGAATGCATGATGGATGCACTAAGGATGCACACGGAGCACGTAAAACATCACTCAAGCAAAACACCTCAAAACAAGATAACAACCTGATAGTATTAATCTACACAGAAAAACACCCAAGTTTGATATAAGAATCGCTGAAATCGGAGTTACGGGCTAAAAGTTATGCCCGAAACAAGATTTGAGCGAAAGCTGAAAATTACAGCAACATAGCAACTTGGGAGCTCAAAATAATTAAGCTCCAGCACCCAAAAAGCATGGCAAAGGACTTGAACACAAACTAGATATAAAGTACAGCAACTAGGTCCAAAGTGCACCCCCAACGGAGTCACGGATCAATAGCAATGATCTTGGACATATTGAACTTTGAAATAAAATTCTGGCAGCAGAATTTTATTGAAACTTTAGAGCAAAAGATAAACATGCTACAGCCACTCAAATGGACATGTGAGGACATGGATGGAAAGACAACAATATATACTACAAGGAACAGTCAAAAACCACCCCAAAACTATCATGCTTTGTCCTACAATATCACACGAACATGGCATCGGAACATAACAGATTTCAGACTTAGTGAAATTTCACTAAGTCCTAAAACAGCAATATCATCATAGCATCAAAAAGAGCATGTTTAAGTCACCTCGAAACTAAACATGGCAAAGGGTAAGCACCTCATCAAAATACATATGACGGTGATCCCGAAACACACAAGCATGCATCATTGAGGTGAACACAACGATTGCAACGAGCTCAACAAGATGGCATTCCATAACAAGGGAAAACACAACATATGAACATGGCACTTTGCAACGATGATAACAAGGCAACAATAAATCTACCATGCAACCTATCACAAGCAACACGTAGTTCGTGGCGAGACGAACACGTGGACATGTCATCTGCATCGTTTGGACAAACGAGCTAAAAGATATCACATGACAAAGGTGGCATGGAAATAACACATAACAGCAGTTTATATCACCATGCACTCTTGTAACAGCAAAACAAGTGTCTAGAAGACCTCTAACATGCATGACTACAACAGGTAAAACGTAGAGGACATCTCCACGAACATCTGGACATGCTACACGCGCAAAACGGAGCAACAGGCACAAAGTTAGAGCAGGTCAAAGTTAGCATAACAGATCAAAAGCAACAGGGACTTAGGGTTTGAATTAGACCTCAGATCGGATCTGAGATGAACAGTAGCGGTGAACAGTACGGGCCGGCCGGATCTGGGCCCGCGCGGGGAGGCACTGTGCGGCGGCGGCCCGCGGAGCGAACGAGCGGCGGCGGCCCGCGGAGGGGAACCGAGGCCCGGCGGAGGCCCACGGGGAAGAGGCGGCGGCGCGGCGGCGGCCCGCTCGGGCGGAGGCCCACGCGGCGCTGGCGGCTTGCGGCGGAGGCCCGCGGCTGGCTGGGAAGGAGGCGAGGGAGGTAGCGGGCCGGGGGGAGGCGGCTGCGGCCCACCGCGACGACGGCGATGCGGTCCCCCAGGGGCGACGTACGGGCCGGGGTCGAAGCGGCCGGCTCGGTGCGGCGCGAGCCCGAGCGCTGGGCGACCAAGTGGCCCTCGAGGCCAGGCGGCGGTCGGCCTGCGTTGACTTCGCGCTTCGAGCGATGCGGTGCTCTGGCTTCGAGGGATCCGATGGATCGAGGGGATCCTTCGGGATCCAGATGAACAGTGGAATGGATCTGATAAAAAGAGAAAAAAAAGAAAGTGGAGAAGGGGAAGAAGAAGGGGATGCCCAAATAGACCTAGGGGTCTATATATAGCAGTTTTAGACTAGGGTTTGGAGACTAGGGGTGTTTAGGAGCCCTCCGATCGTGATCCAACGGAACCGATCGCGGGGATTGATTTAAAAGGCCTAGACGGAGATAAAAGAGAGCAGTAGGGGTATTTCCGGGACACGAAGTAAGGGCACTTCGGACCCACACGAACATCGGAGGGAAAAGTCAACGGAGTCCAAACGAGACGAGATTTGAGAGGCGGGTTGCACACAACAAAACAACAACACACAACACAACCTCGCGGCACACCGGTAACGTAAAACGCCCGAACAACAAAGTAGGCCTACGGGACGTCACGGACACGTGAGGGAGCTCCGGAACACGAAACGGACAACGGGAAGGAACACACGGAACCGGATGCAACCCACAACACAAATGCAATGCAATGCACATGTCTACATGATATGAATGAATGCCACACACTCACACAACAAAACGACGAAAGCCCGAAAGACAAAGAACCCGAAAAGGAAATAGATGAAGCCGGAGATATATTATAAACCCAAAAGGGAAAGTATTACATCCGGGGCATTACATCAGGGACTCACTTGAAGATATCACAACACAACTCTAGACACAAATTAAAATAATACAAGCTTTATATTACAAGCCAGGGGCCTCGAGGGCTCGAATACATAAGCTCGATTACACAAGAGTCAGCGGAAGCAATAATATCTGAGTACAGACATAAGTTAAACAAGTTGCCATAAGATGGCTAGCACAAAAGTAGCAACGATCGAAAAGGCAAGGCCTCCTGCCTGGGACCTCCTAATTACTCCTCGAAACCGAACTCCATGTAGAAACATCATCGGGATCATATGGGTCCTGGACTCCACCATCTGGTTGCATCAACCAAGAAGAAAGGAGAAAGGGGAAAAGGGGGAACAAAGCAACCGTGAGTACTCATCCAAAGTACTCGCAAGCAAGGATCTACACTACATATGAAATGGTATCTGTGTAAAGGGTTAATATATGTGGACTGAACTGCAGCATGCCAGAATAAGAGGGGGATAGCTAATCCAATCAAAGACTACGCTTCTGGCAGCCTCCATCTTGCAGCAGTAGAAGAGAGTAGATTGAATAGTAACAACTATCAAAGCTTCTGGCCGCCTTCGTTTTGAGTAGCTGAAGAGTTCACCAAGTAACAATGTATAGCATAATCCTACCCGGCGATCCTCCCGCACATCACCCTGTGATAGAGCAACCACCGAGTTATATCTGGAACTCATCTGGGTGTGTTTTTATTAAGTAACCAGTTCTAGTTGTCATGAGGTCAGAGTACAACTCTGGGTCGTCCTTTTACCGAGGGACACGGCTATTTGAATAGATTAACATCCCCGCAGGGGTGCACCACATAACCCAGCACGCTTGATCCCATTTGGCCGGACACACTTTCCAGGGTCATGCCCGGCCTCGGAAGATCAACACGTCGCAGCCCTGCCTAAGCACAACAGAGAGGTCGGCACGCCGGTCTAAACCCTAGGCACGCAGGGGTTCGGGCACATCGCCCAACGCACACCTGCACGTTGCGTACTTGGCCGGTGAGCAAACCTAGCAACCTCCATTACTAAGGAAGTTCCGTTACGCTGTCCAACCCAGCGCGCGCCGCTCAGTCGCTGACGTCAAGAAGGCTTCGGCTGATACTACGACGTCGAGTGCCCATAACTATTCCCACGTAGCTGGTTAGTGCGTATAGGCCAATGGCCAGACTCAGATCAAATACCAAGATCTCGATAAGCGTGTTATTATGAAATAACCGCGGACAATGACCAGGGCCAGACCCACCTGTCTCCTAGGTGGTCGCAACCCGCCATGTCGCTCCGCCACAAAGTAACCATCAGGGGGCTGCCGGGAACCCAGGCCCAGCACTACCTGTGTGGAACCACCTGCCCCTTCAACCCCCATCTCCGAATCATCATCATGTGTATGTAATAGTGTAGTATATACCCGTGATCACCACCCGAGTGATCACGGCCCGATAGTATAGCATGGCATACGGACAAGAATGTAGGGCCACTCATGGAGTACTAGCATCCTATACTAAGTATTAGGATAGCAGGTAAAGGTATCAACAGTTGTAGCAACAAAGACAGGCTATGCAACAGAATAGGAGCTATCGAATCGACAACAGTAGCAAACCTAATGCAAGATTAAGAGAGATGTGAATGGGTGATATCTGGTGATCAAGGGGGGGGGGGGCTTGCCTGGTTGCTCTGGCAAGAAGGAGGGGTCATCGTCGACGCAGCCGATCATGGTGGCACTGTCAGCGGTCTCAGCCCCGGTGTCTATCGGAGAGAAGAGGGGAAGAAATAATAAACATAAATCAAACAATTGTAACACAAAGTATGACATGGCGATACGATGTGCCAGGTGTGCCCTAACGCAGTGTTACATGTTACCGACAAAGGACAATCCCATCTGGGAAGTTTTCCCGGTTCCGGACATTTGTCAGACAGATGACCAGAAGGGAAAAGTTCCATGTTCAGGTATTTAGAGGCACCGCACGAATATGCGGGTAACGTATCCGGGTTCGTCTCGTCGTTCTGAGAAACTTTCATATATAAATTATTTTCATCAGAGTTACGGATTATTTTATATTAATTTATAAAGATTTAAACATTTTCTAAATTGTTTTAATTCGAAAATTAAATGTTAAATTGCTATGCGTACACAGAAGTGTACCCACGGAAGGGCTTGTGTGGCTGACCTGTAGGCCCAGTTGACTTGGTCAACTGCCCAGTCAGCAAAGACTGACTGGTGGGGCCAGTCAAAGTCAACAATCCAGTCAGCATTGACCGACCAATGGGTCCCACTTGTCATAGACTCATCTAATTAACAGATCTAATTAGACTAATTATGTTCATTAGGCTAATTAGGCAAAGTTAATTAATTAATTAACTAATTGTGATTTCTTATTTACTTTTTTTAAAAAATATATTTTTAATTTTACTTTTCGTCCTGGGGGCGGGCCCCACGTGCCATTGGCCCATAGGGGCTATCGGATTTCACGGGCGTGCGGGCACGCGGGTGTGGCCACGAGCCCGCCGAGGCGAGTCGGGCGATGGCCGGCGAGGTGCACGCGCCCAGGCCAGGGGCGCTGCACGGCCGCACGAGGCCGGCGGGGCAGGCGGCCGCAACTAGGGAAGTGGCCTGGCCGGAGCGCCGTTGGGAGGCGCGCGAAGCGACCGATGCGGCGTGTGTGTGCAGGCGACGGACGGGGACACGAGCACACGGCAGGGGCTGTGCCGGGGAGGGGGGGCGCGGGCACGGCCGGGGCAGCGAGCGGAACCTCGGGCGGCGGCAGCTGCGCGAGCAGCAGAGGCGGCGAGCAAGGCGGAGGGCAGCCAGGTTGGCGTGGGGGCGCGCAGATGGAGGGTTGCGGGGCAAGGTGCGGCGAGCTTGCGCTCACCCGGGCGCGGGCGCAGCCGGACCCGACGACGGGAGCAAAGGGGGAGAGGAGAGGAGAGGCTGCTCACGAGCGACGTGAGAAGAGGGGCGACGAGGCTCGGGGAGGTCCGTTGTGGAGGGTACGAGGAGGCGGCGCCGGCGATGTCGAGGCGGCGGTGGTTGGAGGGGTCGACGGGGCGTCGGTGAGGGGTGTCGTGGTCGGGGGCGATTCCGGGCGGCGACGATGTTGGCCCCCCGATTTAGATCGGGGGGAGAGGAAGGAGAGACCGTGGGGGGGAGTTGGGGTGGTAGTGGGCTAGGGTTCGGGGTAAGTAGAGATATAGGTGGGGGAAAACTGGGCCGGCCAGCTGGGTCGAGGCCCAGTTGGGCCAGGGGTTGGCCCCTTTCTTTCCTTTTGGTTTTTCTGTTTTGTTATTTTCCTTTTATTTATTTTGTTTCTGTTTATTAGTTTTCTTTTATTTTTGCTTTAGTATAATACCAAAATGGCACCTAATTTGATGTTACAAAAAATGCCACTACCACATTAACTTGTTATCCAAACTAAAATAGTTACGTAATTATTAAATATTCAAAAGTATTTGAATAACAGTTTTCGCTACTGTTTTTATTATTTTGGTGCATCTAGACATACTATGCTAGTGTGGTTTCTTCATCGATATTTAGTATGGATTATTTGCCACAAATCGAACATTTTGGTTTTAATGTTTCAAAACTTTTGTTGTTTACCTTTGTTTCAAATTTGAATTTGGATCGGTTCTGAACTAACGCTAGATTAGTAACAGTGATCGTGGTGGCGTGGCATCATTAGCAAAGATTTACTGTAGCTAGATTACCCAGGCGTCACAATTCTCCTCCACTACAAGAAATCTTGTCCCAAGATTTAAGCGGTGGAGCACGAGGGGAAAAGTGTTAGTAGCAAAAACCTAATGAGTCTTCTCGGTCTTGGCTGCCATTTCGCAGAGGTTTATCCCTTTCGTTGATGTCTTCATTTCTCTGCTTCAAGGCATCGTGATCAAGTCGTCATCCTTTCTTCGGGATCTCCACCGTCCTACGAACGCGACCAGGGGAAAAAACTTCGGAAGAACACATCTCCACAAAGCTGGGCATCTGACGGTGAACTCAATGGGAAATACTCGAGGTACCCCACGAGTTGTATTTCGATATATTCGTTGAGTGCAATATACGATGGTACCAAAGTTTCAAATGGGTAGACAATCATTAGATGCCTAGACAAAAGCTGGAATGGGGGCTTGAACAACGAGAATAACATGGTGTCTGTTTCCCGGATGAATAATGGTATAAAATTTAGCTCGTGAATCACATACAAAGCCAGGTGCAAGGGATACATTAGAATCCAGGTTGTAAAGAAGAGTCAGGTTTCGATCCTGGGACCTGTGGGTTATGGGCCCATCATGTGGGTTAAGAGTAGGAAGGGCGATGACATCTTGCACAGAAAGCAAGGCATGTCAGAGGATAGTCTGTCAGCTAAGTTGGCAACAATGTCGGTACCAAGGAAGGGGGACGAAGAGAACCATTTTCTTGCTCGTTAAAACGAGGCGGGCCGGTAGGCAAAGTTTTCTTCCATCGGTGGTTACCGGAATGTTATCAACCATAGTAATAGGGTCTTACCGACAGAGCTGTACAACAAGGTGTTTACATAAGCAGAGAATTATTACTGCTTAGATTATATGTAGATCAAAGAAAGGTTAAACAAACAAATGGAAAGGAAAATTGTGATTACACACAATCATTAGGAGTATATCCTTCCCATGGACAAGCAGAACATGGCATACAGGGTAGGAGAGCAAGTACCCAACCATTCAGATAAAGAGGCAAGGATTAATCGAGATGTTACCCATACAACGGTGTTTGGATAACTAACCAATAAACATTTAGCATCACGCCTCTAATGTTCTTGTTGATGAGCGGGGTATCATAGTCATGCTTCGTGGTAGCAATGACATGGTGTTTCAACCAAGGGCCAGACTTTGGATACACAAACGATCCATCAGGAGCAACTTATAAGATAAGTCTTACAATTTCCTCATGGAAGAATGCCTAACATTGTAATAAGGGAAACTATATCGATAGGTCTTCCGGCCTAGTGTGCAAGGCATGACAAAACCTTACCGGGTCATAAAAGACCAGTGTTATAAGTCTTGGAATTATGTTCCAACCATCATATCCGACCGAGATTCAGATCCGATTGATGTCATGATACCTCAGACTCAGGATGTTCGAGAAGAAAAGGTGCAACATAAATCGACGAAATGACATTGCAAGATTCTCGGGAAATGAACTATGGGAGCGGGTTCCCGAAACAACAGTTCATCATTACACCAAGGAGAGGATGAGGAGGTGGCTGATGGGCTCAGCGACAATTCATCAAGAATTTCCAAATGGATGGATTTCCACAATAATGTGAACAAGAAGAAGACACTTGTCAATTCAAATGATATAATGTTGTATGCTTGAAGAAAACATACACCATTAATCATTAGTTGAAAGGTGTGCCCGAAATATGACCTTAGGCGGCAAGATCAATGTTAGAGTGACGATTCAATAACCAACAGTCTAAGAACGAACTGCCGATCGTTAACTTCAAAGCAATAGGGTTGCTAGAAGTACATAACTCAAGCAACATCATTAGCATATTGGTATCTCGGTTAAAAACAACAAGGAGACCAAGGAAGAATGGTGATGGTGAGAACTATCATCATACCGAGAATTTCTACGAGGTGGAGCAATCCCCACTACATTCTCGACATAAAAGACAGTAATACTTCAAGGCAGAGCACAACGCTAGCTGGAGAGCAAGTTGTATTCATAATGTGGACAAGTTCGCGATGAAAGGAAGTCAAGGGTGTCGTCGATGATAATAAAAATCATCGAGGGCAAGGAGGGTATTTCTCATCATGGACACAATTGACATCTCGGAAGAAGTCAAAGTGTTGAAGGTGATCTGACACAATTGTCGGGAGGTTTCAAGAGGATGCAATCAAACAACAATGGCAACAATCAAGGGAATGATGAAGTGGCAAGTTATAGGATCAATATATAAGATGCAAGCTCGGAACCAACATTGCCTTTCGAGACAAGCAATATGATGTTGAAAGCCCGAAGTAAGTCGTGCTCACACACTGAAGAATTCATGCACCAGAGAAGGACGAGGTAGCATAGTCAAAGATAGTCTGGGAATGACCAGATTGAGTTCAGAATTTCCTAGTAAAATTATTAGGGGCATTTGATTTGTATTGCGGAATAATTTCACTAGTCGATGTCCTCGGTTGACAACAACCTAGAACCCGTAGAGTGATTACGACAAGGAAAGACATTACTTCAACAAAGTAATATGTGGTGCAATGGCAAGACATCTTCGAGATACCAGGGGGTAATACTCGAAGGTAGAACATGCTAGAAGTAGAACCGGGTCATTGACCTATGACAGTAGATACTTCAACCTTGCCAAAAATAGGCGAGGTACTGAAATGAATTCTCATCAGACAGGTCAGATCAGGACAGCATGGTCGAAACCAAAACTGTAAGGAATCAATTCAAGAATACCGGAAGAATCATACAGCTGGTTAGACATTTTGCAAGAAGCTTCCAAGATGGTCTACATCATTTTCATGGGCATGAACACAAAGTTCAAGGTCGACTCCCACTTCTTTAATGCATATCATTTCATTCACCTCTCGCTTTGATAAAACTATAGTGTTGGAATTTTATTTGATAGAACACCGGAAGAGTATGACTTGTGAAAACTTTCGGGTTCTCACGGATTAGGGGAAGGCATGGGTTCAACCCATCGGGCATCTTAGTAATATTTACCATAAGTTTCAAAAGTAAATACCCAAGCTCGAAAGAAGAGCATGGTTGGCCAAGCAGAGGATACAACTTACCGAAGGAATTACGTATCAGCGGAAGAATTCACAAGGTGATTGAATATGAAGGACACTGTCGGATAACAATCCAACAACGGATCGGATGATCCACAACGGAGCTTATGTGAGTATCGGTACTCACATAGAGGAAGAAAGAATGCCGATGCCTCAGATTCAAGAATCACTTGATTAGTCTGATGCTTAAAATAGAAAGAAATTATGATTTCCCAAACGAAGGATCAGAAGCAGACGCTTTGATCAAGGATGGATAGGTTTAAAACACTTAGTTGGACAATCAATAAAGGTTTGAAATGCCAAGAACCAACCCATGTCCGGAATGACGTCAGAGCCGGAAAGATTTTTTTTCTTTAAAGGACAACCTGATGACTGCGTGCATACGCAGACATTGAATCAATAGGCTCAAAATGGCTAAGACAAGGGATGTTAACGAAGACTACTAGTCATATGGAATTAACCATATTGCAAGCAGGCAAGAATTTCAAGAGTAACAGGATGTAGAAAATTTTCGAAAGATCGAAAGGTATTCCGAAGAATTTTGCGAGACACATGAACAATTGAGAAGAACGGATCCTCGATAAGTGTGAGGAAATAACCGTAAGGGTTTTCATGCGAAATAAAACTGCAAAACAGTAAACTCAAAGGATTCTTGGGACAACAAAGAATATTTCGAGGCATCTTGTAACAACAAGAGCGACGAGGAATGATCATGAGAATGACAAGTGCATGCAGATATCCATATGGATATATCAGTGGCAGTGAATCGCAAAGGCAATGAGCACAAGGGTCTTGGGAAAATATCGAGGGATATCCTCAGAATCTTCTGACGAAGCAGGTGATCTTCCGGAATGAGGGCTCTCCGGGAGAAACAGTTACGAGAACCTAGATTCAGAGTTAGTAAAATCTTTTAATCCGAATAGAAGAGAGATCAGAGTCCCAGAGCATAGAAGAGGAATAAAAGATCCTAACACCACCCATTGGTGCTGCGGGCCCGTAAGCCACACAACAAGTTAGTAAAAAAAAATTTCAAAGACTAGACTCAACTTCGGCCAAGGAGTTGGAAAGGGGGATTCCTACATGCAGTCGGCTCTTATACCAACTTGTGACGCCCCCGATTTGACCGTATACTAATCATGCACGCAAATGTGTACGGCCAAGATCAGGGACTCACTGGAAGATATCACAACACAACTCTAGACACAAATTAAAATAATACAAGCTTTATATTACAAGCCAGGGGCCTCGAGGGCTCGAATACATAAGCTCGATTACACAAAAGTCAGCGGAAGCAATAATAGCTGAGTACAGACATAAGTTAAACAAGTTGCCATAAGATGACTAGCACAAAAGTAGCAACGATCAAAAAGGCAAGGCCTCCTGCCTGGGACCTCCTAATAACTCCTCGAAACCGAACTCCATGTAGAAACATCATCGGGATCATCTGGGTCCTGGACTCCACCATCTGGTTGCATCAACCGAGAAGAAAGGAGAAAGGGGGGAAAGGGGGAACAAAGCAACCGTGAGTACTCATCCAAAGTACTCGCAAGTAAGGATCTACACTACATATGAAATGGTATATGTGTAAAGGGTTAATATCTGTGGACTGAACTGCAGCATGCCAGAATAAGAGGGGGATAGCTAATCCAATCGAAGACTACGCTTCTGGCAGCCTCCATCTTGCAGCAGTAGAAGAGAGTAGATGGAATAGTAACAACTATCAAAGCTTCTGGCCGCCTCCGTTTTGAGTAGCTTAAGAGTTCACCAAGTAACAATGTATAGCATAATCCTACCCGGTGATCCTCCCGCACATCACCCTGTGAGAGAGCAACCACCGAGTTATATCTGGAACTCATCTGGGTGTGTTTTATTAAGTAACCAGTTCTAGTTGTCATGAGGTCAGAGTACAACTCTGGGTCGTCCTTTTACCGAGGGACACAGCTATTCGAATAGATTAACTTCCCTGCAGGGGTGCACCACATAACCCAGCACGCTTGATCCCATTTGGCCGGACACACTTTCCAGGGTCATGCCCGGCCTCGGAAGATCAACACGTCGCAGCCCTACCTAAGCACAACAGAGAGGTCAACAAGCCGGTCTAAACCCTAGGCGCGCAGGGGTCCGGGCCCATCGCCCAACGCACACCTGCACGTTTGATAACCCTCAACCATAAGGGATCGAGATAGTCTTCGCGGGTAAGAATAACCCAATTTATTGATTCGACACACGGGGAGCCAAAGAGTATTTATAAGCTTTGACAGTTGAGTTGTCAATTCAACCGCACCTGAAATATACTTACTTGCAACAAAAGATAAGTGGTAACGGTGATATGATAGTGATGGTGGTGATAGTAAAAGTAAACAACAAAAGTAAATAGCAAAAGTAGCAACTAGTAACCAGCAGGATTTAAAACACTGTAGGCTAGGGAGATGGATGGTTGGGCGCTGCATGGATGAGATATATCATGAATCTAACTTGGGGCAAGGCACACGGAAAAGTAATGATCATCTAGGAAAATATCAAACATTAGGCATGTATCCCATAGGTAGTTGTACGTGCTTGCAATAAGAACTTGCACAACATCTTTTGTCCTACCATCCCGCTACGAACGGGGCCAAAAGGAACTTATGGAGATTAAGGTGCTCCTGTCAAAGAGCACCGGAACAAAGCAATAAACTCAATGGATACATGTAATCCTCAAACTACGGACCATCCCCTTTGGAGTCCCAAGCTATCACTTTTGGGATCGCCGGTTCCGGACCGTAATAGGTGCAAACAACTCATAGATAGGATCAAGAACACAAATATATTCATGCAAACATATATGGTTCAGATCTGAAATCATGGCACTCGGGCCCTAAGTGACAAGCATTAAGAGTAACAAGTTGAAGCAAAGATGATAAACACCATAGTAGATGATAGGCAACATGCCCCCAACGATCTGATAAACTATTACATGATCTAACTCATCCAATCCCTACCATCCCTTTTGCCTACAGCAGGGAATTACTCACACATGGAAGGAGAAGTCATGGAGGGAGGATGGAGTGGTGATGATGATGACGATGGCGACGATCTCCCCTCTCCGGAGGCCAAATCAGCCTCCAGATTAGCCCTCCCGAAGAAGAACAGAGGGTGGCGGCGGCTCCACGACGAAAACTGGGAAAATAACTCCTGATCTCGGGTTTTTTCGTCACGGGCTAAATATGGGTCAAAGTAGGGCACCAGGGGAGGTAGGGCCCACCCAGGCGGCCTGGCGCGGCAGCCAGGGGTGGGGCCGCCTGGGCAGGGCGCCTGGAGCCCCCCTGGCTGCCCTCTGGCCCATCTTCTGGCACAGGGTTCCTTCGGGTGCGTGGATTTTCTGTGATTTTTCGGGAATTTTCTGAGACACCTAAAAATCCGTTTTCCTGCACACAATAAAACCATACAGGTAGCTCTGCTGAAAACATCGTCAGTCCGGGTTAGTTTAGTTCAAATCATGCAAGAATGAGGTCAAAACAATAGCAAAAGTGTTTGGAAAAGTAGATACGTTTGAGACGTATCAACTCCCCCATGCTTAGCATATTGCTTGTCCTCAAGCAATTCAGTTCAACGAACTGGACGCGACAAAGAAAACTTTGACTAACTCTTTTGCTTCATTAGATGTATATAAGCATGTACTACGAAAAGAGTCTAACAAGTATTGAAACAATGCTATGAGGACAATGCACAGAGCAATCTTTCTTTCAAGTGACCAATCACAAATAACCAAGAGTAAATAATATACTTACTGAAAATCAAGACAAGATTACATTGCACATAGCTTGAGCATATTAGAGTGGTATCTCGCTAGCCTCCATGAGTGAAGCAAAACATAAATGCAGAAACTCCTCCAGAGTTTTAAAGGAGACTAGAACTAAGAATTTCAGAATAAATAATATCACAAGCATGCAGAAAACAATGTAATACTTTGGGACAATGCACATTACACTCAGAATGACAATTATGCTATCCTAGTTGGTGCTTTGAAGAAAGAAGGTGGAGACTCTCGAACCGTGGAATTTGATGGCGAGGTTGAAAACCCATGGTTGGAAACAAAGACTAAACATGTACCAGAGCTCTTGGTTTTGAAAACAGAGGTAAAAGTGTTTTTGAGAGGTGCATATTTTGTCAACGAATGCTAGTAGATAACCCAATTACTTCTTGAGCTGGACAAGTTTCGAGGAACGGCTCCCGCACGGGGACGATAACATCCCCTTAATCTCCTTTGTTTATCACTGCCAAAGTTTTCTGATTTCTCATGAACAAAGCGTGAAGGAGGGTTTGTTTGTTGTATTATCTTTTATGAGCCGGGCGCACTCTATGCCAGTTCCTTCTCGTATTAGGGGTTTGCAGATTAGACATGCAATCCCGGGGTGAAACTTGTCCAACTTAAAAAGATCATGATTTAACTACTACTTCCTCATGAGCTAAAACAGAGGCACAAAAGAGAAATGATTTTGATTAATTTCGAGATGGTACACGAAAGTCTTCGTTAGGAATGGCAGGTAAATACCATGTATAGGAAGGTATGGTGGACTCATATGGCATAACTGGTTTAAAGGATTTTGGATGCACAAGCAGTCAGTCCGCTTAGTACAGGTGGAGGTTAGCAAAAGACTGGGAGCGACCAACTAGAGAGCAATAACGGTCATAATCATGCAGAGCGACAAAGCAACATTGAATCGGGCATGGAAGTGATATAACTATTCTGAAACTCAAAGATCATCAAGGCAGAGCAGACTTTTTAGTCTTAAACATGTGTAAACATGTGCCAAGTCAATCCAAAAATTCTCCAAAGGGAAATACCATCTTAGTATACCAAACTATGAACAGTGCAATGCATGTAAATCATTTCAATAACACATTATATACTCTAGCTATTCGAGACTAGCCACAAGGAAAGCATGAACCACTGGAAGAGCATTGTAAACATAGCACTATGTCGCTACAAGCTGGTCTCTAGATCATAAGTACAGGCATATGTACAAAAGTAGAAACAAGGAGAGTTCATACCAGTTTTCCTTTGTCGCTTCCCTTCAGTCGATCTTCGTCATTACTGCCTCGTCACTTGCACGATCGAACGTAGGAAATATAATTAAATGCCATCACGGACTCGAGCTGAACTCTGAAAACAAAGCAAACTAAAGAGAGAAAGGACTTTTTGGATTATTTCAAAGGTTGAACGAAAGCAAAAGAAAGAGAAAATCTTTTTGTTGTTTTTGCAAAGAAGGAAATAAAGAAGAACGGGCAAAAACCTCGAAAAGATCAAAGCGAATAAAACGGATAATACAATGGAAAAATGAGAAGGGCACGTACTCCCCCAAGCTTAGGCTTTTGGCCTAAGTTGGTAGTAGCTACTGCCCCCAGGAGCCTCCTGCTCCGGGGGAATGGTGGTGAGTCCAAGGGTCGTAGAAGGATTCCGGCGCGTACACCGAACTCCTCGGATCCTCCCACGAAGAAGGGTTCGTACTCCAAGCGGAGGAAGACCCTTCACCAAACTGGGTGCCGGTCTTCCCCTGAAAAGGTGGTAACTCACCGTGCTCCTCCTCGTCGGGCACAACCCCCTCCATAGGGTTATGAAACTGATGCTGGGCCATGAACTCGTCGAACTGAATAACATCAAAGGACCATCCGTTCCTGCGAGAAAAATCAAACAAAAGAGGTGCATGTAGACGGATCTCGCGTTCCGCGGTAGTTCCGAAACGCAAGATATAAACAAGATTATCAAGCTCAGAAGTCATGGTAACAAACATATGCCTTTTCATAGCAGCAAGATCAAAACTTAAATAAGTAAAAGGCTTATCATCAGGGTGTGGGGTGCCTTTAAGATATTCTAAGATAAGTGTGTCATAAACGCCACCAAATAAATCTCCCCTGTTACTGTTCATAGCAAGGCGTCGAGCAATTAAGGCACCCAGATTATAATCAAACCTCCCTGAGAGGACGGCTGCCAGGATAGCAATATCCGGCGCAGAAATGTTACTCGTGTTGTTGATACGTCCAAAACGTATCTATAATTTCTGCTTGCTTCATGCCACTTTTGGGTGATCTTGCTATGATATTCATACACTTCCATACACTTTTGATCATATTTGGACTAACCTACTAATCCAGTGCACCCCGGTGCCAGTTTCTGTTTTCGGCTGTTTTTGTATTTCAGGTTTTCACGTTACGAGAACTGCCAGGAAAAATCCAGAAAAATTATATAAAAAATCAGCGTTCCAGAACCTACCTTGCGCCCGAAGGACAGCCGGGGGGGGGGGGCACCAGGGCTCCAGGCGCCCTGGCGGCGCACCCCCCCTGGGCCGCGTCGGGGGGGCGCCTGGGCCCCCCGGGCCCCGTCTGGTGCCCCCCCTTCGGCATATATTTAGAGCGTCCTTCGAAACCCTCGGGACGAGAACTCTTTTTCGCGATCTCATCCCTGTTCCGCCGCCGCCGCCGCTTCCAAGATCGGGAGCACCAGGAGAACTCTTCCCGGCACCCTGCCGGAGGGGAGGATCACCATCGGGAGCTTCTCCACCACCATGGACGCCTCCCGGATGAGTTGTGAGTAGTCTCCCTTGGACCATGAGTCCATGACCAGTAGCTATGTGATGTTCTCCTCCCGTTCTTGTGCTTCACTAATTAGTCCTCGTGAGCTGCCCTACATGATCGAGGCACATATGTAATCCTTATGCTGTTGCTATGATGAGTTTGCTGGGATCCGATGGATTATGAGATTATGTTCAGATTGTTCTTGAGTAATATATTTGATCTACCTCTTTTATATTTATGTTCATAAGTAATTCTTGCATGTTCTCCGTTATTATTTATTGCTTTGGCCAAGTAATGGGTAGTGACTCCAAGAGGGAACGTTATGCTTGATTGTGGGTTCATGCCCCTCGATGACTAGCTTGAGTGACAGAAACATGAGTCTAGGGGATGTGCTGCTGCCACAAGGGGGAAAACAACGGTGCTTGTGCCCGCGGGTGCAAGGATTGTTTACTTTATGCAAAGTTCTTTTAATGCAGTTGTCTGTTGCTTTGAGTTTACACTATGGGTGGGGCTCGCAACTTAATACCAGCGAGATGTTCTGGATAGATATCTCAAGGTGGATGATTAGTAGTAGATATTGATGGATTTCGGTCTACTTAATTTGGCGTACCGCCCATGCTTTGAACCTCAACCTTTCTTGCAATGTAGTCAGCATTGGTTTGCGTTCGTGGTCCTGTCAATTGCCCAGCTGTAATTCGTTTACCTCACATAGCTGTTTTATCGTCTTTTGGGAGAGACATCACTAGTGAACATCATGAGACTCTGGTCCATATTACCATCATTGATCACATCCGCTATTTACTTTTCGCTTTTATTTACTATTGCAAACATTATCTATCACTACTATCATTTGCGTTTAATCCTTTGTGAACTACAAGGCCGGAGGGATTGACAACCTCTCTGTACTCGTTGGGAGCAAAGTTATTTGTATCCGTGTGCAGGTCCACGTTGATTGCTAATCCGGTGCCGTTAGCAGTTGACACCTACTTGTTGAACCTAGGAGTCTCTGGGGATTCGATCCTTGGCATCTTTGCTAAGGGAAAAACTTCCACAACACTGCATCTTACACCTTCCACTTGGGGTAACCAACGAGGGGTTAGAGGCCAATCAGTTGTCACGAGCTAACACCCCTCTAGCAACATAATATGCAAAATACCTGAGGTGAGGGAATAAGATGCTGGAGATTTTTCACCGATGAATATCCCTCGTACCCATGCTGCAGAGAGAGTTGAAGACGGTTTTCAGCTCGGAGGGCTGAGAGGTCATCCTAGCCGTCCGCCCAACGTTTGGCACACCTATTATTTCACAAAACTTTACCAAGGGCATGGTGATAAGATCATTGTAAATTTTAAACTCAATAGCAACAGTATCAGGGTTATATCTAAAACTGTTAATGAAACCGGAGGTGAGTTTTTGATACTGAGTAACACGACACGTGACGAGCCGTGTCAGACCTGCATTAGCACAAAGATTATAAAACTCATCCTTGATTCCCGCAGCTTCAAGGAATTCATCACATGGAAACATCATAGCACGTGCTGGACTTGTGTCTTCCAACAACTCTAGGGGCACATGATCTTCATTGTAGCTCACCCTAGCAGTCGAGGGTGAAGCTGCGGCTCTAGTAACTCGATCGGAGTGCGTGGGTCTCTTCTTCTCAAGCCACCCCTTTGCCCTTCCTAACAAACTCATTTCTGAAATTTTTGGAAAATTACAAAAACAAGGATTTAAACAAAGTGGGTTAAGGCAAACTACTCAACTCACTTACCTACGGCATAAACTTGCATCAAAACTTGAAAAATAAATTTATACACATGCATGCAAGCTCATCTACACAGCACCAAGAACTACTAAATACTCACAAATGAAGCCACCAGCCAAAAATCTAATTGGAGGGGTGGAGGAGTTACATACCAGGGAGTATTTGTTCAAAATCTCAGCTCAAATGATAGGTTGTAGAGAGAGATCGAAGAATCGCCTCCAAGAGCAGCAAGAACGCAAGAACAAGTGCAGAACTTGTGTTTTTGGAGAGAAAGAGAGAGAGAGGAAGAAGACTTACCTGGAGGGGGGCCTTGTGGGCCCCAGGCGCCCTGTGGGCGCGGCCAGGGGGCAGGCCGCGCCAGCTGGCCGCCTGGGCCACTGGTGGGTCCCCCTGGTCGGCCTCACGTACCTCTCGGTCACTCCCGGCATGGAAATTTTTATTTTTATTTTTCTGGAATTTTTCTGAAAACTTCACTGGTGAAATTTTTTCGAAGTTCAAAAAGCTGCAAGACTTTCTGAAAACTTAAAGCAGTGATTAGTATTGTGAAGCTTCAAAACATAAACACTTGGTACAGCAAGGAGAACAAAAACTAAAACAAACAAAAACATAACAAGCTCAACTTTTTATCTATATAAAACATGTTCACTAGTAAGGTTGATCAAGTCTTACCAACAAACATGCGATATATAGAGCAAAAAGTCTCACCTCTTACGAAGTGATCATTGCACCTTTACTTTAATGGACATTGTCCCCACCATAATAGTTTTGTATTTGTGGTGCACATGTAGTGGACAGTCCCATTCTCCAATCTTCACGGTCTCGATATTTTCTATAGAGTTGAGGCCATGCCTCCTGTCGATCTTCTTTGGAAAATACACCGTGTGTTCTTTATCATTCACATTGAAGGTAACCTTTCCTTTATTGCAATCAATTATAGCACCTGCGGTGTTAAGAAAAGGTCTACCAAGAATAATGGACATGCTCCCATCCTCGGGCATATCAAGCACAACAAAATCAGTAAGGATCAAACAATTAGCAACTTCTACAGGGACATCCTCACAAATACCTATCGGAACGGCGGTTGACTTGTCAGCCATCTGAAGAGAGATATCTATAGGAATTAGTTTCTCTAAACAAAGCCTCTTGTAAAGAGAGAAAGGCATAACACTCACTCCTGCTCCAAGATCACATAAAGCAGTTTTGACATAATTATTTTTTATGGAGCAAGGAATGGTGGGTATACCTGGATCACCAAGCTTCTCAGGAATCTTGCCACTGAAAGAGTAGTTAGCAAGCATAGTAGATATTGCTTCATTAGGAACTTTTCTTTTATTAGTGACAATATCTTTCATATATTTTGAATAGGGAGGTAACTTAATAGCATCAGTCAAAGGGATTTGAAGAAAAAGAGGTTTAATCCACTCACAAAACTTATTATAATGCTCTTCTTCTTTAGATTTGAGAGACTTACCTGGAAAGGGCATGGGTTTCTGTATCCATGGTTCTCTTTCCTTCCCATGTCTTCTTGCGATGAAGTCTTCTCTAGTGTACCTCTTACGTTTGTCAGGTGCTTCTTCTTCTCGAACTTTAGGCGGATCATTCTTCTCATTATCCTTACCTTCAGGTTCGGCACCGTCTTCTGTCTCAGCATCGGAGATAGATACACTGTTGGGATCAATAGCTGGCTCTTCATCTGTAATAGGATCATTGGAATTGTCAGCCTCCTTATGTTTCTTCTTCTTCTTCTTCTTTGGAGAGCCAACAATTTCTTCTTCCTGCATTTGAGAATCTTGCTCGATTCTCCTCGGATGCCCCTCTGGATAGAGAGGATCTTGAGTGCTAGTTCCACCTCGGGTCTTAATCCCGAAGGCCTGCAAATCATCTTGTTTGGCATTGTTAGCAAGCAAATCTTTTTGCACATTAGAAATTTGTTCAAGCTGAGTTTGAACCATATGAAAATGCTTCACAAGACATTTAACATCATTAACTGTTCTCCCTAGAACATCAAGCAAACTTTTGATAGCAAGGGAATCATCATGCAATTGACTTTGTATCCTCTCTTTAAAATGATTTTGTTTCATAATAAAATTATCAAACTCATCTAAACATTGATCAGGAGGCTTACCACGAGGGATGTCACTTGCGTTGAAATCTAAAAGAGAGTGTACCTCTACCATAGGAGGGTGAGTGGTAGGCTCACACAACTTCTCAATAGGGGGTAGATTCTTCACGTCTTCAGTTTTAATACCCTTCTCTTTAATAGACTTCTTTGCTTCTCGCATATCTTCGGGGCTTAGAACAAACATGCCCCTCTTCTTTGGTGGTGGAGGTGGTTCAGGGACGGACCAATCTTCATGGTTTTTGGCAATCCTACCCATCAAATCCTCTGCATCGTCCGGTGTTCTTTTCCTGAAAACACAACCAGCACAACTGTCCAAATAGGACCTGGATTCATCAGTTAGACCAGCATAAAATATATTGATTAATTCATTCTTAGGGACTCCATGTCCTGGTCTAGCCCGAATCAGACCACAGTACCTTCCCCAAGCTTTAGGGAGGTGCTCATCCTGCAACTGTTTAAAGTTATAAATTCTTTGTAAAGCAGCATGTTGCATATGAGCAGGAAAATACTTATCTACAAAAGAGTGAGCTAAGTCTTGAGGACTCTTAATGGAACCACATGGGAGTGAATCATACCATGTTTTAGCACCTTCCTTAAAAGAGAAAGGAAGAAGCTTAGTCACATAAAAGTTTCGTTTCTTCTCATCCGTGGTAAACAAGCCACCCAACTCAGTGAGTTTGGTCAGGTGTGCAATAGCATCATCATTTTCTCTGCCATAAAAGGGGTCAGCTTCAACCATAGGTATAAGTGAAAGATCAACAGAGAAATCATAATCAGGATCATCAATGCATATAGGAGATGTAGCAAATTCAGGATCAGGAACGGTCTTGTTCTTTAAAGACTGTTTTTCAAGCAGCTTCTTAATAGCTTCAGGGTCAGAGCCGGCAAACTCTGTCAGTTCCCTGCATAAATCATCATCAAGCATAATGTAATCATCATCAAGGAGTCTCTCCTTGAGTTTACTCAAATCAAGATAATCATAAGTTCCACCAATAGGGTAGCGAGTAACAGGAATTTCAATTCCAGACTTTTTTGCAGCAGCAGCGATCTGTTTCTCAAGAGCATAACCAAGTGAACTAATATCGTCAAGAGTAGTAGAAGCATCATCAAGAGTATCGGACATAGTAACAGATTCAGTAGGAGCATCATGCGGTGGCGGTGAGGCAAACTTACTCATAACAGAAGGTGAATCAAGTGTAGCACTAGTTTTCAGAACAGTACCTCTTCTTGTAGTGGATAGTAAGATCGGAACCTTGGGGTCTCCTTTCTTACCCATAGCGGATGAAGTGCAGCAGGTAGGATACTTCAAGTAGACTTGTAAATATTGCTATGCTCCCCGGCAACGGCGCCAGAAAACGGTACTTGATAACCCTCAACCGTAAGGGATCGAGATAGTCTTCGCGGGTAAGAATAACCCAATTTATTGATTCGACACACGGGGAGCCAAAGAGTATTTATAAGCTTTGACAGTTGAGTTGTCAATTCAACCGCACCTGAAATATACTTACTTGCAACAAAAGATAAGTGGTAACGGTGATATGATAGTGATGGTGGTGATAGTAAAAGTAAACAGCAAAAGTAAATAGCAAAAGTAGCAACTAGTAACCAGCAGGATTTAAAACACTGTAGGCTAGGGAGATGGATGGTTGGGCGCTGCATGGATGAGATATATCATGAATCTAACTTGGGGCAAGGCACACGGAAAAGTAATGATCAGCTAGGCAAATATCAAACATTAGGCATGTATCCCATAGGTAGTTGTACGTGCTTGCAATAAGAACTTGCACAACATCTTTTGTCCTACCATCCCGCTACGAACGGGGCCAAAAGGAACTTATGGAGATTAAGGTGCTCCTGTCAAAGAGCACCGGAACAAAGCAATAAACTCAATGGATACATGTAATCCTCAAACTACGGACCATCCCCTTTGGTGTCCCAAGCTGTCACTTTTGGGATCGCCGGTTCTGGACCGTAATAGGTGCAAACAACTCATAGATAGGATCAAGAACACAAATATATTGATGCAAACACATATGGTTCAGATCTGAAATCATGGCACTCGGGCCCTAAGTGACAAGCATTAAGAGTAACAAGTTGAAGCAAAGATGATAAACACCATAGTAGATGATAGGCAACATGCCCCCAACGATCTGATAAACTATTACATGATCTAACTCATCCAATCCCTACCATCCCTTTTGCCTACATCAGGGAATTACTCACACATGGAAGGAGAAGTCATGGAGGGAGGATGGAGTGGTGATGATGATGACGATGGCGACGATCTCCCCTCTCTGGAGGCCAAATCAGCCTCCAGATTAGCCCTCCCGAAGAAGAACAGAGGGTGGCGGCGGCTCCACGACGAAAACTAGGAAAACAACTCCTGATCTCGGGTTTTTTCGTCACGGGCTAAATACGGGTCAAAGTAGGGCACCAGGGGAGGTAGGGCCCACCCAGGAGGCCTGGCGCGGCGGCCAGGGGTGGGGCCGCCTGGGCAGGGCGCCTGGAGCCCCCCTGGCTGCCCTCTGGCCCATCTTCTGGCACAGGGTTCCTTCGGGTGCGTGGATTTTCTGTGAGTTTTCGTGGAATTTTCTGAGACACCTAAAAATCCGTTTTCCTGCACACAATAAAACCATACAGGTAGCTCTGCTGAAAACAGCGTCAGTCCAGGTTAGTTTAGTTCAAATCATGCAAGAATGAGGTCAAAACAATAGCAAAAGTGTTTGGAAAAGTAGATACGTTTGAGACGTATCAACGTTGCATACGCGGCCGGTGAGCAGACCTAGCAACCTCCATTACTAAGGAAGTTCTGTTACGCGGTCCAACCCGGCGCGCGCCGCTCAGTCGCTGACGTCAAGAAGGCTTCGGCTGATACCACGACGTCGAGTGCCCATAACTATTCCCACGTAGCTGGTTAGTGCGTATAGGCCAATGGCCAGACTCAGATCAAAGTAACCATCAGGGGGCTGCCGGGAACCCAGGCCCACCACTACCTGTGTGGAACCACCTGCCCCTTCAACCCCCATCTCCGAATCATCATCATGTGTATGTAATAGTGTAGTATATACCCGTGATCACTACCCGAGGGATCACGGCCCGATAGTATAGCATGGCATACGTTCAAGAATGTAGGGCCACTGATGGAGTACTAGCATCCTATACTAAGCATTAGGATAGCAGGTAAAGGTATCAACAGTTGTAGCAACAATGACAGGCTATGCAACAGAATAGGAGCTATCGAATCGACAACAGTAGCAAACCTAATGCAAGATTAAGAGAGAGGGGAATGGGTGATATCTGGTGATCAAGGGGGGGGGGCTTTCCTGGTTGCTCTGGCAAGAAGGAGGGGTCGTCGTCGACGCAGCCGATCATCGTGGCACTGTCAGCGGTCTCAGCCCCGGTGTCTATCGGAGAGAAGAGGGGGGACAAATAATAAACATAAAGCAAACAATTGTAACACAAAGTATGACATGGCGATACGATGTGCCGGGTGTGCCCTAACGCAGTGTTACATGTTACCGACAAAGGACGATCCCATCCGGGAAGTTTTCCCGGTTCCGGACATTTGTCAGACAGATGACCGGAAGGGGAAAGTTCCATGTTTAGGTACTTAGCGGCACCGCACGAATATGCGGGTAACGTACCCGGGTTCGTCTCGTCGTTCTGAGCAACTTTCATATATAAATTATTTTCATCCGAGTTACGGATTATTTTATATTAATTTATAAAGATTTAAACATTTTCTAAATTGTTTTAATTCGAAAATTAAATGTTAAATTGCTATGGGTACACAGAAGTGTACCCACGGAAGGGCTTGTGTGGCTGACCTATAGGCCCAGTTGACTTGGTCAACTGCCCAGTCAGCAGAGACTGACTGGTGGGGCCAGTCAAAGTCAACAGTCCAGTCAGCATTGACCGTCGACTGGTCAAATTGACCAATGGGTCCCACTTGTCATAGACTCATCTAATTAACCGATCTAATTAGACTAATTATGTTCATTAGGCTAATTAGGCAAAGTTAATTAATTAATTAACTAATTATGATTTCTATTTTACTTTTTTTAATTCTTTATTTTTATTTTTACTTTTCGTGCTGGGGGCGGGCCCCACGTGCCATTGGCCCATAGGGGCTATCGGATTCGCGGGCATGCGGGCACGCGGGCGTGGCCACGAGCCCGCCGAGGCGAGCCGGGCGATGGTCGGCGGGGCGCACGTGCCCAGGCCAGGGGCGCTGCACGGCCGCACGAGGCCGGCGGGGCAGGCGGCCGCAGCTAGGGAAGTGGCCTGGCCGGAGCGCCGTTGGGAGGCGCGCGAAGCGACCGACGCGGCGTGTGTGTGCAGGCGACGGACGGGGACACGAGCACAGGGCAGGGGCTGTGCCGGGGGGGCGCGTGGGCGCGGCCGGGGCCGCGGTGGCCGCGAGCGGAACCTCAGGCGGCGGCAGCTGCGCGAGTAGCAGAGGCGGCGAGCAAGGCGGAGGGTGGCCAGGTTGGCGTGGGGGCGCGCAGACGGAGGGGCTGCGGGGCGAGGTGCGGCGAGCTCGCGCTCACCCCGAGCGCGGGCGTAGCCGGACCCGACGACGGGAGCAGAGGGGGAGAGGAGAGGAGAGGGTGCTCACGAGCGACGTGAGAAGAGGGGCGGCGAGGCTCGGGGAGGTCCGTTGTGGAGGGTACGAGGAGGCGGCGCCGACGATGTCGAGGCGGCGGTGGTTGGAGGGGTCGACAGGGCGCCGGTGAGGGGCACCGTGGTCGGGGGCGATTCCGGGCAGTGACGATGTTGGCCCCCCGATCCAGATCGGGGGGAGAGGAAGGAAAGACCGTGGGGGGGAGTTGGGGTGGTAGTGGGCTAGGGTTCGGGGTAAGTAGAGATATAGGTGGGGGAAACTGGGCCGGCCAGCTGGGTCGAGGCCCAGTTGGGCCAGGGGTTGGCTCCTTTCTTTCCTTTTGATTTTTCTATTTTGTTATTTTCCTTTTATTTATTTCGTTTCCGTTTATTAGTTTTCTTTTATTTTTGCTTTAGTATAATACCAAAATGGCACCTAATTTAATGTTACCAAAAATGCCACTACCCCATTAACTTGTTATCCAAACTAAAATAGTTACGTAATTATTAAATATTCAAAAGTATTTGAATAACAGTTTTCGCTACTGTTTTTATTATTTTGGTGCATCTACACATACTATGCTAGTGTGGTTTCTTCATCGATATTTAGTATGGATTATTTGCCACAAATCGAACATTTTGGCTTTAATGTTTCAAAACTTTTGTTATTTGCCTTTGTTTCAAATTTGAATTTGGATCGGTTCTGAACTAACGCTAGATTAGTAACAGTGATCGTGGTGGCGTGGCATCATTAGCAAAGATTTACTGTAGCTAGATTACCCGGGCGTCACACTAGTCTAGGCCCGACGCACTATCTCTCTTGTTAGCTGCTCTCTGGCACTCCGCAATCCGCCGGTGGCCAGTTGATAACCCTCAACCGTAAGGGATCGAGATAGTCTTCGCGGGTAACAATAACCCAATTTATAGATTCGACACACGGGGAGCCAAAGAGTATTTATAGGCTTTGACAGTTGAGTTGTCAATTCAACCGCACCTGAAATATACTTACTTGCAACAAAAGATAAGTGGTAACGGTGATATGATAGTGATGGTGGTGACAGCAAAAGTGAACAGCAAAAGTAACAACTAATAACCAGCAGGATTGAAACACTGTAGGCTAGGGAGATGGATGGTTGGGCGCTGCATGGATGAGATACATCATGAATCTAACTTGGGGCAAGGCACACAGAAAAGTAATGATCATCTAGGCAAATATCAAACATTAGGCATGTATCCCACAGGTAGTTGTACGTGCTTGCAATAAGAACTTGCACAACATCTTTTGTCCTACCACCCCGCTACGAACGGGGCCAAAAGGAACTTATGGAGATTAAGGTACTCCTGTCAAAGAGCACCGGAACAAAGCAATAAACTCAATGGATACATGGAATCCTCAAATTATGGACCATCCCCTTTGGTGTCCCAAGCTGTCACCTTTGGGATCGCCGGTTCCGGACCATAATAGGTGCAAACAACTCATAGATAGGATCAAGAACACAAATATATTCATGCAAACACATAGGGTTCAGATATGAAAACATGGCACTCGGGCCCAAAGTGACAAGCATTAAGAGCAACAAGTTGAAGCAAAGATGATAAACACCAAAGTAGATGATAGGCAACATGCCCCCAACAATCTGATAAAGTATTAGATCTAACTCATCCAATCCCTACGATCCCCTTTGCCTACAGCAGGGAATTACTCACACATGGAAGGGGAAGTCATGGAGGGAGGATGGAGTGGTGATGATGATGACGATGGCGACGATCTCCCCTCTCCGGAGGCCAAATCAGCCTCCAGATTAGCCCTCCCGAAGAAGAACAGAGGGTGGCGGCGGCTCCGCGACGGAAACTGGAAAAACGACTTCTGTTCTGGGGTTTCCTCGCCACGGGAATAAATAGGAGCCAAGGTAGGGCACCAGAGGGGGGAGGACCCTCCCAGGCGGCCTCCTAGCGCGGCAGGGGTGGGGCCGCGCCAGCAGGGCGCCTGGGGCCCCCCTGGCTGCCCTCTGGCCCCACTTCTGGCACAATGGCCCTTCGGGTGCGTGGATTTTCTGTGATTTTCTTGGAATTTTCTGAGACACCTAAAAATCCATTTTCCTGCACACAACAAAACCATACAGGCAGCTCTGCTGAAAACAGCGTCAGTCCGGGTTAGTTTAGTTCAAATCATGCAAGAATGAGGGCAAAACAATAGCAAAAGTGTTTGGAAAAGTAGATACGTTTGAGACGTATCAACTCCCCCAAGCTTAGCATATTGCTTGTCCTCAAGCAATTCAGTTCAACGAACTGGACGTGACAAAGAAAACTTTGACAAACTCTTTTGCTTCATTAGATGTATATAAGCATGTACTACGAAAAGAGTCTAGCAAGTATTGAAACAATGCTATGAGGACAATGCACGAAGCAATCCTTCTTTCAAGTGACCAATCACAAATAACTAAAAGTAAATAATATGCTACTGAAAATCAAGACAAGATTACATTGCACATAGCTTGAACATACTAGAGTGGTATCTCGCTAGCCTCCATGAGTGAAGCAAAACATAAATGCAGAAACTCCTCCAGAGTTTTAAAGGAGACTAGAACTAAGAATTTCAGAATAAATAATACCACAAGCATGCAGAAGACAATGTAATACTTTGGGACAATGCACATTACACTCAGAATGACAATTATGCTCTCCTAGTTGGTGCTTTGAAGAAAGAAGGTGGAGACTCTCGAACCGTGGAATTTGATGGCGAGGTTGAAAACCCGTGGTTGGAAGCAAAGACTAAACATGTACCAGAGCTCTTGGTTTTGAAAACAGAGGTAAAAACGATTTTGGGAGGTGCATATTTCGTCAACGAATGCTAGTAGACAACCCAATCACTTCTTATGCTAGACATGTTTCAAGGAACGGCTCCCAAGATGGGGACGATCACATCCCCTTAATCTCCTTTGTTTATCACTACCAAAGTTTTCTGATTTCTCATAAACAAAGCGTGAAGGAGGGTTTGTTGGTTGTGATTATCTTTTGTGAGCTGGGCGCACTCATGCCAGTCCCTCCTCGTATTAGGGGTTTGCAGATTAGACATGCAATCCCGGGATAAAACATGTCCAACATAAGAAGATCATGAATTACCTACTACTTCCTCATGAGCTAAAACAGAAGCACAAAACAGGAGTAAATTTGAATAATTTCGAGATGGTACAAGAAAGTCTTCGTTAGGATGGCCGGTAAATACCACATAGGAAGGTATGGTGGACTCATATGGAATAACTGGTTTGAAAGGATTTGGATGCACAAGCAGAATTCCGCTTAGTGCGAGCGAAGGCTAGCAAGAGACTGGGAAGCGACCAACTAGAGAGCAATAACGGTCATAATCATGCAGAGCGACAAAGCAACATTGAATTGGGCATGAAAGTGATATAACTATTCTGAAACTCAAAGATCATCAAGGCAAAGCAGACTTTTTAGTCTTAAACATGTGTAAACATGTGCCAAGTCAATCCAAGAATTCTCCAAAGGGAAATACCACCTTAGTATACCAAACTATGAACAATGCAATGCATGTAAATCATTTCAATAACACATTATATACTCTAGCTATTTGAGATTAGCCACAAGGAAAGCATGAACCACTGGGAAAGCATTGTAAACATAGCGCTATGTCGCTACAAGCTGGTCTCTAGATCATAAGTACAGGCATATGTACAAAAGTAGAAACAAGAAGAGTTCATACCGGTTTTCCTTGTTGCTTCCCTTCCGTCGATCTTCGTCATTACTGCCTTGTCACTTGCACGATCGAATGTAGGAAATATAATTAAATGCCATCACAGACTCGAGCTGAACTCTGAAAACAAAGCAAACTAAAGAGAGAAATGAAATCTTTTTGGGTTTTTTCAAAGGTTGAATGAAAGCAAAAGAAAGAGAAAATCTTTTTGTTGTTTTTGCAAAGAAAGAAACAAAGAAGAACGGGCAAAAACTTCAAAAAGATCAAAGCGAACAAAAATAAAACGGATAATACAATGGAAAAGTGAGAAGGGCACGTACTCCCCCAAGCTTAGGCTTTTGGCCTAAGTTGGTAGTAGCTACTGCCCCCAGGAGCCTCCTGCTCCGGGGTGGTACTGGTGAGTCCAAGGGTCGTATAAGGATTCCGGCACGTACACCGAAGTTCTCGGATCCTCCCACGAAGAAGGGTCCGCACTCCAAGCAGAGGAAGACCCTTCACCAAACTGGGTGACGGTCCCCCCTGAAAAGGTGGTAACTCACCGTGCTCCTCCTCGTCGGGCACAACCCCCTCCATGGGGTTATGAAACTGATGCTGGACCATGAACTCATCGAACTGGATAACATCAAAGGACCATCCGTTCCTGCGAGAAAAAGCAAACAAAAGAGGTGCAGGTAGATGGATCTTGCGTTCCGCGGTAGTTCCGAAACGCAAGATATAGACAAGGTTACCAAACTCAGAAGTCATGGTAACAAACTTATGCCTTTTCATAGCAGCAAGATCAAAACTTAAATAAGTAAAAGGCTTATCATCAGGGTGTGGGGTGCCTTTAAGATACTCTAAGATAAGTGTGGCATAAACGCCACCAAATAAATTTCCCTTGTTACCGTTCATAGCAAGGCGTCGAGCAATTAAGGCACCCACATTATAATCAAACCTCCCTGAGAGGGCGGTTGCCAGGATAGCAATATCCGGCGCAGAAATGCTGCTCGTGTTGTCACGAGCTAACACCCCTCTAGCAACATAATACGCAAAATACCTGAGGTGAGGGAATAAGATGCTGGAGATTTTTGACCGATGAATATCCCTCGTATCCATGCTGCAGAGAGAGTTAAAGACGGTTCTCAGCTCGAAGGGCTGAGAGGTCATCTTCGCCGTCCGCCCAACGTTTGGCACACCTATTATTTCACAAAACTTTTCCAAGGGCATGGTCAAAAGATTATTGTAAATTTTAAACTCAATAGAACTAGTATCAAGGTTATATCTAAAACTATTAATGAAACCGGAGGTGAGTTTTTGATACTGAGCAACACGGCACGTGACGAGCCGTGTCAGACCTGCATTAGCACAAAGGTTATAAAACTCATCCTTAATTCCTGCAGCTTCAAGGAATTCATCACATGGGAACATCATCGCACGTGCTGGATTTGTGTCTTCCAACAACTCCAGGGGCACATGATCTTCATTGTAGCTCACCCTAGCAGTCGAGGGTGAAGCTGCGGCTCTAGTAACTCGATCGGAGTGCGCGGGCTTCTTCTTCTCAAGCCACCCCTTTGCCCTTCCTAACAAACTCATTTCTGAAATTTTTGGCAAACTACAAAAACAAGGATTTAAACAAAGTGGGTTAAGACAAACTACTCAACTCACTTACCTAAGGCATAAACTTGCATCAAAACTTGGAAAATAAATTTCTACACATGCATGCAAGCTCATCTACACAGCACCAAGAACTACAAAATACTCACAAATGAAGCCACCAACCAAAAATCTAATTGGAGGGGTGGAGGAGTTACATACCAGGGAGTATTTGTTCAAAATCTCAGCTCGAATGATAGGCTGTAGAGAGAGATCGAAAATTGCCTCCAAGAACAGCAAGAACGCAAGAATAGGTGCAGAACTCGTGTTTTCGGAGAGAAAGAGAGAGAGAGAGGAAGAAGACTCACCTGGAGGCGGGACCTGTGGGCCCAAGGCGCCCTATGGGCACGGCCAGGGGGCAGGCCGCGCCAGCTGGTCGCCTGGGCCACTGGTGGCCCCCCTGGTCAGCCCCAGGTGCCTCTGGGTCACTCCCGGCATGGAAATTTTTATTTTTATTTTTCTGGAATTTTTCTGAAAACTTCACTGTTGAATTTTTTTCGAAGTTCAAAAAGCTGCAAAACTTTCTGAAAACTTAAAGCAGTGATTAGTATTGTGAAGCTTCAAAAACACAAACACTTGGTACAGCAAGGAGAACAAAAGCTAAAACAAATGAAAACATAACAAGCTCAACTTTTTACCTATATAAAACATGCTCACTAGTAAGGTTGATCAAGTCTTACCAACAAACCGGCGATATATAGAGCAAAAAGTCCCACCTCTTACGAAGTGATCCTTGCACCTTTACTTTAATGGACATTGTCCCCACCATAATAGTTTTGTATTTGTGGTGCACATGTAGTGGACAGTCCCATTCTCCAATCTTCACGGTCTCGATATTTTCTATAGAGTTGAGGCCATGCCTCTTGTCGGTCTTCTTTGGAAAATACACTGTGTGTTCTTTATCATTCACATTGAAGGTAACCTTTCCTTTATTGCAATCAATAATAGCACCTGCGGTGTTAAGAAAAGGTCTACCGAGAATAATGGACATGCTCCCATCCTCGGGCATGTCAAGCACGACAAAATCAGTAAGGATCAAACAATTAGCAACTTCTACGGGAACATCCTCACAAATACCTATCGGGACGGCTGTTGACTTGTCAGCCATCTGAAGAGAGATATCTGTAGGAATTAGTTTCTCTAAACAAAGCCTCTTGTAAAGAGAGAAAGGCATAACACTCACTCCTGCTCCAAGATCACATAAAGCAGTTTTGACATAATTATTCTTTATGGAGCAAGGAATGGTGGGTATACCTGGATCACCAAGCTTCTCAGAAATCTTGTCACTGAAAGAGTAGTTAGCAAGCATAGTAGATATTGCTTCATTAGGAACTTTTCTTTTACTAGTAACAATATCTTTCATATATTTTGAATAGGGAGGTAACTTAATAGCATCAGTCAAAGGGATTTGAAGAAAAAGAGGTTTCATCCACTTACAAAACTTATTGTAATGCTCTTCTTCTTTAGATTTGAGAGGCTTACCTGGAAAGGGCATGGGTTTCTGTATCCATGGTTCTCTTTCCTTCCCATGTCTTCTTGCGACAAAGTCTTCTCTAGTGTACTTCTTGCGTTTGTCAGGTGCTTCTTCTTCTCGAACTTTAGGCGGATCATTCTTCTCCTTATCCTTATCTTCAGGTTCGGCACCGTCTACAGTCTCAGCATCGGAGGTAGATATACTGTTGGGATCAACAGCTGGCTCTTCACTTGTAATAGGATCATTGGAATTGTCAGCCTCCTTGTGTTTCTTCTTCTTTGGAGAGCCAACAATTTCTTCTTCCTGCATTTGAGAATCTTGCTCGATTCTCCTCGGATGCCCCTCTGGATAGAGAGGATCTTGATTGCTAGTTCCTCCTCAGGTCTTAATCCCGAAGGCCTGTAAATCATCTTGTTTGGTATTGTTAGCAAGCAAATCTTTTTGCACATTAGAAATTTGTTCAAGCTAAGTTTGAACCATATGAAAATGCTTCACAAGACATTTAACATCATTAACTGTTCTACCTAGAACATCAAGCAAACTTTTGATAGCAAGGGAAGTATCATGCAATTGACTTTGTATCCTCTCATTAAAATGACTTTGCTTCATAATAAAATTATCAAGCTCATCTAAACATTGATCGGGAGGCTTACCACGAGGGATGTCACTTGCGTTGAAATCTAAAAGAGAGTGTACCTCTACCATAGGAGGGTGAGTGGTAGGCGCACACAACTTGTCAATAGGGGGTAGATTCTTCACGTCTTCAGTTTTAATACCCTTCTCTTTAATAGACTTCTTTGCTTCTTGCATATCTTCGGGGCTTAGAACAAGCATGCCCCTCTTCTTTGGTGGTGGAGGTGGTTCAGGGACGGACCAATCTTCATGGTTTTTGGCAATCCTGCCCATCAATTCTTCTGCATCGTCCGGTGTTCTTTTCCTGAAAATACAACCAGCACAACTATCCAAATAGGACCTGGATTCATCAGTTAGACCAGCATAAAATATATCGATTAATTCATTCTTAGGGACTCCATGTCCGGGTCTAGCCTGGATCAGACTACAGTACCTCCCCCAAGCTTTAGGGAGGTGCTCATCCTGCAACTGTTTAAAGTTATAAATTCTTTGTAAAGCAGCATGTTGCATATGAGCAGGAAAGTACTTATCAACAAAAGAGTGAGCTAAGTCTTGAGGACTCTTAATGGAACCACATGGTAGTGCATCATACCATGTTTTAGCACCTTCCTTCAAAGAGAAAGGAAGAAGCTTAGTCACATAAAAGTTTCGTATCTTTTCATTCGTGGTAAACAAGCCACCCAACTCAGTGAGTTTGGTCAGGTGTTCAATAGCATCATCATTTTCTCTGCCATAAAAGGGGTCAGCTTCAACCATAGATATAAGTGAAAGATCAACAGAGAAATCATAATCAGGATCATTGATGCATATAGGAGATGTAGCAAATTCAGGATCAAGAACAGTCTTGTTCTTCAAGGAGTGTTTTTCAAGCAGCTTCTTAATAGCTTCAGGGTCAGAGTCGGCAAACTCTGTCAGTTCCCTGCATAAATCATCATCAAGCATAATGTAATCATCATCAAGGAGTCTCTCCTTGAGTTTACTCAAATCGGGATAATCATAAGTTCCACCAATAGGGTAGCGAGTAACAGGAATTTCAATTCCAGATTTTTTTGCAGCAGCAGCGATCTGTTTCTCAAGAGCATAACCAAGTGAACCAATATCATCAAGAGTAGTAGAAGCATCATCAAAAGTATCGGACATAGTAATAGATTCAGTAAAAGCATCAGGTGGTGGTGGTGAGGCAAACTTACTCATAACAGAAGGTGAATCAAGTGTAGCACTAGTGTTCAGAACAGTACCTCTTCTTGTAGTGGATAGTAAGATCGGAACCTTGGGGTCTCCTTTCTTACCCATAGCGGATGAAGTGCAGCAGGTAGGATACTTCAAGTAGACTTGTAAATATTGCTATGCTCCCCGGCAACGGCGCCAGAAAACGGTACTTGATAACCCTCAACCGCAAGGGATCGAGATAGTCTTCGCGGGTAAGAATAACCCAATTTATAGATTCGACACACGGGGAGCCAAAGAGTATTTATAAGCTTTGACAGTTGAGTTGTCAATTCAACCGCACCTGAAATATACTTACTTGCAACAAAAGATAAGTGGTAACGGTGATATGATAGTGATGGTGGTGACAGCAAAAGTGAACAGCAAAAGTAACAACTAATAACTAGCAGGATTGAAACACTGTAGGTTAGGGAGATGGATGGTTGGGCGCTGCATGAATGAGATACATCATGAATCTAACTTGGGGCAAGGCACACAGAAAAGTAATGATCATCTAGGCAAATATCAAACATTAGGAATGTATCCCACAGGTAGTTGTACGTGCTTGCAATAAGAACTTGCACAACATCTTTTGTCCTACCATCCGGCTACGAACGGGGCCAAAAGGAACTTATGGAGATTAAGGTACTCCTGTAAAAGAGCACCGGAACAAAGCAATAAACTCAATGGATACATGGAATCCTCAAATTATGGACCATCCCTTTTGGTGTCCCAAGCTGTCACCTTTGGTATCGCCGGTTCCGGACCATAATAGGTGCAAACAACTCATAGATAGGATCAAGAACACAAATATATTCATGCAAACACATAGGGTTCATATATGAAAACATGGCACTCGGGCCCAAAGTGACAAGCATTAAGAGCAACAAGTTGAAGCAAAGATGATAAACACCAAAGTAGATGATAGGCAACATGCCCCCAACGATCTGATAAAGTATTACATGATCTAACTCATCCAATCCCTACCATCCCCTTTGCCTACAGCAGGGAATTACTCACACATGGAAGGAGAAGTCATGGAGGGAGGATGGAGTGGTGATGATGATGACGATGGCGACGATCTCCCCTCTCCGGAGGCCAAATCAGCCTCCAGATTAGCCCTCCCAAAGAAGAACAGAGGGTGGCGGCGGCTCCGCGACGGAAACTGGAAAAACGACTTCTGTTCTGGGGTTTCCTCGCCACGGGAATAAATAGGAGCCAAGGTAGGGCACCAGAGGGGGGAGGACCCTCGCAGGAGGCCTCCTGGCGCGGTCAGGGGTGGGGCCGCGCCAGCAGGGCGCCTGGGGCCCCCCTGGCTGCCCTCTGGCCCCACTTCTGGCACAATGGCCCTTCGGGTGCGTGGATTTTCTGTGATTTTTCTTGGAATTTTCTGAGACACCTAAAAATCCATTTTCCTGCACACAATAAAACCATACAGGCAGCTCTACTGAAAACAGCGTCAGTCCGGGTTAGTTTAGTTCAAATCATGCAAGAATGAGGGCAAAACAATAGCAAAAGTGTTTGGAAAAGTAGATACGTTTGAGACGTATCACCAGTCCGCCGTCAATGGCGTTCGGAGTTCTAGGGGGTAATAGAAGCCGTGTCGATCGTTTCCCTGAGCAAAGGAGCGATTCAATTCATTCGCTGGAACCTCACGAGCTGGACAGGAGGGTACGGCCTACGACAGATAACAAGATAATGGGCCTATGGCTCTTGGTTGTAGCGACCAAGGCCCATACGGCAAGGAACTGCTAATTTAAGGCCCAGTTAGAGCCGTTCGTTGATTTCCAACCCGTTTTCGCGATTTTACAGCATATTTCAACAAGTTTTTCGATACTAACTGCTACGACAGCTCGCTAGAGTTCTAATAAGCGATGGTGGCCAGCCCGGGCACGTGCCCAGGGTGCCCGTACGGTAAAATCACCCTTGTGCCAAAGTATTCATCTCTCATGCATCCACCGGTGGCGCGTTATGAGCAAAGCCCGATGCCGCCTCTGGGTCTCCGCGTTGGCGGAGCAAACTCTGGAAACTCGGGGGGCTTTGTAGAAGCAGTGTCCGAGGGATGTCGACGACCGTCATCTAATTGCTGCCTCGGACAAGAGAATGCCGATAAGGGCGTGCAGATACACTGAAGACCATGAAAGCCGACCGAAGTCAGATGAATCCACTGAAAACCTAAACTGGCCAATCATGGAAGATCGGCTAGGGACACAAAACCACACGCCCTCTGTCGGTGATAAGCACACAAACAAAATAGGATAGGGTAGGAAAATGTTATTTCTAAAATGTTAAGGCGTCACCACCTAACCAAATACGAAGATAGCCTAAAGAACACCTGAGACAAAATGCCCATGAAGCTGTGCATCAAGTGCGGATCTGAGATTGAACTCGCTATCACCCATGGCCATTTGCAAACATATCTTCTTCGTTGGTCTAGCAGAATAGGCAACCGTAAAATCTTACTGCGCTGGATTCGTAGAACCACCACCGGATTCACCAACGCCGCCGCCAAACACCACCTGACGGAGCCCTCCACTAAAGCACTCGTCTCCTTCTCCAACTGCAGCAACCCTCTAAGACCTTAAGAACTTCCCCGACAAGCCTCCACTTGAATCTGACCTCCCTATCGCCACCGATGTTGCGTGGACTTTACCCAGCGACGATGAGAAGGGAAGGAAATGGGAGATGTTTGGGGTTTGGCAATAGCGTGGGCTGCCTCTCCTAACAAAAGTGATGTGTGTTTAGAGTTTTATTCAATAAATGAACTCCTGGTACAATCAACTAAAAAACTACTTACCACGAACAAAAGGATGTTTAGAGTCAAGCTAACTCTCGGTGATCATTGGCGAGCAAGCACGCTTTGCGCAAAGATGAGCCGAAAGATTAGCTGAGATATGTACATGTTAAACAACTATAGAAGAAAACGACGAGGTCATATCTCTATTTCCTAACAATATCAATGCCACACCAAACGAGAGTCGTGGCGAGTGGTGTAGAGGTTCACCACCTTCAAGCAATTAGTCTCCACTATGACATGTGCGAGCCCTTGAGCTTTGCAAAAATCAGTCCATCACGCATGGCTAGTATAGGTTTGAGCGGTGCATCACACATGTCGAGGAGGAGTTGAAGCACAAGAGTATGACTTCACCGGCCAAGAGGGAAGCGTGAAAGCGATGATGGAAGAAGGGGCAAGGGAAGTAGGGGTGCAAATTTTGCACCCCCGGACAGTCATGTGAGTGCCTGCCCATGCCCAACCTTTTGTTGCCACCATACTATTCATTATGAAGACCCAGACACAAGCGCCACCAAAGCTTTCACTACTGGATTGTCCGGTCCACCTCGATTAGACTGTTCGATAGCATTTTCTATGCACAGTTTGGGGGGCTATGACCCATGTATCACCCCTCACTCATCCCTTCATTGGTGAATCTATATATATAACCCCTCCCCCTCCCCATCGGATCTAGGGTTAGCACAGATTAGAGGCAAGAGCACTTTGCTCATCTACCACCTAGTGGGATACCTCCATTTGAGATGGCTCCTCATGGAGAACAATACTTCCTAAGGGAGAAGACTCAGAGGAATATCAAGGCCACCTACGGGTGAATATTCCTCTAGAAATATCAAGCCCTCATTGTCTTTGGACTTGAGGAAGAACCTATCTTGTTCCATATATCTCTTGTGGATAATTTGAATCAAGAATCTAGCCATGTGCATCTTTTATTGCACCTATGTGTGTTGATTTGTGTCTTTTCCTCGTGTCACCTCTCGATTTCCTCTGTGTTATTTCTCAAATCCACGTCCAATTCGTGAAGATTGGGCCACCTATAAGTTTTGCCATACATTAACACGGTACACAGTGGCCGTATGCATCGCCCAGATGCAGAGGCCGGGGGTCATCCTCCTTTTCTAAAAAAAAATTTAACACGGTACACTTATTTTGCAGAGTGATCACCCGATTTTCATGAGCCCTAACTAAAAAAAACATCTCCAGCACCGATACACAAAGGAATGTTAGAGTATGGCATCTACTCCCTCCGTTCCCAAATATAAGTCTTTCTAGAGATTCCAACAAATGACTACGTACGAAGCAAAATGAGTGAATCTACACTCGAAAACATGTCTACATACATCCGTATGTTGTAGTTTGTTTGAAATGTCTAAAAAGACTTATATTTAGGAACGGAGGGAGTACATCAACTGGTAAGAATATGACACAAACAAGCTCAGTATGACGTGTCCAGTTGGTCTCACCTAGGGATCAACTCGATGACCAATTGGATTGGACAATTAGCCGGTCATAGCATAGGAGACGTCGGACAGTCCCCGGAATCAACTTGCCGTTCCATTCCGAGATTGTGGAGCCCTCTCCAACTCGTTTAATCAAACCAACACTTAGAACTTCCTTGTCCTGCAATTATTGTTCGCCATGCGAGGCAAGCAGTCTAAGGTGTTGTGGCTTTGCATAAAATCAATTGCTGGGAAGTAACGAGTCTTCATTACTGTGTCGCAAAGACAGACCTCGGAATCAACTTGCCATATGTTTCTTGGGTAAAGGTAGGTTGAAAGTTTCCAATTCCAATTCTCGGAAGCCTATGCCACCTTTATCTTGGCAGATGTGAGTGTGTCCTAGGATACCAAATGAAGGGATCTTCTATCCAGAGAACTACTCCACCAATACTTAGCCACAACGGAAGTACTCCCTCCGTTACAGAGGGAGTAATACTCTTACAAACCTTCTCAGAAAGTCGAATGAAAGCAACTCATGGCAAAAGCTGGATTATCTTGCATCATGCAGTATATGATTTGAAGATTAGGGGCAACAGTAAATGCGGGGAATACGATACCAGGCGATGGAGAACTAGCCGGAAACAATGTACAACCACAACAGATAGGACACGCTATAATTACCTCCAACAAATTTGTGGGCAACCAAACATGATGCCAAAACATGACCCAAAGCCTACGCTAACCCAACTAGGTCGCACTTGGCCACAAATGCAAGATGCCCAAAATCGATGCAAGCATCCAAAGACGCTCCTAATGGACGGACTCCCATGCTTGAAATATAAGCAATGCACCAGTGACAATCCCGGTGTGATTGGAATCCCAATGTTCACAAGATATCAACAATAAATTGAGATAGGAATACAAGATTTCCCTGCTCCAAAGATCATAAGAACATTTATCTGAAAACCCTACGAATCAAAGGGGGAGAAGCAATTGAGTGGAGCCATGAGACAGCCCTGAACACATACCAGGAATGTCTACGTTTTCACAACACAGAAACAGCCCAACCAGCAAAACAATCTCCCCAGCAGGTGACACTCACGAAACTAGCATTTTACCAGCAGGGTCATCTTACAGTTTCACAGCATATGCATATGGGCGTCGCAAAATTGTAAAACATTGTCTAGACGGAGAAGACACGGAAACTGTACACCAGGAAACTATCACGCAACACACAAGACACACAAGCATGGCAGCAAAGATATATAAGCCATGACAAGCTGGCTCTGTTCTAATTCTGTAGCATGGTTCAACTGCCATCACCAAGAGCTTGTACTTTCTTCTCGAGCTCAGGTTTGTTGGCGCCGACGAGCTTGTCGATCTGCTGGCCGTTTTTCAGGAAGAAGAACGTCGGGGTTGCACGGATGTCCCATGTTGAGCTGAAATCCTGCAGATCATCATACAGTGAATTACTAAGGTGGGTCAACACTGGAAGGGTCAGAACAACCTGTTGTTAATCACAGGATTATCATACAAACATGTTATTCACGGAGCTATCAGGATGACAAAAACACCCCACCACACTCCATACAATTGGTAGTAACAAATACTTCCTCTGTAACTTAATATAAGTCGTTTTTTGACACTGCCATGGACTCTAAAAACGTCTTATAAGTTACAGAGGGAGTATTTATTTGTTTGCATACTTCTTCGAAACAGGAAATGGCAAGATGAGAAGCTACGGTACTGCATACTTTGAAGTTTGGCCGAAAGGTTTGTGACTTAACAAAGAGACGGTAAATACTCAGGGTTTTAATTGTAATGGTTATAGAATCTGAGTTAGATGTCCAACTGGACTTTTTAGGGTCATGTTAACCTGTAGTGAATAAATAATTCAAACAAATGGAAGATGGAATTACCATTAGGTCATCAACATCAATTGTCAAGAACATGAGTTGAGGATAAGTCTTGGACATCTCAGCATAAACAGGTGCAATGACACGGCATGGCCCACACCACGAAGCACTGAAGTTTGCTACAACCTACAAAAGAAACCGATGAGTACATCAGATGCAACTCCAGAAAATGCATCAAGAATTGTTGGTTGTTCACATATCTTGCCACCGGACTTCTCAGCCCAAAATAAAATGGTCAACATACACACTGGGTTTACAGCGTATGGTTTTCATGTTCTATGATAAAAACAACAACTACCCGTGTATATTCCAGGATTTCAGTGGAAGAACAGTTACAGGGAACCTCCCTCCGCTAAGGAAAACATCCCCTGAACAGAATTTCTTGTGTGGGAAAATAGTTCAGTTAACCTGTCCATGATTTCAAGTGCGCAACCAAGACAATAAGCAAGCTAATCACTATAGGCTTTCTATAGTCTATGCTCCCAACAGCTAAGCACTTTCATGTCATGTGCCCACTTTCTACTTGAGCAGGTGGTTATACTATCTGCTTAGGTCTCTCATAGAAATTTCTGCTTGATGTCCACATTCTCATCAATGTGTTCTCTTGCAGGAATGGACTTATTTTACAGGGTAACAAGGGGCATGGTGGAATTAGTGTGGGGAGACAGACTTCTTACACCTGTTCGCATTTCATATGTGGTTTAAACTGGTAGACATAAACTCCAAGTACTTCATGCCAAACACTATAAGAAGCAAAGGATATCTGTAATCCATTGTAACAAGTTGCTAGTTTGCTTACAATTTTCCCATCCTTGTTTGCTTCTTCAATCTTCTGGTCCCAGTCCTCTTTGGTTGTTATGACATGCACATTTCCACCTTTGAAATCAAGCTTTTCTTCCACAATGCTACGACCCTGACCAAAAGAGGACAGAAGGATTACACAAAAATCACTTGGGAGTTCAAGAACAAAACACAGATTCGATAACAGACACGGACTCACCTTGCCCACACAGCCCCCCATCGCGAACTTCAATGAAAGGCCCCCTGGTTCCTGAAGGCCTAAACAATAGTAAAATATGTCATGGTCTATCAGAAGGAAACTGTGTTTGTAATAACACTAGTAAAATATGGAGACGTTGCGCGAACAGTAATTTCAGTAAGGTATTGCTCCATACTGGAAATAGCAGTATAACAGATAACTCGTCGTTGCAATTGTAATGAGCTACGCTGGCCGTGTGTGCATCTCCAGATGCAGAGGCCGGAATTCTTCCATTATCCAAAAAAGAACCGGACAAGAACCTGAACCTGATTTTAAACTAAACGCATAATAACCTAGGAGCTCGGGGGAAAGCATCACCCCCCCCCCCCCCCCCC
>LR738709.1:137570326-137615850 GCA_902687465.1 Secale cereale
CCCCCCCCCCCCACCCCACCCACACACCCACACCACACACACACACCCGCACACAAAAATCCAGTTGCCTCCGCTCCCTCGTGGATCAAGAATCCATGAAGAAGAATATCGCAGGCATACAATTCGCGGCCAAGAACCGCATCGGACATATCGAAGCCGACCGGATCAGCGAGTAATCAAATAGGATTTACCTGGGATCGGAAGCGAGGATTTTGGCGCCAAGGAGCCCAGAAGCCGCGGGGCGAGAGGGGAAGGTGAGGTCGGAGGAGACGGAGAAGATAAGCCTGGCGGATCTCCTGGCGGGCAATTAAGAGGTTCTTTAACTGGGTTCGATTGATTAACGTAAAAGGGAGAGCTCTCCGGTGGTGTGGGTCAGTGGGTCGTCTGGTGGTCGTAGGTCGCACGCTCGCCGCCGCCGCCGCGCGGTTTGATTAATCGGAGGGGGAGGGTGGGGGATTGGCTTGCTTTTTTATTGTTGCTGGGGAGGAAGAGGGGGGATGAGGGGGGGGCCGGAAAGGGAAGGGACGTGGAAATATTCTGCGGCCGTGCTATGCTGGGCTCGTGCTTCTGGAGGTGACGACGACGACGACGCCGACGACCTGGATGGATCGATCGGCCCGTCCGCTCCCGGCCGGCCGGCGTGAGCGGGCCCGTGACGCGTCTCGCGTCGCACACCACTTGGCTGGCGCGGCTCGTGCCGTGTGAGCCTACGGAAAGAAAATGCCTTTTCTGCTGCCGGAAAATGGTCATATTTGCCTTGGTGGAGATCCGGCGACGTGGAGCTTTGGTGTTGCTCCGGACCGGACCTCACCTCCGGTGGACTGGCACGGAGACTACCCCGCCGTCGTCTGCCTTGTGGCTATGCAAAATTCAGAATATGTATTCAGCGAATGATCTGCTGATTGTTTTCATGTTTTTGTTTTTGCTTTTTTTTTTGTTTTTTTTTTGTTTCTGACCGTTAGATCAAAGCACCGGTCAAACACTTATCCTATGAACACTAAGAGCATATACAGCTGGGCGCCTCAAACCTGCCTCAAACGCCCTGTCGCTAACTGGTACCGAAATTTTAACCGAGACGGAGACCTCAAATGAGCCTTCAAACGTCCGGGCTAACAGGCACTCCTCATATCCAACCGAAATATGAGTCGGATATGGCACGCCCGAACGCGTCCGCCAAGTCGGACTAACATCGAGGTCCCAAGCGGAATCGCCCGAAAAACCCAGCGGTCTGAAGCTCGTCTCCTCCATCGGACCAATGTCGCCGCGTGGCGCCGCTACGGCGGGCCGTGTAGTGACTAGCCCGGCTATTTAAGCCGACTGTCGACACCGAAACCCTACCCCTCCACATTTTCCTTCGCCCCCATACGTCGCAGGAGCAGGAGCCAGAGCTCTCCTACGCACCCATCCACCCGGCGTCCGACGTCGTGGTCATGTTTGACGACAAGCTTAGCTAGGATAGTGCGCAGTATATAGTACATAGGATGTCTTTTGCATACTTTATATGGATCTAGGGGTTGAAATAGAAAGACTCGGATACAGAGTAGTTAATTCGAGGCATGTCTGGTCATTGTTTGTGATCGCGTCCGCGGATGTTTGAGGGATCAGATTTGTCAAGTCCGGTTGTAGATGTTGTAAGGGCCTCTTTGGTTCAAAGGATTTTCAAAACAATTTGAGAGGATTTTGATCCTTAGGATTTTTTTTTACTATGTTTGTTTGATTCGTATGCTTTTTCTCTCACGATTCCTTTGATTTGGTTTTTAGAAGAAAAAAATCATTTACTCCAGCCTCATGTAAAGAATCTTACATTTTTTCTGCGTGAATCAAACATCCATACTGATCCTATAAGATTGAAGATGACATGTTATTACATTCATGTGGTTTTTTCATGAGAAAAAATCATTTGAGGTTACTAAAGTGGACTTGGTGCCTCACTTTGGTCACTGAATTCAATATACCGTAAGTACGATAACTAAAGTTGCTTAAGTGAAATGTAAATTGTCTCTTTGCTCTGATCACCATGTTCACGTCTACCTGCATTTGTGTCATGTGTTGTATCCTTCACCGTGCTCATTATATTCATTCTATCAATGAAAAGATACACAAACTTTGTGTATTAGCGAAAAAAGTTGCTTAAGTGACTCAATAAAATTGTTGTAACCATTTGTCGAACAAACCCTACATGTTCGGTTGGATCTGATCATCTCGCTCTCTCGATTGACCCGACCATGTCGTCCTCTTCGAGCTCCAGATCCATAATTCTCAAATTAGGCGATGCCGGTCGTTGCCGTGTCCGCATGTCCTCCTCAAGCTCGATCCGACAAGGTCTTCGCTGTTGGTCAGTTGTAGTGCCCCTCATTGCTTTCCCTGACTATTGTAAGCTCGCGAAGTTCTACCTCTCCACCACCGATGACCATGACGGCTGGGTGTTCTACAAGTGTGCCGGCCACAATTTAAGTCTTCTCAACAACTTTGTATTGATTTCTAGGCATTTTGGTTTGCCCTTCCTGCAGTAAAGTTCTCGTTTTTCTAATATGTTTGGTTGATATAACACATGTGATTTCTGGCGTTGGGAGTTAGAGTATGTGGAGTATTTGATTGCTCACCGGATCCTTGTTGGTCATGATGCGGTTGATGCAATCACACAGCAGGGGAAAGAAGGGGAGATCTTTATCGTGCAAGAGATGAGGGAGAGGAATGCAACTAAACAACAGAGGCAATAGAGCTCTAGTCAGAGGAAGTTTTGGGAGGTACAGTCAGAGGGATGCAGCTACTATGACTAAGCACCAAGCAACTATGCTATTAGGGTTTTGAGAACTCTCGTCTTCACTTGTTGTTACTTCTTTCTTTCACTTGCTTGTTACTAGCTAGCTTTTATTGTGTATCTTGTCTAGCTTGTTGTTATTTGTGAGCATGGCGTATAGGTTTTCCATCTAGTTGCATATATAGATAACTTGTATTTTGTTGTTGTATCCCTTAATATTGGAAAATAGATTTGATGGTCGCCTATTCACCCCCTCTAGTTGGCCATATCGACCCTTTCAAACGTTTGGCAACAGCAGGGGCTGCGCGCGTGACGTGTTTAGTTTTGCGGCAACAGATGAACCATTGTATATTTGCAACTGTCACTACTTTTTTTGGTTGTCCAAAAAATATTGGAGCGAAGTTTACATCAAAGATGATTGTTGGAGCAAAGTTTTGACCCCAAATGTCTAATAAAATGGCAATGCCCTATTACAGGGTAGCTATTGGAGGTGCTCTAGTAATACAAGATTTAAAAGCTTCATTTTACTAAACCACAGTCCTTCCAAGTACTTCCGTTGTGCCGTGTCATTTCAAGATACCCGTTTTGTTTTGTTTTCTCTCTCTTTTGTTCCCCACCAGAAATTTCGAAGCAAGGAGTCAATGTGTTCACATAACCCTCTAGAAAATTTGAAAATAGTCCCACTAATGCACATCTAGATGTGTTTTAAGTATTGCACATCTAAATCATATGTCACTGATCTTACACGGAGATTCGTGTGGGTATGTTCTTTTTCTTTTTACTAGTCAGCTTGCACGTGAAAATTCACGTATATAGAAAAATAGTCTAAACATAATAGTTAAAACTATTACAAACAAATTTGCTCCCTCCCTCCCTGCCTCTCTCCCTCTCTCTCTCTCAATCCCATTGATGGAACAATGTAACACAAAACACATCATTCCTTTTGATTAACTAAGCGAATGCATCTAGAAGCATAGGGTAAATTGCTGTTAGGAAACATAGCATGCAATTTCAAAACATTTCCTATACTCACGCAAGATCTATCTAGGAGATGCATAGCAACGAGAAGGGGATAGTGTGTCTACGTACCCTCGTAGACCGAAAGCGGATTCATTTTACAACGCGGTTGATGTAGTCGAACTTCTTCTCGTTCCGATCGATCAAGCACCGAACGTACGGCACCTCTGAGTTCTGCACACGTTCAGCTCGATGATGCCCCGCGAACTCTTGATCCAGCAAAGTGTCGAGGAAGTAGATGAGTTTCGTCAGCACGACATCATCGTGACGGTGATGGTGATGTGCTCTGCGCAGGGCTTTTCCTAAGCACTATGAAGATTTGACCGTAGCATGGAAATAAAAAATTTGCACGAAAATATTAGTGAGTAGGAGATACTGTTCGCGCTGGTCATGGAGGAAATCGATGAGGCCTGCATTCTCATCCAAGTAATAAAAGTCTTCATAAATTCTGGCGGCTCATAAGAACGCATCACAAGGCCATTCGCACGGCCGAACCTCCGCAGTGCGAGGAAGATTGTATTTGGGCTTTTTATTCTCCTCATTCCGCTTATCCTCCGAGCTTCAGCTCGAAGAGCCTCTCAACAATCTCCTCAACATTTTCTTCCTCTGATAAATTTCTGAAATTTTTAGTGACTCAAAATAAAAGTGAACCAAACTCAACAAGATTGATAGCAACTACTCCCACAAATGCCTAGAGGCTATATCATGCATTAAAACTACTTTTGAGCACATAAATTTGGCATGCAAGTTCAAGAACAGGGTCACCTTAGCAGCAAAAATTAGCAATAAATAAAGCACTAGAACAAAAACTAATTGGACCATTGGAGGAGTCACATACCGAAGAACAATCCCCCAAAACAGTTTTGTGAATGAAGCTTTGAGCAAGGAGATCGAAAATGGCAGCAAAACGAGCTAGAACACGGGTTTGAGCTATGGAAGGATTTTTTTTCTGGAGGAAGACGAAGTGAGTGGGTGCTGGAATAAGTGGAGGGGGGCCACATGGGGCCCATGAGGCACGGGGGCGCGCCCTGGACCCTCGTGGCCAGGTGGTGTGGCCCCCTGGTGTGTTTTCATTGCCAATAATTCTTAAATATTCTACAAAAATCATATTTCATTTTCAAGACATTTGGAGAACTTTTATTTTCGGGGTATTTTTATTGCAAGGATAATTCATAAAACAAACAAAAAATACTAATTTTGCTTTATTTAATCTAAATAACAAAAAGTAAAAGGAGGGTACAGAGAGTTGTGCTTTCTAACTTCATCCATCTCATGATCATCAAAATGAATCCACTAACAAGGTTGATCAAGTCTTGTTAATAAACTCTTGCCGAATAACATGAAACCGGAGAATTTTCAAATAACACTAGGTTACCTCAACGGGGATATGTATGTCCCCAACAATAAGAATATCATATTTCTTCTTGACAGTAGGAAGAGGGAATTCAGAACCTCCAATAGTAATCGTTGAATTTTTTCCAATAGAATTGATAATGTGGACTTGAGGTGTTTCCTCGGAAAGTGTATCGTATGCTCATTACCATTCACATTAAAAGTGACATTGCCTTTGTTGCAATCATTAACAGCCCATGCAGTATTCAAAAATGGTCTACCAAGGATAATCGACATACTATCGTCCTCGGGAATATCAATAATAACAAAGTCCGTTAAAATAGTAACGTTTGCAACCACAATGGGTACATCCTCACAAATGCTGACATGTATAGCAGTTGATTTATCGGCCATTTGCAAAGATATTTCAGTAGGTGTCAACTTATTCAAATCAAGTCTACGATGTAAAGAGAGTGAAAGTGCGTTATATCGACTAGAGGGGGGTGAATAGGCGATTTCTATGAATTCTTCACTAAGGAATTTGCGGGTGAGGAAATTCCTTAGCGAAGAACTACTTGCAGCGGAATAAGTACTCAGAAGTAAACATAACAGAACACGAGCATGGTCATCATGATGAAATGAAGACAAGCACAGAGTACAGAAAGCGTAAACACAGGATAACACAGGACGAAGACAAACAGACTGAAGAAATTGAACTGAGGAAATTGAGAAACTCTTCAGTCAAAGTCTTCAAACAGATATGAACAAGCACACAACACAGTTATGAGGAAATGAAAGAGTTGAGGAAATAGAACCAGTAAGCTTGGTGAAGACAATGATTTGTTAGACCAGTTCCAACTGATGTCTTAGTTGTACATCTGGTTAGGGCGGCTAGGTATTTAAACCTGAGGACACACAGTCCCGGACACCTAGTCCTGGACACACAGTCCAAGACACCAAGTCCTCACCGTATTCCCCTTGAGCTAAGGTCACACAGACCTCGCCCAATCACTAGTGGTAAGTCTTCAGGCGACTTCCAAACCTTCACAAACTCGGTCACTCGGCAATCCACAATTCCTCTTGGATGCTCTAGACCATGACGCCTAACCGTCTAGAAGAAGCACGGTCTTCAAAGGTAACAAGCATCGGATCCACGCAAACCTGACCAAATGGGCCAGCCCGGCCCGGCACGGCCCGGCCAGAGTTAAACGAGCCAGGCACGGCCCGGCCCAGCCAGGCACGCGAAGTACACGGGCCGTGCCGGGCCGGCACGCGTGCTGTCCTCCTCGGCCCAGGCACGGCCCCCTCACTATACGGGCCAGCACGATGGCCCGTTTGGCACGTGAAGGAGAGGAAGATGAAGGACCGAATCATCAGTTTCCGTCGATTCCCTCGTGCATTCCTGGCACATCGATGCATACTGGCACATCGAGGCTTCCCTGGAGGAAACACGCCTCCTTTTTTTAGCGGATGTATGTCTACCTATCCCTTCTCCCTGTTATGTATTTATTACTTCTATATATAATAGAATAAAAATAAAAATAAAAACAGCTAAATGTGCCGGGCCGGGCCGGCACTCGTGCCCAGCCTCGCGGCCCAGGCACGGCCCTAGGCGGGCCGCGGGCCGGGCCGGCCCGATTATAAACATGCCAGGCTAGGCCCACACGGGCCAAGCACGCGGGCTATCGGGCCGGCACGTTAAGACCGGCCCATTTGGCTAGGTTTGGATCCACGCAGGATCAATCTCTTCAGTGATGCTCAATCACTTTTGCGTTTGTAGGTGTTTGGGTTTCGTTTTGGGTTTTTCCTCACTTGATGATTTTCACCCAAAGTCCTCGGAGGATGGGTTGCTCTTATGACAAGTGTGAGTTTCTCTCGGAGCAGCCAACCAGCTAGTGGTTGTAGGGGGCGGCTATTTATAGCCTAGGGAGCAGCCCGACATGATAAGACATAGATGCACTTTAATAATATGATCATTAGGTGGGTAGATATTTTGGGACAGCTGGCGCGTAGCACAGCAACGGTCGGAAATTTGAGTATCAAATTCCTCAGGGCTATCATGTTCCTCACTTGTAGGCAATCCACACTGACGAATTCCTAACTCCTCAGTCAGAACAAATTCCTCAGAGACCAGAAGAACTTCGTCTCTGTCATTGAAGAATATGACTGAACTGTATGAGATTTCCAATGGCTTCACTCGAAGGGATTGGTAGGTGTAGGATTTTGAGTTGAGCATCACATGGAATTTTTTCCTTAGTATTTCCTCGACCCCCTTTAACAATACGGTGTTTTCTATGACTCAAGAAAGAGAAAATGAAACTACGAAAAACAAAAGTCTTCACGCTTCATGTTCCTCAAATGATTACCAAGTCTTCAAGGTCACACCAATTTCTTCACTTTCAAAGTCTTCAGAAATCCAAAGTCTTCAGTCGAAGAACTTCATTTTTAGGGGTCGACTTTCTCTGTAAATATCAAACTCTCATAGACTTATAGACCTGTGTACACTCATAAACACATTAGTCCCTTAACCTATAAGTCTTCAATACACCAAAATCACTAAGGGGCACTAGATGCACTTACAATCTCCCCCTTTTTGGTGATTGATGACAATATAGGTTAAGTTTTCAACGGGGATAAACATATGAAGTGTAAATACTGATATTGAGGAATTTGATTGCAAGATATAAAAGAACTCCCCCTGAAGATGTGTGTAGGATCGAAGAAGGTGAGAGTGTCTAGAGGGGGGGTGATTAGACTACTCGACAAGATAAAAATTCTGTCTTTTATCAAGGACAGATTTTGACAGTTTTTGCAAAGCACACAAGTCAAGTAACATACTACACATGCAATTCTAGAGTATGGGCAGCGGAAAGTAAATTGCACATATAGTAAAGAGAAGTGGAGAAGATCAAACGCAGTTTGGTGACACGGAGATTTTTGTCGTGGTTCCGATAGGTGGTGCTATCGTACATCCACGTTGATGGAGACTTCAACCCACGGAGGGTAACGGCTGCGCGAGTCCACGGAGGGCTCCACCCACGAAGGGTCCACGAAGAAGCAACCTTGTCTATTCCATCACGGCCTACGCCCACGGAGGACTAGCCTTACTCGGGGTAGATCTTCACGAAGTAGGCGATCTCCTTGCCCTTACAAACTTCTTGGTTCAACTCCACATCATCAAGACGGAGGCTCCCAAGCGACACCTAACCAATCTAGGAGGCACCACCCCCCAAAAGGTAATAGACGGTGTTGATGATGATGAACTCCTTGCTCTTGTGCTTCAGATGATAAACTCCCCAACACTCAACTCTCCTCACTGATATGGCTGTGGTGGAGGAAAGGTTTGAGTGGAAAGCAACTTGGGAAGGCTAGAGATCAAGTTTCATATGGTAGGAATGGAATGGCTTGATCTCAACACAAGGGTAGGTGGTTCACTTCTCAGAAAGTGTATGATATGAGTGGTAGACTTTCTGATGGCTCTCCTCACGAATGAGGAGGGGGTGGAGGGGTATATATAGCCTCCACACAAAATCCAACCGTTACACACACATTTGACCAATCTCGGTCAGACCGAAGTGAAAACTCGGTCAGACCGAAAGTTCAAATATAGTGAACGTTGGGATTTTCGGTGGGACCGAAAATACCATCTCGGTGGGACCGAAAGTGTATCTGATATGAACGTTGGAGATTTCGGTGAGACCGAGAAAGAAAACTCGGTTTGTCCGATTTGAGAAAGAGCAGGAACATGCTAAAATCGGTTAGACCGAAAATGAATTATCGGTGAGACCGATTTGAGTCAAGACAGAACCTTGCCCATTTCGGTGAGACCGATAATGCAAACTCGGTTATTCCGATATGATGTGAAATGGTTACAGAAGGTTGGCAGTTCAGTTTCGGTGAGACCGATCTCAAACTCGGTAAGACCGATTTTTCTAGGGTTTGGAATATGGCAGAAGTGGTTCATCTCGGTGGGACTGAGTTGGAAGAATCGGTTTGTCCGAGATTACTTATGAGTGTGTATAGTAGTGAAAGGTGCTGATAGTTGAGGGAGCTAGATCACCAAGCACTTGAGCAACAAGAACATTAACACAACCTCATCCCCTTTTAATAGTATTGGCTTTTCCTATGGACTCAATGTGATCTTTGATCACTAAACCAAAAAAAAAGGAGTCTTGAGCTTTTGCCAATGCTTGCCTTAGCATTTGAGGGGTCCACTTCTTCAGTCATCTTGCCATACCAATGTGATTGGGTTTCCTGAAACATACTTGATAAAAGTATTAGTCCAACCACAAAGTATGTTGTCATTAATTACCAAAACCACCCAGAGAGCAAATGTGCTTTCAATCTCCCCCTTTTTGGTAATTGATGGCAACACACTGAAATTATATTTAACGAGACATCAAAGCTTATTGAAAGAAAGACAGGATTATCACGAAAGCTTCGACAAGCATGTAGTACACAGGCTCCCCCTACAAGTGTGCAAGATTTTCATATATTATGGTTTTGGACTACCACAAGCACACAAGAGAGATAAGCAAGATGTGCTACATGCAGCTTGGCTATATGCATCAGAGCAGAAGAGAAGGGAAGTGAGTGATAATGCATATGTGCATGGTGATTTCTTGCAAACAAGTATTTACAAGCAAGTCACCATCATGCACATTCTGCAAGATGCATATACTTACCTTGAGGTTCCTTGACATTGTACCTGAAGGGATAAACTTGAGAAAACAAGGTTAGATAACACAAGAGTATTCCTTCAACCAACTGCAAGGACATCAAGAGTACCAAGCCAGGGAGGACATGTATAAAGAGTGTCTCATATTGAGCACAGGCTTGAATCAGCAAACATGTCTCCGAAGCTAAAAGATTTTCAATGAACTCTGAGAGATTTTGCTTTTCATAGGATATCAATTGTGAAGATTCCTCTAAGTCTTCTCCCCCTAAACTAAAAGATTTCATAAGATACCAAATGTGAGAACAAGGGGTGTGATGTAAAAAGCAAAATCAAAAGAAAGATGCCAATTGTAAATGAGAATGATGTCCAGAGTAAAACACGACGAAGCTTTGATGTGATTCTCTCCCCCTTAAGATAAGATTGCTTTTCTTCTTCCCCTAAGTCTTCTCTTCTCCCCTACTCCCCCTATTCCCCCTAAGTTCTCTCCCCCTTTGACATCAAGTGCCGAAAAGGACAGCAAACTAGGTAGGACAGGAAAGATGGAAAGAAAGAAAGAAAGAAAGAAAGAAGTGGGATCCTGAAGAATCACAACAGGGCAAATAAGAACATTCATAGAGAAACAATTTGAGTCCAAATTTGAGTCCTCTCCCTCTTTAAGATTTAAGTCTGAGTAGAGCTGCAGAAGGTGATGTCCTGGAAGATAATTCCAAGGAAACACAGAAATAATCCAGCTCACTCTGCGAGGGATGTTTCAAAGGATTTGCAATGAATTTGTAAAAGATTTTCAAGGAATTGATCAGAGCCATAAAAGGATTTTCAGAAGGATATTCACAAAGAAACATAAGAAAAGAAATAAAAAGATTCCTAGATGAAGTTTTTTTTTTTGATTACGAAAACTCAATGAGAGAACATAAGAGAAAACAGAAAAACTCCAAAAGCATATGTACTTCATCTAGATAAAGGCCGGTGACAAAGTCACCTATGTTTGAGTATATTGACTTAGGAGTCAAATGAGGACATTTGATCATAGGTCATACTCATCGTTTAAGCTCAAAATGGGGTTGCCATTTTTTGATTAAGCATTTGATGTGATCACATCTTATGAAGCTGCTTGTACTCATGACTTTGAGCAAAGCTCCTCAAAGATGTGAAGAACATACCTTGGGCTTGTTGATGCTTTGCTCATGTAGGTAAGCTCGATGTAGGTGCTCATTGAATGTGAAGTTGGAGCGCCTTTTCTACTTGTGTAGTTCATCTTCCTACATGGGTTAGGCAAGCAAGGAAATACTCAAGAATATCCAAGATGACAAGAGTGAAATACTAGATGTATAAGATGTCAAAAAGGATATGTGGAATTTGTTCCTTGAACTCAACATCCCAAAGGGCTAGATACTTGGTCAATGACAAGATTACACATGATTTGAGTGTGTGGTAATCTTGTGGAATGTAGATCATCCAAGTACCTGCAAGGAGTTAGATGCAATACAAGGAGGCAAATGTGTCCAAGACATATGATCATCATCATAGGAGAAATATCAAGGATTAGTCAAGAGGCTCATGCCTTGCATGCATCAATGGAGTTATCACTCCAAGTTTGAAGCATCAATGATGTTCAACTCACTCCTTAAGCGACAAAACACTTTCTCATCAAGAGGTTTTGTAAAGATATCAGCAAGTTGTTTGTCAGTACGAACATGCTTAAGATTAATATCACCCTTGGCAATATGATCACGAATAAAATGGTGACGAACTTCAATATGCTTTGTTCGAGAGTGTTGCACGGGATTGTGTCCAATCTTGATTGCACTCTCATTGTCACAAAGCAAGGGAACACGTCTCACATGTATCCCATAATCCTTAAGCGTTTGTGTCATCCATAGTAATTGAGCACAACACGAACCAGCAGCAATATATTCAGCTTCGGCAGTGGATAATGATACCGAATTTTGTTTCTTGGAGGACCAAGATACAAGGGATCGACCAAGGAATTGACATGTACCCGAAGTTGACTTTCTATCAACCTTGTCACCGGCATAGTCCGAGTCGGAATAGCCAACAAGATCGAAAGAAGCTCTCTTAGGATACCAAATGCCAAAGTTTGGTGTGTGTATCAAGTATCTCACTATCCTTTTAACAGCTTTAAGATGACATTCTTTAGGAGCTGCTTGATATCGCGCACACATGCATACACTCAACATTATGTCAGGACGAGAAGCACAAAGATATAGTAGAGAACCAATCATAGAACGGTAAACCCTTTGATCAACGGGTTCTCCATCTTTAGTCAAGTCATTATGTCCACTAGTAGGCATGGGGGTACTCATACCTTTGCTTTCTTGCATGTTGAACTTCTTGAAGAGATCCTTGGTGTACTTTGTTTGTGAGACAAAAGTACCCTCCTTAGATTGCTTGATTTGCAACCCAAGGAAAAATTTGAGTTCACACATCATGGACATTTCATACTTCTCCGACATGAGCTGTCCAAACTTCTTGCTAAAATGGGGGTTAGTTGAACCAAAGATAATATCATCAACATATATTTGGCACACAAATAGTTCACCATTAACCCTTTTTGTGAACAGCGTTGAGTCTATCTTTCCTATTTCAAAGCCTTTTTCAAGAAGAAAGCTAGTTAAGCATTTGTACCAAGCTCTAGGTGCTTGTTTAAGACCATAAAGAGCTTTATGCAGCTTGTAAACATGATTAGGCTTTTTGGGATTCACAAAACCGGGAGGTTGTTTCACAAATACTTCCTCCTCAATTTCACCATTTAGGAAAGCACTTTTGATGTCCATTTGATAGAGAGTAATATCATGATGATTGGCATAAGCAAGAAGAATGCGAATGGACTCAAGTCTAGCAACGGGGGCATAGGTCTCACCATAGTCCATACCTTCGACTTGTGTGTAACCTTGAGCTACGAGACGAGCCTTGTTGCGGATGACTTGTCCATCTTCATCTTGCTTGTTGCGAAACACCCATTTGGTTCCAATGATATTTTGATCATCGTTGGGCTTCTCTACCAAAGTCCACACCTTGTTCCTCTCGAAGTTGTGTAGTTCTTCGTGCATAGCGTTCACCCAATCCGGGTCTTCAAGTGCTTCTTCTACCTTCATAGGTTCAATACTAGAGATAAATGAGTAATGCTCACAAAAGTTAGCTAAGCGAGTTTTAGAGCGAGTAATTCTCCCGGAGTTGATGTCGTTCATCATTTGTTCCACGGGATGATTCTTCTTGACTCTTGCTCGAACTCGGGATAGCTTTTGTTGATGTTGTGGCTCAGCTTCCTCATCATCTTCATCTTCCTCTTCTTCTTCTTCTTCTTCATTGTTGTTGGTGTTGTCTTGAGGTGGTGGAGAAGGAGGTTGTGGTGGATCTTCGTGTTGCATTTCCTCATCTTGGTGAGTTCCACTTGTGGAGGCCTCCATGTTGCCTTGAGGTTCATCTCTCTGTGAGGTAGGTGGCTCCACATATGTAGATGAGGTACTCTCCTTCACTTCCATGGGACGGATCTTTCCAATAGATAAATCTTGGATTGCTTCCGATGGGTCCTTGTCTCCTACATCAATAGGCATTTGCTCTACTTGCGAGCCATTAGATTCATCAAACTTCACATCTACCGTCTCTTCAACCTTTCGGGTGAAATTATTGTAGACACGGTAGGTGTGGGAGTTTGATCCATAACCAAGAAGAAAGCCTTCATGAGATTTAGGAGCAAATTTAGACCGACGATGCTTATCAAGGATATAGCATTTTGAACCAAAGACACGAAAGTATCCCACTTGGGGTTTGTTACCGGTGAGAAGCTCGTATGATGTCTTGCCAAGGAGCTTATGAAGATAAAGCCTGTTGATGGCATGACAAGCTGTCTCGACGGCTTCTCCCCAAAAATGTTTCGGTGTCTTGTATTCATCAAGCATCGTTCTTGCCATCTCTATGAGCGTTCGGTTCTTCCTCTCAACAACTCCATTTTGTTGAGGAGTATACGTAGCCGAGAACTCATGTAGAATCCCTTCTTCATCAAGAAAAGAGTCTACATTGGCGTTCTTGAACTCCGTTCCATTGTCACTCCGAACTTTCTTGATCTTCACCTCAAATTGATTTTGGGCCTTTTTGGCAAAGGTCTTGAAGATCCTCTGAACCTGCGATTTATCATCAAGGAAAAATACCCACGTAAATCTGGAATAATCATCAACTATAACTAGACCAAAGGAGTTACCACCAAGGCTTTTGTAAGCATTGGGACCGAAGAGATCCATATGAAGAAGCTCAAGCGGTCTCCTAGTGGTCATGATGTTTTTCACGGGATGACTTCCACCAACTTGTTTTCCTGCTTGACAGGCACTACAAAGTCTATCTTTGTCAAAGAAAACATCTTTAACACCAAGAATATGATCACCTTTGATTAGCTTGTCTAGGTTACGCATACCAACATGTAGCCTTCTATGCCATAACCAACCTTTAGAGGATTTAGCAATGAAACAAGCTCTAGGTTGGGCTTTCTTAGTGAAATCAACAATATATAGGTCACCTCTACGTATACCAGTAAAAGCCATGTTTTGATTATCACGACGAAAGACTTGGCAATCTACTTTGGTGAATAGCACATTGAATCCAAAGTCAGCTAATCTAGACACGGAAAGTAAATTGTATCCAAGAGATTCTACAAGCATGACATTTTGAATAGAGCTATCATGAGATATGGCCACCTTACCAAGGCCAAGTACCTTACCCTTGGAGTTGTCTCCAAAAGTCACATACTTGCGTGGACCATCGTTCTTTGCAAGCTCTCGAAACATGTCTTTGTCTCCGGTCATGTGATCGGTGCATCCACTATCAAGAATCCACTCTTTTCCACCGGACATGTAGTCTCTCAGATTTGCCATAAGATTGAGACTCTTCATGACTTTGTCTAGCTCGGTGTCCGAATCGGAGTAATCATCATCATGCTCATGCTCATCATCATATTGACCCATAGATTGTTCATCATCAACACCTAGGTCAATTTGATAAGTATTTGCATTAGTTTGGTTAATGGAACAATAATCTTCGGAATGCAATGCAAGAGCGTTTCTAATGATAATATTGATAAGACTGGGATCACCCTTCTTTTTCATAAGATCACGAAGCTCAAAGAAGCATTTATCAAAGTTGGGATCATTGGGGTGCAACCTATCAAATTCAATAGTCTTGTGTAGAATTTCATCGAGACTTCTCAAAGAGTAGTCCGGATAAAGTTCTTCCAAGAATTTCCACATAGCATGGGCACACTCAAAGTTTGTAACAAGATTAAGCAAGTCATCAGGTAACCCTCTAATGATAAGATTCACAGTTCTAAGGTTACGAAGCAAATCAAGCTCTTCATCCATGGTAGGGTGCAAGGGATCAACAGGAGGCACATATGGGGTCTCAATATATTTGCACAAATTGTACATTTTAAAGATACTAAGCATTTCAGACCTCCAAGAGTTATAAAACCTTCCATTAAGAACAGGCACTCTATGGCTAACACTCCCATCCGTAGACACGTCCATCTTCCTCCAATGGTGTGTAAACCAAAGCAATGGAGACCAAAGCTCTGATACCAATTGTAGGATCGAAGAAGTAGGTCTAGAGGGGGGGTGATTAGACTACTTGACAAGATAAAAAATCTGCCTTTTGGGTGTGCAAAGTTTTAGGCAGTTTTGCAATTAAGATCAAGTCAAGTAACACACTACACATGCAATTCTAGAGTATGGGCAGCGGAAAGTAAATTGCATATATAGTAAAGAGAGGTGGAGAAGATCAAACGCAGTTTGGTGACACGGAGATTTTTGTCGTGGTTCCGATAGGTGGTGCTATCGTACATCCACGTTGATGGAGACTTCAACCCACGGAGGGTAACGGCTGCGCGAGTCCACGGAGGGCTCCACCCACGAAGGGTCCACGAAGAAGCAACCTTGTCTATTCCATCACGGCCTACGCCCACGGAGGACTAGCCTTACTCGGGGTAGATCTTCACGAAGTAGGCGATCTCCTTGCCCTTACAAACTTCTTGGTTCAACTCCACATCTCGAAGACGGAGGCTCCCAAGCGACACCTAACCAATCTAGGAGGCACCACCCCCCAAAAGGTAATAGACGGTGTTGGTGATGATGAACTCCTTGCTCTTGTGCTTCAAATGATAATCTCCCCAACACTCAACTCTCCTCACTGATATGGCTGTGGTGGAAGAAAGGTTTGAGTGGAAAGCAACTTGGGAAGGCTAGAAATCAAGTTTCATATGGTAGGAATGGAATGACTTGATCTCAACACAAGGGTAGGTGGTTCACTTCTCAGAAAGTGTATGGTAGAAGTGGTGGTACTTTCTGATGGCTCTCCTCACGAATGAAGAGGGGGTGGAGGGGTATATATAGCCTCCACACAAAATCCAACCGTTACACACACATTTGACCAATCTCGGTCAGACCGAAGTGAAAACTCGGTCAGACCGAAAGTTCAAATATAGTGAACGTTGGGATTTTCGGTGGGACCGAAAATACCATCTCGGTGGGACCGAAAGTGTATCTGATATGAACGTTGGAGATTTCGGTGAGACCGAGAAAGAAAACTCGGTTTGTCCGATTTGAGAAAGAGCAGGAACATGCTAAAATCGGTTAGACCGAAAATGAATTATCGGTGAGACCGATTTGAGTCAAGACAGAACCTTGCCCATTTCGGTGAGACCGATAATGCAAACTCGGTTATTCCGATATGATGTGAAATGGTTACAGAAGGTTGGCAGTTCAGTTTCGGTGAGACCGATCTCAAACTCGGTAAGACCGATTTTTCTAGGGTTTGGAATATGGCAGAAGTGGTTCATCTCGGTGGGACTGAGTTGGAAGAATCGGTTTGTCCGAGATTACTTATGAGTGTGTATAGTAGTGAAAGGTGCTGATAGTTGAGGGAGCTAGATCACCAAGCACTTGAGCAACAAGAACATTAACACAACCTCATCCCCTTTTAATAGTATTGGCTTTTCCTATGGACTCAATGTGATCTTTGATCACTAAACCAAAAAAAAGGAGTCTTGAGCTTTTGCCAATGCTTGCCTTAGCATTTGAGGGGTCCACTTCTTCAGTCATCTTGCCATACCAATGTGATTGGGTTTCCTGAAACATACTTGATAAAAGTATTAGTCCAACCACAAAGTATGTTGTCATTAATTACCAAAACCACCCAGGGAGCAAATGTGCTTTCAATGTGCATAGTGAGGAATTTTCTTTTGAAGCAATGCACATTTGAAGAGTAGTATCATGGAGATCTCCCCCTATATCTTGTAATTCATACACGCATTTGACATATAATAGGAAGAATTTGAAATGCATGATGAAATATGGTGACTGATGTAATTCAGCATGCGTGCATAAGCATTAATGAGGAATAAGCATGCAAAAAACCACAGCAAAAGTATCAGGCCACCATAGAGTTTAAGTTTACAACTCGATCCAGCAAAGTCATCAGAAGAACGAGAGTTCTAACTTAGCAAAAAAACGCCCATATAGATAGACCCACTTGAAGATTAACTCAAATATCTCCCACTTTGTCATCGAATGACCAAAAGGATCGAAACTGAGGACTATCTGTTGGAAATATGCCCTAGAGGCAATAATAAAAGTATTATTATTATATTTCCTTGTTCATGATAATCGTCTGTTATTCATGCTTGAATTGTATTGTACGGAAACAGCGATACATGTGTGAATACATAGACCAAAATGAGTCCCTGGTAGGCCTCTAGTTACCAGCTCGTTGATCAACAGATGGTCACGGTTTCCTGACCATGGACATGGGATGTCGGTGATAACGGGATCACATCATCAGGAGAATGATGTGATGGACAAGACCCAATCCTGAGCATAGCACGAGATCGTATAGTTCGTAATGCATAAGCTTTTCAGTGTCAAGTATTTATTCTTTAGACCATGAGGCTGTACAACTCCCGGATACCGTAGGAATACTTTGGGTGTGCCAAACGTCACAACGTAACTGGGTGGCTATAAAGGTACACATCGGGTATCTCCAAAAGTGTCTGTTGAGTTGGTACGAACCGAGACTAGGATGTTGTCACTCCATATGACGGAGAGGTACCTCTGGGCCCACTCGGTAAGACATCATCATAATGAGCTCGATGTGACTAAGTAGTTAGTCACGGGATGATGGATTACGGATCGAGTAAAGAGACTTGCCATGACGAGATTGAACAAGGTATCGGGAATACCGACGATCGAATCTCGGGCAAGTACCGTACCGATGGACAAAGGGAATAACATACGGGATTGAGTGAATCCTTGACACGGTGGTTCATCCGATGAAGATCATCGAGGAACACGTGGGAACCAACATGGGTATCTAGATCCCGCTGTTGGTTATTGACCGGAGAGTGGTCTCGGTCATGTCTACGTGTCTCCCGAACCCGTAGGGTCTACACACTTAAGGTTCGGTAACGCTAGGGTCGTAGAGATACATGCACGTGGAAACCCGAAAGTTGTTCGGAGTCCCGGATGAGATCCCGGACGTCACGAGGAGTTCCGGAATGGTCCGGAGGTAAAGATTGATATATAGGAAGTCAGGTTTCGGCCATCGGGTGATCTCCGGGGGTCACCAGGAGCGTCCCGGGACCACCGGAGGGGCCCCGGGGGTCCACCGGGTGGGGCCACCCATCCCGGTGGGGCCCCTAGGCCGCAAGGGGAAGTGTCCAGCCCTAATGGGCTGGCGCACCACTAGGGGCCCACCTCCCCATGCGCCTAGGGTTGAAACCCTAGGGGGGAGGGGGCGCCCCACTTGCCTTGGGGGGCAAGGACACCCCCCTGGCCGCCGCCCCCTGCAGATTGGATCTGCAGGGCCCTGGCGCACCCCCTGGCCCCCTATATATGTGGGGGGAGAGGGCAGCCGCACCCAAGCCCTGGCGCCTCTCCCCCTCCCGTCACACCTCCATACTCCCAACGCAGGGCGCCCGGCGAAGCCCTGCTGCGATCTCCACTGCATCCACCACCACGCCGTTGTGCTGCTGGATCTCTGACGACTTCTCCTCCCCCCTTGCTGGATCAAGAAGGAGGTGACGTTGCTGCACCGGACGTGTGTTGAACGCGGAGGTGCCGTCCGTTTGGCGCTAGATCATCGGTGACGAAGAACGCGAAGAGTACGACTACTTCATCCACGCTTCTTCGAAAGCTTCCGCACGCGATCTACATAACGGTATGTAGATGCACTCTTACTTGCTCGTTGCTAGATGTCTCCTTAGTTGGATCTTGGTGAAAGCGTAGAATTTTTTTGAATTCTGCTACGTTCCCCAACAGTGGCATCTGAGCTAGGTTTTATGCGTAGCATCTTGCACGAGTAGAACACAAAGCAGTTGTGGGCGTTTGAGTTTGTTCAACTTTCTTACCGTTACTAGTCAATCTTGATTCGGCGGTGTTGTGGGATGAAGCGGCCCGGACCGACTTTACACGTACGCTTACGTGAGACTGGTTCCACCGACAGACATGCACTAGATGCATAAGGTGGCTGGCGGGTGTCTGTCTCTCCTACTTTAGTCGGATCGGATTCGATGAAAAGGGTCCTTATGAAGGGTAAATAGAAATTGACAAATCACGTTGTGGTTTTGACGTAGGTAGGAAACGTTCTTGCTAGAAATCCTATAGAAGCCACGTAAAACTTGCAACAACAATTAGAGGACGTCTAACTTGTTTTTGCAGCATGTGCTATGTGACGTGGTATGGCCAAAACTAAGATGTGATGAATGATATATGTGATGTATGAGATTGATCATGTTTTTGTAATAGGGAATCACGACTTGCATGTCAATGAACTTGACAACCGGCAAGAGCCATAGGAGTTGTCTTAATTATTGTATGACCTGCGTGTCACTGAATAACGCCATGTAATTACTTTACTTCATTGCTAAACGTTAGCCATAGTAGTAGAAGTAATAGTTGGCGTGACAACTTCTTCAAGACACAATGATGGAGATCATGATGATGAAGATCATGGTGTCGAGCCGGTGACAAGATGATCATGGTGCCCCAAAGATGGAGATCCAAGGAGCAAGATGATATTGGCCATATCATGTCACTTTAATTGATTGCATGTGATGTTTATCATGTTTATGCATCTTGTTTACTTAGAACGATGGTAGTAAATAAGATGATCTCTCACTAAAATTTCAAGTATTGTGTTTCCCCTAACTGTGCACCGTTGCTAAAGTTCGTTGCTTCGAAGCACCACGTGATGATCGGGTGTGATAGGTTCTAACGTTCGCATACAACGGGTGTAAGACAGATTTACACACGCGATACACTTAGGGTTCACTTGACGAGCCTAACATGTACAGACATGGCCTCGGAACACGGAAGACTGAAAGGTCGAACACGAGTCGTATAGAAGATACGATCAACATGAAGATGTTCACCGTTGATGACTAGTCCGTCTCACGTGATGATCGGACACGGGCTAGTCGATCCGGATCGTGTATCACTTAGATGACTAGAGAGATGTCATTCTAAGTGGGAGTTCATTAAAATTTGATTAAGATGAACTTAATTATCATGAACTTAGTCTAAATTCTTTACAATATCTCTTGTAGATCAAATGGCCCACGCTCCAGTTTCCCTCAACTTCAACGCGTTTCTAGAGAAAACCAAGCTGCAAGACGATGGTAGCAACTATACGGATTGGGTCCGTAACCTGAGGATTATCCTCATAGCTGCCAAGAGAACTTATGTCCTAGAAGCACCGCTAGGTGACGCTCCTGCCCCGGCAAACCAAGACGTTATGAACGCTTGGCAGTCGCGTTGTGATGATTACTCCCTGGTTCAGTGCGGCATGCTTTACAGCTTAGAGTCGGGGCTCCAAAAACGTTTTGAGCACCACGGAGCATATGAGATGTTCGAAGAGCTGAAAATGGTTTTCCAAGCTCATGCCCGAGTCGAGAGATATGATGTCTCTGACGCGTTCTACAACTGTAATATGGAGGAGAACAGTTCTGTCAGTGAGCACATCCTCAAGATTTCAGGATTGCACAACCGCTTATCTCAGCTGGGAATGAATCTCCCAGATGAAGCGGTCGTTGACAGAATCCTCCAGTCACTCCCACCAAGCTTCAAGAGCTTCGTGTTGAACTTCAATATACAGGGGATGGAGAAGTCCATTCCCGAGGTGTATTCGATGCTGAAATCAGCGGAGGTGGACATCAAGAAAGAACATCAAGTGTTGATGGTCAATAAAACCACTAAGTTCAAGAAAGGCAAGGGTAAGAAGAACTTCAAGAAGGACGGCAAGGGAGTTGCCGCGCCTGGCAAGCCTGTTGCCGGGAAGAAGCCAAAATATGGACCCAAGCCTGAGACAGAGTGCTTTTATTGCAAGGGAACGGGTCACTGGAAGCGGAACTGCCCCAAATACTTAGCAGACAAGAAGGCCGGCAACTTCAAAGGTATATATGATATACATGTTATTGATGTGTACCTTACCAGCACTCGTAGTAGCTCTTGGGTATTCGATACTGGTGCAGTTGCTCACATTTGTAACTCAAAACAGGAGCTGCGGAATAAACGGAGACTGGCGAAGGATGAGGTGACGATGCGCGTCGGGAATGGTTCCAAGGTCGATGTGATCGCCGTCAGCACGCTACCTCTGCATCTACCCTCGGGATTAGTTTTAAACCTCAATAATTGTTATTTAGTACCAGCTTTGAGCATGAACATTGTATCTGTTGGGGAACGTAGTAATTTCAAAATTTTCCTACGATCACGCAAGATCTATCTACTAGATGCATAGCAATGAGAGGGGAGAGTGTGTCTACGTACCCTCGTAGGCCGAAAGCGGAAGCGTTTATCAACGCGGTTGATGTAGTCGTGCACCTTCACGGTCCGTCCCGATCTAGTACCGAACGTACGGCACCTCCGCGTTCAGCACACGTTCAGCTCGATGACGTCCTCGCCTTCTTGATCCAGCAAGACGGGCGAAGTAGTAGATGAGTTCCGGCAGCATGACGGCGTGGTGACGGTTGTTGATGAAGAACAATCTCTGCAGGGCTTCGCTAAGCACTACAGAAACTAGACGGAGGATAAACTAGAGGGTCGGGGTAGCCGGCACACGGCTTGGTGTATCTTGATGTGTCTTGGGTGCTAGCCCTAACCCTCTATTTATATGTTGAGCCTTGGGGTCGAAACTTGGAGTAAAAGCCTTCACAAAGTCGGTTTCACCCGAAAGGCAAGAGTCCTTCTCGGACTCCAGGGCCAGACGCCAGGGTTCCCGGTGTCTGGACCCAGACGCCAGGGACCCTGGCGTCTGGCCCCTGGACTCCGCAAAACTTCCTTTTGCGCCTTCCAAAAACCTTGTGTGCTTTCCCTTTTGGCCCAAATAAAGTGTTCTCGTACCCAAACACTTCGGGAAACATCCGGAACCCCTTCCGGTGAATTCCGGAACCCTTCCGGAGGTCAAACACTATTATCCCATATATTAATCTTTATCTCCGGACCATTCCGGAGTTCCTCGTCATGTCCGTGATCTCATCCGGGACTCCGAACAACATTCGGTCACCAACATACATAACTCATTAAATACTATATCGTCAACGAACGTTTAAGCGTGCGGACCCTACGGGTTCGAGAACTATATAGACATGACCGAGACATCTCTCCGGTCAATAACCAATAGCGGAACCTGGATGCCCATATTGGCTCCTACATATTCTACGAAGATCTTTATCGGTCGAACCGCATAACAACATACGTTGTTCCCTTTGTCATCGGTATGTTACTTGCCCGAGATTCGATCGTCGGTATCTCAATACCTAGTTCAATCTCGTTACCGGCAAGTCTCTTTACTCGTTCCGTAATACATCATCTCGTGACTAACTCATTAGTCATTTGCTTGCAAGGCTTATTATGATGTGCATTACTGAGAGGGCCCAGAGATACCTCTCCGACAATCGGAGTGACAAATCCTAATCTCGAAATACGCCAACCCAACAAGTACCTTCGGAGACACCTGTAGAGCACCTTTATAATCACCCAGTTACGTTGTGACGTTTGGTAGCACACAAAGTGTTCCTCCGGTATTCGGGGGTTGCATAATCTCATAGTCATAGGAACATGTATAAGTCATGAAGAAAGCAATAGCAATAAAACTAAACGATCAAGTTGCTAAGCTAACGGATGGGTCTTGTCCATCACATCATTCTCCTAATGATGTGACCCCATTGATCAAATGACAACTCATGTCTATGGTTAGGAAACATAACCATCTTTGATCAATGAGCTAGTCTAGTAGAGGCATACTAGGGACACTCTGTTTTGTCTATGTATTCACACATGTACTAAGTTTCCGGTTAATACAATTCTAGCATGAATAATAAACATTTATCATGATATAAGGAAATATAAAATAACAACTTTATTATTGCCTCTAGGGCATATTTCCTTCAGTCTCCCACTTGCACTAGAGTCAATAATCTAGTTCACATCGCCATGTGATTTAACACCGATAGTTCACATCGTCATGTGATTAACACCCATAGTTCACATCGCCATGTGACCAACACCCAAAGGGTTTACTAGAGTCAATAATCTAGCTCACATCGCTATGTGATTAATACCCAAGAGTAATAAGGTGTGATCATGTTTTGCTTGTGAGAGAAGTTTAGTCAACGGTTCTGTCACATTCAGATCCGTATGTATTTTGCAAATTTCTATGTCTACAATGCTCTGCCTGGAGCTACTCTAGCTAATTGCTCCCACTTTCAATACGCATCCAGATTGATACTTAGAGTCATCTGGATTTAGTGTCAAAGCTTGCATCGGCGTAACCCTTTATGACGAACTCTTTATCACCTCCATAATCGAGAAACATTTCCTTAGTCATCCAGTTACTAAGGATAATTTTGACCACTGTACAGTGATCTAATCCTGGATCACTATTGTACCTCCCTGTCAAACTCATGGCAAGGTACACAACATGTTTGGTACACAGCATGGCATACTTAATAGAACCTATGGCTGAGGCATAGGGAATGACTTTCATTCTCTCTATATTTTTCTGCCGTGGTCTGGCTTTGAGTCTTACTCAACTTCACACCTTATAAGTCAGGCAAGAACTCCTTCTTTGACTGATCCATTTTGAACTACTTCAAAATCTTATCAAGGTATGTACTCATCGAAAGTCTTATCAAGCGTCTTGATCTATCTCTATAGATCTTGATGCCCAATATGTAAGCAGCTTCACCAAGGTCTTTCTTTGAAAAACTCCTTTCAAACACTCCTTCATGCTTTCCAGAAAATTCTACATTATTTCTGATCGACAATATGTCATTCACATATACTTATCAGAAAGGTTGTAGTGCTCCCACTCACTTCTTGTAAATACAGGCTTCACCGCAAGTCTGTATAAATCTATATGCTTTGATCAACTTATCAAAGCGTATATTCCAACTCCGAGATGCTTGCACCAGTCCATAGATGGATCGCTGGAGCTTGCACATTTTTTTAGCACCTTTAGGAAAAACCTTCTGGTTGCATCATATACAACTCTTCTTTAATAAATTAAAGAACGCAGTTTCGTTATCCATTTGCCAGATTTCATAAAATGTGGCAATTGCTAACATGATTCGGACAGACTTAAGCATCGCTACGGGTGAGAAAATCTCATCGTAGTCAACACCTTGAACTTGTCGAAAACCTTTCGCAACAAGTCAAGCTTTGTAGACAGTAACATTACCATCGGCATCAGTCTTCCTCTTAAAGATCCATTTATTTTCAATGGCTTGCCGACCATCGGGCAAGTCAACCAAAGTCCATACTTTGTTCTCATACATGGATCCCATCTCAGATTTCATGGCTCAAGCCATTTTGCGGAATCTGGGCTCATCATCGCTTCCTCATAGTTCGTAGGTTCATCATGGTCCAGTAACATGACTTCCAGAACCGGGTTGCCGTACCACTCTGGTGCGGAACGAACTCTGGTTGATCTACGAAGTTCAGCAGAAACTTAATCTGAAGTTTCATGATCATCATCATTAGCTTCCTCACTAATTGGTGTAGGAATCACTGGAACTAGTTTTTGTGATGTTCCACTTTCCAATTCGGGAGAAGGTACAATTACCTCATCAAGTTCTACTTTCCTCCCACTCACTTCTTTCGAGAGAAACTCCTTCTCTAGAAAGGATCCACTCTTAGCAACAAAGACCTTGCCTTCGGATCTGTGATAGAAGGTGTACCCAATAGTTTCTTTTGGGTATCCTATGAAGATTTACTTCTCCAATTTGGGTTCGATCTTATCATGTTGAAACTTTTTCACATAAGCATCGCAGTCCCAAACTTAAAGAAATGACAGCTTAGGTTTCTCGTCAAACCACAGTTCATACGATGTCATCTCCACAGATTTAGATGGTGCCCTATTTAACGTGAATGTAGCTGTCTCTAATGCATAACCCCAAAAGCGATAGTGGTAGATCCGTAAGATACATCATCGATCGCACCATATCTAATAAAGTACGGTTATGACGTTCGGACACACCATTACACTGTGGTGTTCCAGGTGGCGTGAGTAGTGAAACTATTTCACATTGTTTTTACTGAAGGCCAAACTCGCTAACTCAAATATTTTACCTCTACGATCATATCGCAGAAACTCTTATTTTCTTGTTACGATGATTCTCCACTTCACTCTGAAATTCTTTGAACTTTTCAAATGTTTCAGACTTGTGCTTCATTAAGTAGATATACCCATATTTGCTCAAATCATCAGTGAAGGTCAGAAAATAACGATATCCGCCGCGAGCTTCAACACTCATTGGTCCGCATACATCAGTATGTATGATTTCCAACAACTCTGTTGCTCGCTTCATAGTTCCGGAGAACGGAGGTTTTAGTCATCTTGCCCATGAGGCATGGTTCGCAAGCACCAAGTGATTCATAATCAAGTGATTCCAAAAGTCCATCACTATGGAGTTTCTTCACGCGCTTTACACCAATATGACCTAAACGGCAGTGCCACAAATAAGTTGTACTATCATTATTAACCTTGCATATTTTGGCTTCAATATTATGAATATGTGTATCACACGATCGAGATCCAACAAACCATTTTCATTGGGTGTATGACCATAGAAGGTTTTATTCATGTAAACAGAACAACAATTATTCTCTAACTTACATGAATAACCGTATTGCAATAAACATGATCAAATCATATTCATGTTCAACACAAACACCAAATAACACTTATTTAGGTTCAACACTAATCCCGAAAGTATAGGGAGTGTGCGATGATGATCATATCAATCTTGGAACTACTTCCAATACACATCGTCACTTCATCCTTTAGCTAGTTTCTGTTCATTATGCAACTCCCATTTCGAGTTACTACTCTTTAGCAACTAAACCAGTATCAAATACCGAGGGGTTGCTATGAACACTAGTAAAATACACATCAATAATCTGTATATCAAATATACCTTTGTTCACTTTGCCATCCTTCTTATCCGCCAAGTATCTAGGGCAGTTCCACTTCCAGTGACCATTTCCTTTGCAGTAGAAGCACTTAGTTTCAGGCTTGAGTTTTAGCTTTGGGTTTCTTCACACGAGTGACAACTTGCTTGTCATTCTTCTTGAAGTTCCCCTTCTATCCCTTTGCCCTTTACTTGAAACAAGTGGTCTTGTTAACCATCAACACTTGATCCTTTTTATTGATATCTACCTTCGCCGATTTCAGCATCGCGAAGAGCTCGGGAATTATTTTCGTCATCCCTTGCATATTATAGTTCATCACGAAGTTCTACTAACTTGGTGACAGTGACTAGAGAACTTTGTCAATTACTATCTTATCTGGAAGAATAACTCCCACTTGATTCAAGTAATTATAGTACCCAGACAATCTGAGCACATGCTCACTGGTTGAGCTATTCTCCTCCATCTTGTAGGCAAAGTACTGTCAGAAGTCTCATACCTCTCGACACGGGCATGAGTATGAAATACTAATTTCAATTCTTGGAACATCTTATATGCTCTGTGGCGTTCAAAACATTTTTGAAGTCCCGGTTCTAAGCCTTAAAGCATGGTGCACTTTAAACTATCAAGTAGTCATCATACCGAGCTTTTGTCAAAACGTTCATAACGTCTACATCTGCTCCTGCAATAGGTCTGTCACCTAGCGGTGCATCAAGGACATAATTCTTCTGTGCAGCAATGAGGATAATCCTCAGATCACGGAACAATTCCGCATCATTGCTACTAACATCTTTCAACTTAGTTTTCTCTAGGAACATATAAAAAATAAACATGGAGCAACATTGCGAGCTATTGATCTACAACATAGATATGCTAATACTACCAGGACTAAGTTCATGATAAATTAAAGTTCAATTTAATCATATTACTTAAGAACTCCCACTTAGATAGACATCCCTCTAGTCATCTAAATGATCACGTGATCGAAATCAACTAAACCATGTCCGATCATCACGTGAGATGGAGTAGTTTTCAATGGTGAACATCTTATGTTGATCATATCTACTATATGATTCACGCTCGACCTTTCGGTCTCCAGTGTTCCGAGGCCATATCTGCATATGCTAGGCTCGTCAAGTTTAACCCGAGTATTCTGCGTGTGCAAAACTGGCTTACACCCGTTGTATTTGAACGTAGAGCTTATCACACCCGATCATTACGTGGTGTCTCGGCACGACGAACTTTCGCAACGGTGCATACTCAGGGAGAACACTTATACCTTGAAATTTAGTAAGGGATCATCTTATAATGCTACCGTCGTTCTAAGCAAAATAAGAAGCATAATAAGATAAACATCACATGCAATCAAAATATGTGACATGATATGGCCATCATCATCTTGTGCTTTTGATCTCCATCTCCAAAGCACCGTCATGATCACCTTCGTCACCGGCGCGACACCTTGATCTCCATCGTAGCATCGTTGTCGTCTCGCCAACTATTGCTTCTACGACTATCGCTACCGCTTAGTGATAAAGTAAAGCAATTACATGGCGATTGCATTTCATACAATAAAGCGACAACCATATGGCTCCTGCCAGTTGCCGATAACTTTACAAAACATGATCATCTCATACAACACCGTATAACTCATCATGTCTTGACCATATCACATCACAACATGCCCTGCAAAAACAAGTTAGACGTCCTCTACTTTGTTGTTGCAAGTTTTACGTGGCTGCTACGGGCTTAGCAAGAACCGTTCTTACCTACGCATACAAAACCACAACGATGTTTCGTCAAGTATGTGCTGTTTTAACCTTCACAAGGACCGGGCGTAGGCACACTCGATTCAGCTAAAGTGAGAGAGACAGACACCCGCCAGTCACCTTTAAGCAACGAGTGCTCATAACGGTGAAACCAGTCTCGCGTAAGCGTACGCGTAATGTCGGTCCGGGCCGCTTCATCTCACAATACCGCCGAAGCAAAGTAGGACATGCTGGTAAGCAGTATGACTAGTATCGTCCACAACTCACTTGTGTTCTACTCGTGCATATCATCTACGCATAGACCTGGCTCATGATGCCACTGTTGGGGAATGTAGTATTTTCAAAATTTTCCTACGATCACGCAAGATCTATCTACTAGATGCATAGCAACGAGAGGGGAGAGTGTGTCTACGTACCCTCGTAGACCGAAAGCGGAAGCGTTTATCAACGCGGTTGATGTAGTCGTGCACCTTCACGGTCCGTCCCGATCTAGTACCGAACGTACGGCACCTCCGCGTTCAGCACACGTTCAGCTCGATGACGTCCTCGCCTTCTTGATCCAGCAAGACGGGCGAAGTAGTAGATGAGTTCCGGCAGCACGACGGCGTGGTGACGGTTGTTGATGAAGAACAATCTCTGCAGGGCTTCGCTAAGCACTACAGAAACTAGACGGAGGATAAACTAGAGGGTCGGGGTAGCCGGCACACGGCTTGGTGTATCTTGATGTGTCTTGGGTGCTAGCCCTAACCCTCTATTTATATGTTGAGCCTTGGGGTCGAAACTTGGAGTAAAAGCCTTCACAAAGTCGGTTTCACCCGAAAGGCAAGAGTCCTTCTCGGACTCCAGGGCCAGACGCCAGGGTTCCCGGCGTCTGGACCCAGACGCCAGGGACCCTGGCGTCTGGCCCCTGGACTCCGCAAAACTTCCTTTTGCGCCTTCCAAAAACCTTGTGTGTTTTCCCTTTTGGCCCAAATAAAGTGTTCTCGTACCCAAACACTTCGGGAAACATCCGGAACCCCTTCCGGAGGTCAAACACTATTATCCCATATATTAATCTTTATCTCCGGACCATTCCGGAGTTCCTCGTCATGTCCGTGATCTCATCCGGGACTCCGAACAACATTCGGTCACCAACATACATAACTCATTAAATACTATATCGTCAATGAACGTTTAAGCGTGCGGACCCTACGTGTTCGATAACTATGTAGACATGACCGAGACATCTCTCCGGTCAATAACCAATAGCGGAACCTGGATGCCCATATTGGCTCCTACATATTCTACGAAGATCTTTATCGGTCGAACCGCATGACAACATACGTTGTTCCCTTTGTCATCGGTATGTTACTTGCCCGAGATTCGATCGTCGGTATCTCAATACCTAGTTCAATCTCGTTACCGGCAAGTCTCTTTACTCGTTCCGTAATACATCATCTCGTGACTAACTCATTAGTCATTTGCTTGCAAGGCTTATTATGATGTGCATTACCGAGAGGGCCCAGAGATACCTCTCCGACAATCGGAGTGACAAATCCTAATCTCGAAATACGCCAACCCAACAAGTACCTTTGGAGACACCTGTAGAGCACCTTTATAATCACCCAGTTACGTTGTGACGTTTGGTAGCACACAAAGTGTTCCTCCGGTATTCGGGGGTTGCATAATCTCATAGTCATAGGAACATGTATAAGTCATGAAGAAAGTAATAGCAATAAAACTAAACGATGAAGTTGCTAAGCTAACGGATGGGTCTTTTCCATCACATCATTCTCCTAATGATGTGACCCCATTGATCAAATGACAACTCATGTCTATGGTTAGGAAACATAACCATCTTTGATCAATGAGCTAGTCTAGTAGAGGCATACTAGGGACACTCTGTTTTGTCTATGTATTCACACATGTACTAAGTTTCCGGTTAATACAATTCTAGCATGAATAATAAACATTTATCATGATATAAGGAAATATAAAATAACAACTTTATTATTGCCTCTAGGGCATATTTCCTTTAGTATCTGGATCTCGTCTTATGCGAGATGGCTACTCTTTCAAATCGGAGAATAATGGTTGTTCTATTTATTTGAGAGATATGTTTTATGGTCATGCCCCGCTGGTCAATGGTTTATTTTTGATGAATCTCGAACGTGATGATACACATATTCATAGTGTAGATGCCAAACGATGTAAAGTTGATAATGATAGTCCCACATACTTGTGGCATTGCCGCCTTGGTCATATTGGTGTCAAACGTATGAAGAAGCTCCATTTAGATGGACTTCTAGAGTCTCTTGATTATGAATCATTTGACACGTGCGAACCATGCCTCTTGGGTAAGATGACCAAGACTCCGTTCTCCGGAACAATGGAGCGAGCAACCAACTTGTTGGAAATCATACATACCGATGCGTGCGGTCCAATGAGTGTTGAGGCTCGTGGAGGCTACCGTTATGTTCTCACCCTCACGGATGACTTGAGTAGATACGGGTATATCTATTTGATGAAACACAAGTCTGAGACCTTTGAAAAGTTCAAGGAATTTCAGAATGAGGTTGAGAATCAACGTGACAGAAAAATAAAGTTCTTGCGATCGGATCGTGGGGGTGAATATTTAATTCATGAATTTGGCACACACCTTAGGAGCTGTGAAATTGTTTCACAATTGACACCGCCCGGAACACCTTAACGTAACGGTGTGTCCGAACGTCGAAATCGTACTCTGCTGGACATGGTGCGATCTATGATGTCCCTCACCGATTTACCGCTATCTTTTTGGGGTTATGCTTTAGAGACTGCCGCATTCACTTTAAATAGGGCTCCGTAGAAATCCCTTGAGACGACTCCATATGAACTTTGGTTTGGCAAGAAACCGAAGCTGTCGTTTCTAAAAGTTTGGGGTTGCGATGCTTATGTCAAGAAACTTCAACCTGAAAAGCTCGAACCCAAATCGGAGAAATGCGTCTTCATAGGATACCCAAAGGAAACAATTGGGTATACCTTCTACCACAGATCCGAAGGCAAAGTCTTTGTTGCCAAAAATGGATGCTTTCTGGAGAAAGAGTTTCTCTCGAAAGAAGTGAGTGGGAGGAAAGTAGAACTTGATGAGGTGACAGTCACCCCTCCTGAACCGGAAAGTAGCGCAGCGCAGGAAATCGTTCCTGAGGTGCCTGTACCGACAAGGGAGGAAGTTAATGATGATGATCATGAAGAAACAGAACAAGTTACTACTGAACATCGAAGGTCCACAAGGACACGTTCCGCACCAGAGTGGTACGGCAACCCTGTCCTGGAAATCATGTTGTTAGACAACGGTGAACCTTCGAACTATGAGGAAGCGATGGCGGGCCCGAATTCCAATAAATGGCTTGGAGCCATGAAATCCGAGATAGAATCCATGTATGAAAACAAAGTATGGACTTTGGTGGACTTGCCTGATGATAGGCACGCCATAGAAAACAAATGGATATTTAAGAAGAAGACAGACGCAGATGGTAATGTGACCATCTATAAGGCTCGGCTTGTCGCTAAGGGTTATCGACAAGTTCAAGGGATTGACTACGATGAGACTTTCTCTCCCGTAGCGATGCTGAAGTCAGTCAGAATCATGTTAGCTATTGCCGCATTCTATGATTATGAAATATGGCAAATGGACGTCAAAACAGCATTCCTTAACGGCTTCCTCAAGGAAGAGTTGTATATGATGCAACCGGAAGGTTTTGTCGATCCAGAGAACGCTAACAAGGTATGCAAGCTCCAACGCTCGATTTACGGGCTGGTGCAAGCATCTCGGAGTTGGAATATTCGCTTTGATGAAGTGATCAAAGCGTTTGGATTTATACAGACTTATGGAGAAGCCTGTATTTACAAGAAAGTGAGTGGGAGCTCTGTGGCATTTCTCATATTATATGTGGATGACATATTGCTGATGGGAAATGATATAGAATTCTTGGAAAATGTAAAGGCCTACTTGAATAAAAGTTTTTCAATGAAGGACCTTGGAGAAGCTGCTTACATATTAGGCATCAAAATCTATAGAGATAGATCAAGACGCCTCATTGGTCTTTCACAAAGTACATACCTTGACAAAATATTGAAGAAGTTCAATATGGATCAGTCAAAGAAAGGATTCTTGCCTGTTTTGCAAGGTATGAGATTGAGCAAGGCTCAGTCGCCGACCACGACAGAAGATAGAGAAAAGATGAGTGTCATTCCCTATGCCTCGGCCATAGGTTCTATCATGTATGCCATGCTGTGTACCAGACCTGATGTGAACCTTGCCATAAGTTTGGTAGGGAGGTACCAAAGTGATCCCGGTACGGAACACTGGACAACGGTCAAGAACATCCTAAAGTACCTGAAAAGGACTAAGGATATGTTTCTCGTTTATGGAGGTGACGAAGAGCTCGTCGTAAAGGGTTACGTCGATGCTAGCTTCGACACAGATCTGGATGACTCTAAGTCTCAAACCGGATACGTGCATATTTTGAAAGGAGGGGCAGTCAGCTGGTGCAGTTGCAAGCAAAGCGTCGTGGCAGCATCTACATGTGAAGCGGAGTACATAGCTGCTTCCGAAGCAGCGCAGGAAGGAGTCTGGATGAAGGAGTTCATCACCGACCTAGGAGTCATTCCAAGCGCGTCAAGCCCGATGACTCTCTTCTGTGACAACACTGGTGCTATTGCCATTACCAAGGAGCCCAGGTTTCACAAGAAGACCAAGCACATCAAGCGCCGTTTCAACTCCATCCGGAATTATGTTCAGGATGGAGACATAGATATTTGTAAAGTGCATACGGATTTGAATGTAGCAGACCCGTTGACTAAACCTCTTTCACGGGCAAAACATGATCAACACCAGAACTCTATGGGTGTTCGATTCATCACAATGTAACTAGATTATTGACTCTAGTGCAAGTGGGAGACTGTTGGAAATATGCCCTAGAGGCAATAATAAAAGTATTATTATTATATTTCCTTGTTCATGATAATCGTCTGTTATTCATGCTTGAATTGTATTGTACGGAAACAGCGATACATGTGTGAATACATAGACCAAAATGAGTCCCTGGTAGGCCTCTAGTTACCAGCTCGTTGATTAACAGATGGTCACGGTTTCCTGACCATGGACATGGGATGTCGGTGATAACGGGATCACATCATCAGGAGAATGATGTGATGGACAAGACCCAATCCTGATCATAGCACGAGATCGTATAGTTCGTAATGCATAAGCTTTTCAGTGTCAAGTATTTATTCCTTAGACCATGAGGTTGTACAACTCCCAGATACCGTAGGAATACTTTGGGTGTGCCAAACGTCACAACGTAACTGGGTGGCTATAAAGGTACGCATCGGGTATCTCCGAAAGTGTCTGTTGAGTTGGTACGAACCGAGACTGGGATGTTGTCACTCCATATGACGGAGAGGTACCTCTGGGCCCACTCGGTAAGACATCATCATAATGAGCTCAATGTGACTAAGTAGTTAGTCACGGGATGATGGATTACGGATCGAGTAAAGAGACTTGCCATGACGAGATGGAACAAGGTATCGGGAATACCGACGATCGAATCTCGGGCAAGTACCGTACCGATGGACAAAGGGAATAACATACGGGATTGAGTGAATCCTTGACACGGTGGTTCATCCGATGAAGATCATCGAGGAACACGTGGGAACCAACATGGGTATCCAGATCCCGCTGTTGGTTATTGACCGGAGAGTGGTCTCGGTCATGTCTACGTGTCTCCCGAACCCGTAGGGTCTACACACTTAAGGTTCGGTAACGCTAGGGTCGTAGAGATACATGCACGTGGAAACCCGAAAGTTGTTCGGAGTCCCGGATTAGATCCCGGACGTCACGAGGAGTTCCGGAATGGTCCGGAGGTAAAGATTGATATATAGGAAGTCAGGTTTCGGCCATCGGGTGATCTCCGGGGGTCACCGGGAGCGTCCCGGGACCACCGGAGGGGCCCCGGGGGACCACCGGGTGGGGCCACCCATCCCGGTGGGGCCCCTATGCCGCAAGGGGAAGTGTCCAGCCCTAATGGGCTGGTGCACCACTAGGGGCCCACCTCCCCATGCGCCTATGGTTGAAACCCTAGGGGGGAGGGGGCGCCCCACTTGCCTTGGGGGGCAAGGACACCCCCTGACCGCCGCCCCCCTGCAGATTGGATCTGCAGGGCCCTGGCGCACCCCCCTGGCCCCCTATATATATGTGGGGGGAGAGGGCAGCCGCACCCAAGCCCTGGCGCCTCTCCCCCTCCCGTCACACCTCCATACTCCCAACGCAGGGCGCCCGGCGAAGCCCTGCTGCGATCTCCACTGCATCCACCACCACGCCGTTGTGCTGCTGGATCTCTGACGACTTCTCCTCCCCCCTTGCTGGATCAAGAAGGAGGTGACGTTGCTGCACCGGACGTGTGTTGAACGCGGAGGTGCCGTCCGTTCGGCGCTAGATCATCGGTGACGAAGAACGCGAAGAGTACGACTACTTCATCCACGCTTCTTCGAAAGCTTCCGCACGCGATCTACATAACGGTATGTAGATGCACTCTTACTTGCTCGTTGCTAGATGTCTCCTTAGTTGGATCTTGGTGAAAGCGTAGAATTTTTTTGAATTCTGCTACGTTCCCCAACACTAACACCCCTGAAGAATCTCAAGATGATGAAGGAGCGTCAGCGTTGTTGGGGTCGATGGTTGATGTAGGGCCTGACGCAGTGTCGTTCAAGTCTTCATACTTGTCGGTTTCGCGCGATGAAGAATAGGATCTGGCCACCTAGGAAGGAACCTTGATCTTCTTGTATTTCTTCGGTGGAGGAGCAGACCAGTCAAAGTCATCCTTGAGACCCATTTTCTTTAGATCTTCTTCGCCATAAAGGTGAGACAGAACAACCCAGGTACGGTTGAAGGTTTCATGGAGGTGAAGGAAATATGCCCTAGAGGCAATAATAAAGTTGTTATTTATATTTCCTTATATCATGATAAATGTTTATTATTCATGCTAGAATTGTATTAACCGGAAACTTAGTACATGTGTGAATACATAGACAAAACAGAGTGTCCCTAGTATGCCTCTACTAGACTAGCTCATTGATCAAAGATGGTTATGTTTCCTAACCATAGACATGAGTTGTCATTTGATCAACGGGATCACATCATTAGGAGAATGATGTGATGGACAAGACCCATCCGTTAGCATAGCACTATGATCGTTTAGTTTTACTGCTATTGCTTTCTTCATGACTTATACATGTTCCTATGACTATGAGATTATGCAAATCCCGAATACCGTAGGAACACCTTGTGTGCTATCAAACGTCACAACGTAACTGGGTGATCATAAAGATGCTCTACATGTGTCTCCAAAAGTATTCGTGGTGTTGGCATAGATCAAGATTAGGATTTGTCACTCCGAGTGTCAGAGAGGTATCTCTGGGCCCTCTCGGTAACACACATCACAATAAGCCTTGCAAGCAAAAGACTAATGAGTTAGTCACGAGATGATGTGTTACGGAACGAGTAAAGAGACTTGCTGGTAACGAGATTGAACTAGGTATGGAGATACCGACGATCGAATCTCGGACAAGTAACATACCGATGACAAAAGGAACAACGTATGTTGTTATGCGGTTCTGACCGATAAAAGATCTTCGTAGAATATGTAGGAGCCAATATGAACATCCAGGTTCCGCTATTGGTTATTGACCGGAGATGAGTCTCGGTCATGTCTACATAGTTCTCGAACCCGTAGGGTCCGCACGCTTAACGTTTGATGACGATCGGTATTATGAGTTTATGAGTTTTGATGTACCGAAGGTAGTTCGGAGTCCCGGATGAGATCACGGACATGACGAGGAGTCTCGGAATGTCCGAGACATAAAGATTGATATATTGGACGACTATATTCGGACACCGGATGTGTTCCGGACAAAGTTTCGGATTTAACGGGATTGCCGGAGGGGGTTACCGGAACCCCCTACGAAGGGGGATGGTCCATAGTGGGCCTTATGGAAAAGAGAGAGGCAGCCCATAGGGGCTGGCCGGCGCCCCACCTAGGGTTCCTAGTTGGACTAGGATTGGGGGGCGCCACCTCTCCCTCTTTTCCTTTCCCTCTCTTCCTTCTTTGGTAGTTCCTACTAGGAATAGGATTGCAATCCTATTCCTAGTAGGATTGCACCCCTAGCCGCACCATAGAAGGGCCGGCCGGCCTCCCCCCTTGCTCCTTTATATACGGGGGCAGGGGGGCACCCAAAGACACACAAGTTGAATTGTTCCAGCCGTGTGCGGTGCCCCCCTCCACAGAAACACACCTCGGTCATACCGTCGCGGTGCTTAGGCGAAGCCATGCGCCGGTGAATACATCATATCCGTCACCACGCCGTCGTGCTGACGAAACTCTCCCGTGAAGCTCAATTGGATCAAGAGCTCGTGGGACGTCATCAAGCTGAACGTGTGCTGAACGCGGAGGTGTCGTACGTTCGGTGCTTAATCGGTTGAATCGCGAAGAAGTCCGACTACATCAACCGCGTCACTTGACGCTTCCGCTTCCGGTCTACGAGGGTACGTAGACACACTCTTCCCTCTCGTTGCTATGCATCTGGTAGATAGATCTTGCGTGATCGTAGGAAAATTTTAAAATACTACGTTCCCCAACAGGAGGTAGTAATGGTTTTTCTTCACTGCATTGTGGGTAGAAGTCATGTTGTGAATAATTGAACCAAACTGACGCTTGACCCATTTGTGATTGCGATCAACCTTCTGGTGAAGACCGAGGAGAAGCTCATGATCAGTCATCACACTGGGAGTTGTGCCTTGAGGATTTTGCTTGGGTGTGTTGGCGGCAGAGTCATGGGTGGTAGAGTTGTCATTGGTGGAGTAGGATGCAGCTTTGCGAAATTGACCATCCAATGGACGAATGCCTTCATCAATAACAGCAGAAGCCTTGCCCTTGTCATCAGCTAAGGAATATGTCCGTTTTGAGGACTTCAATCGAGGGCAAGTAGCTGCAATGATTCAGTGTATCAGCTTTGTAGTTCACTGAAGACCTTGCTCTAATGAATCTCATAATCCACGGAGCATAAGGCTTCAGGTTGAAAGGAGACAATGCAACATTTGCCAGAGTCCTCGTGAAGAAATCATGAAAGTTGACGGGGACGCCATGAATGATATTGAATAACATATTCTTCATGATGCCAACGACTTCTTCATCATTCGAGTCGTGGCCCTTGATAGGACTCAATGTTTTTGTCAGAATGCGATAGACAGTCCGAGGCAGAAATATCAATTCCTTCATGAGGAATTTGGTTCTTGGGGCCCGACCTAGCTTCAATGGCTTCATCGGCACTTGCATATAGTGATCTGTAAGCTCAAGTTCTTAGTACATGCAACGAGTAGCTTCAAGGGGAGGACTGAGTGGCAAAGCTTGAAGTAATTCAGTAGCCGGTGCCTTGTAGTGAGTATTTTTAGTCATCCATACCAACACCCACAAATTCACATCTTCAAAGTCTCCGGTGATGTGCAATGTTGCAAAGAATTGAAGAATGAGTTCTTCATTCCAATCACATATATCAGTGCAGAAACCTAATAGTCCAGCATCATGAAGAACACTAAGGACTGGCACGAAGCATGACAGAGATTCCATATCCACGTGAGGAATGTGCTCATGAGGGAAGACTTTGTCTTTGTTGAACAGCATCGAGGAATAAAAATTTGCCTGGCTGGCAGTCCAGAAACGCCTCTTCCTAATGTGAGCAGAGTCATAGGGGTTGTAATCAAGGAAGAATACGTGATCGTTGAAGAAATCAGCCTTCTTGAACGTTTGCTTCCGTGAGAATGGATCCTTTGGCTTGGGTTGAGGAGTGTCAGTCAGTTGCATCACAACCTCAGGAATCGCAATCTCAGTTTCTTCAGGCTGAGGGATTTCTCATTCCTCTTTAGTGGCAGTCTGTGTCTTCATGGATTCAGCAGCAGCAGTTTCTTCAGCACTAGGGGCTGGAATGTCTTCATGTATAGACGGAGTGTGATGAGTTTCTTTAGAGCTCAATGGAACAATATGTGCTGGGGACTGAGGAATTTGTTGTAGTGGCGTGAACAGAGGGGAGTTGGGAAGCTGACTATCCCAAAAATCATCATTCATCAATGGAGTAGCACTCCCAATGTCCACGTCAGAATCTTGTTCATCCAATTCCTCAACGTCGGCCTCTTCAGCAGTGAACTGAGGCATAGGCGAGGAGATAATTGGTATTGAAGTGATTGCATCCACTTCAATTTCTTCATCCGTCTGCTCTGAGGAAGCAGCAAAGTGAATGTCTTCATCAGATTCGCTTGGAATCACATAGTCTTCACCAAAAGGAACAAGGTCCTTTGATGGCCTGGTTGAGATAGGAACAATATCAATTGGGTTGTCAACTGAGCTAGTCAATGGCTTCATCTTCTTCGGAGCTGAAGAATCTGACGAAGTTGATGCCTTCCTTTTCTTCACAGTCGCACGCTCTGCAGTCTTGGTCTTCTTCACATCTGATGCAGATGGAAGGATTGGAGTTGGAGTAGGCGCAGGAGGAGCAGAGGAATTTGGTTGATTTTCTTCAGGCACAACTGTTGCAGTTGCCCTGACTTCTTCATTTTCTTCAGGCACAGCCATTGAAGCTTCAGCTGGCCTGACATTTTCTTCAGGCGCAACACTAGATGTTGCCCTGGCAATTTCTTCAGCGGCTGGAATGCAGTCATCAGCCCTGGTATTCTCATTTTCTTCAGCAGCCTGATGTTCTTCAGCGGTGCTAGCATGTTTTTCTGTAGACTGAACATATGCTTCAGCCTGAGGAATTTTAATGTGCGTTGGACGTGCAACATTTGAAGAAAAACCTTTAGTCAAATTCACAAATCTGACTTTGGCGCCCATCTAGTCTGCACGGTATGCGTAAAATTCATCACCGAGGGTTTTGATTTCGCCCTGAAGCTTCACAAAACTAATCAGTTGTCATATCGACAACGTTTTTCTTCAGGTAGCGCTCCTTCTTGTACTGCGTTTTCTTCGTCTGCCTGGCCTTTTCAAATTTCCACTTTTCTTCGCCTATGAAGGCGGTCAGCATGTGACTTTGGCCAGGAGTCAGATTGAAGTCAGGCATTGGAGTGTTTGGATCCTTGTGCCAGAGGTCAATGAAGTCGAGGATCACTTTCGGATCAAAAAGCAGTGGCACATTGCTTCCTTTGGCTCTAGCGGCCCTGTGTTGCATGCCTTTGATGATTTCAACTAGTTCTTCATCATCAGCTTCGTCATCATTAGACGGCACTTGGAATGCGACTTGCTTCTTGTGAGGACTTGGGCGAGAACCTCGTCCAGCAGTGACCTTTTTCTTCAGCAGAGAGGGGCCAGCTGAGGAACTTGGAGCAGCCGAGGAACTTGCAGAGGCTCTTGAGGCAATAGATATGCCCATAGTCCTTTGGCATGTGGCGAGATGCACTGGTGCATAGGATTTGGTCGGAGCAGCTGAAGACTTTGGCGGAGGAGCTGAGGACTTTGGAGGAGCAGGAGCAGTTTGAGGAATTTGCCGTGAGGGCTTTGAGGAATCTGGCCGTGAGGGCATTGCTGAGGAACTTGGCCTTGAGGGCATTGAAGATGAAGCACTTGGCTTATGCACAGGCTTCTTGGCCATGGCCTTCTTCGGCTTGCTAGCAGAGGCCTTAGAAGTGGCAGCAGCAGTAGCAGAGTCTTCGTTGAATTTCCTCACTGCTTCTTTGCTTGTCTGGCCAACTTGGCCTGACGCTTGGCCCATTAATCAGGATAATCCTCATCGCGCTTGAGACTATTGGGATCTACTACTTGGCCATGTGCCAATGGAGGTCTTGGGCACGGAGGATTGAGTGCGAATTTCTTCATGTACTTGGGAGTTACATACCTGTACTCCCTCCACTCTCTTGCCCATCTCCTCTCTATTCTCTGTATGCGCACCTTGCGCTGATTTTTGTCCTCTTTTCCAAACTTTGCCTCATCAGGAGTGCAGTAGTCAGCATATATGTCATCAGGGATTTCAAAAGCAGTGTTGACCTCAGGCCTCTTTCCTCCCTTTTGTGGCTTCTTTCCATCAGCCATTTTCTTTAGATGAGGATTTTGAACAATGGAATTCTTTGAAGAAGTATGCAACTTTTCTTCGAGGAACGCTGCAAATGAGTTAAGTTGATGAGAACCTAGTGATTCAGCAGCGGACATGAGTACCTGTGAACAGAGTATAGTTGCGAGGAATTTGGAGAGGTCATATGCGTTCTCAGAAGGTTTTGTAAAAAGAACACGTTTGAGGAATTTGACCAGATGAGTCTTGAAGAATTTCACTAAGCGTTCTTTGTCTTTGGTTCCAGAGTTGTATAGATTGAAAATCCACACAATTGAGGAATCTTGAAGAAAAACATAACTTAGAGAAATGAATTAAGAACAGATGACATGTGAGGTGTTTCGTGTGTGAAGATTTGAAGAAAAACACCTTTGAAGATTTTGTAGAAATCATATGAATCAAAGAGGGCAGTAAAATTAACTTTTAATTACCCTGAACGAAGAACACGATGAACTGTGAGGTGGAGATGTGAAGTTCGTCAGTGCAGATCTTCCACACCCTAACTTGGCTGAGGAATACAGCTACGGCGGTGGCGGAGTGAAGAAATCTGCGGCCGGCGCGAGTACGACGGCGACGAGGTCCAGGCAGTGAAGCTCTTCCTCACCGGCGACGATGAAGTAGCGGCGGCTCTAGGGTTTGAGAAGCTCGAGCGGGAGAGAGATCGAGCGGAGTAAAAGTGAAATGAGGAAGGGGAGGGGGTATTTATAGCGGAGATGAATAACTGTCCGCCCAAAGAATTTGGACGAACGTGCCCCTGACCCTTCTCATTCACTCGACATGTGTCACCCACGTACTGAGAAGTGGAGATCGTGGGTGAATAGATAAGTATTATTGTGGGATGCGGAACGATTTGAGCGGCAAAACCGAAAATTTTGGATAAGATAAGTTTTAACATCGCGTTCGCAAATTCTTCAGCTATCAAGGACACAGTGAAGATTTTGAACGAGTTTCAAATAGAACGCATATGAAGAATTTGTGAATAGAATGGGTGGAGTTTAGCATAGAGGGGGAAGGGTCCGATCACATTCACTTAGCAGGAAAAACAGCTTGAAGAATTAGCAATAAGTGAATGTTGTAGAGGACATAAACTCATATATATACATACAGCCGGTCTATTCTCATAATCTTATGAGAATAATATTCTCATAACACTTCCGAACTGCATTGAAAAGCTATGCGCATTGCTTCGTACCACCGTTGTGAACCGCAGACAGGGGAGTAGCGAACTGCACTATACTAAACTGGAGGTGGGGGGGGGGGTTGGTTACGTGAACTGCTTACTGAAAGAACATGCGGTGCCCCCATGTCTGGTTTTGGTAATCGATGACAATCTCTATGGACTAATTGTTGCCTTGAGTTATATTTGAAGGGTTTGTCCATAGGCTTTTCTTGGAGTTCATTTGTTGGTTTCAAGGAGAGTTTGTGATGACCAAGATGTTATTAAGGAATTATCCAAAGATTGGTCTTGTGGGTGTTGAGCTTATTGCAAGCATGTCTTGAAGAAGAAGAGTTTGTGATCATTCATGTTTACCTTCAAGACATCATCCAAATGAAGAGAGTTGGAAAGATTCAAGGTTGATCAAAACTAAGTTAAAGAATGAATCAAGTTGATCAACACACAAAGTGTACAAGATGTACCGAGAGGGATCAAGCAATCCCATGGTATGGTAAGCACTGTCAATCACACTTCGTGTACTAACCCATGGTCTTCGTGAGAGTTCTTTGTGGGGTTAGGTTACGGTGTGCAAGTTCAAGTGGAGCATCACGAAGAGATCAAGTGCTTGAAGCTTGCCGTCCATTGTGGTGACAATGGACTTGTGAAGATATGCCGAAGAGTGGCTCACCCATAGTGGAGTATGGGGGAGCAATCTACTAGTCTTGACCGAGCCAATGCAATCAAGAAAGGTGGTCCAACTTGAGGGAGTCAAGATCGTCATCATCCAACTCAAATGGACTATGGGCAAGGCAAAGGTTTGCCCTTGATAGGTTTTCTATTTTACCGGTCTCATGGTGGTAGTTGAGAGACCGGGTTATAGGATCGATTGTCGTACTATCAAGGGGGGCTCTTGATGAGTAGCTTGATCGTATCATTCGTAGAGATCTCAAACCATTGCATCCTTGCATCATCTTTATTGGTTCTTATTTGGTTCTTCTCCTTGTGAGTCTTAGAGCTTATGGTCATCTTGATGACAAGCTCGAGTTCATCGAAAACGGAGTTCACATGCATCTTCTATGATGTTTTCGATGTTGGAGGTTTTGCCGGTTCATCTCTGATGGAGGATTCATTCCTCCATATCTTAGGCATACCTCCCTGCTTCACGTCTTCCCCTATCCAACAAGCTTGAGTTTGCTCAATTCGGAGCTCATTTGCAGAAGTTATGGCAGTTTTGGTTTTATTGTTGCTCCTGCGGTAGTACCGCTGGGCCAGAGCGGTAGTACCGCTTATAGTCACAAGTGGTAGTACCGCTGGTTCACAGCGGTAGTACCGCCCATGGCTATATGAGGTGGTACCGCTCCGGTTCCGCGCTAGTGCCGCCTCGATTCGAGACCGACGCTTCTCGTGTCGGGTTGGGCGATAGTAGGAGCGGCAGTACCGCTTATAAGCGGTAGTACCGCCCTACCACCGCTTCTAGTACCGCTCCGGGGCTCTTTCTCTTCGGTTTTCTCTCGTTGGCGTTGTGCTTGGTCCCAACGGTAGTACCGCTGGGCCAAGCGGTAGTACCGCTGCAACCAGCGGTAATACCGCTCCCTAGAGCGGTAGTACCGCTCGCTGCGGGCTGGTTGGTGGGGATAACGGTTGGATTTTCTCCCCCCTATAAAAGGGGGTCTTCTTCCCCATTGAACCTTATCCTTTGAGCTCGTGTTCTTCCCCCATTGTTGACCTTCTTCGAGCTTGCTATCTCTCAATCCCTCCATGGATTCTTGCTAGTTTTTGGGGGAAAAGAGAGAGGAGATCTAGATCCACATTTCCACCAATCACTTTCTCCTCTAGGTGAGGGGAACCCCTTGGATCTAGATCTTGGAGTTCTTGGTGTTCTCCTTCTTGTTCTTCCTCTCTTATCCCTCCCTAGCATTAGTTGCTTTGGTGGGATTTGAGAGAGAAGGACTTGGGCACTCCGTGTGCCCTTGCCATTGCATTTGGTGCATCAGTTTGAGTTCTCCACGGTGATACATGGAAGTGAAGTTTGAGAAGCTTATTACTCTTGGGTGTTTGGGCACCCTAGAGCTTGTTTCTCTTGGGTGCCTTGGCGCCCTAGATGGTTGGTGTTGTTCGGAGCTCAATCATTGTGGTGTAAAGCTCCGGGCAAGCATCGGGGTCTCCAATTAGGTTGTGGAGATTGCCCCGAGCAATTTGACGGGTACCGGTGACCGCCCCCAAAGGTTGCCAAAGTGTACGGGTTCGGTGACCGCCCCCAAGGGTTGCCATTTGTACGGGTTCGGTGACCGCCCTCAAGGGTACCTTAGTGGAATCACGGCATCTTGCATTGTGCGAGGGCGTGAGGAGATTACGGCGGCCCTAGTGGCTTCTTGGGGAGCATTGTGCCTCCACACCGCTCCAAACGGAGATTAGCATCCGCAAGGGTGTGAACTTCGGGATACATCGTCGTCTCCGAGTGCCTCGGTTATCTCTTACCCGAGCCCTTTACTTACGCACTATACTTTGTGATAGCCATATTGTTTCTTGTTATATATCTTGCTATCACCTAGTTGTTTATCTTGCTTAGCATAAGTTGTTGGTGCACATAGGTGAGCCTAGTTGTTGTAGGTTTTGTGCTTGACAAATTAACCGCTAGGTTTATTCCGCATTTGTTCGAGCCTAAACCGTAATTATTTTAAAGTGCCTATTCACCCCTCTCTAGGCGACATCCATGATCTTTCAACATTATCTTCACGCACGGCCTTCCTCTTGAAAGAAGTCCTCTCGTCCTGCAGATGCAGCTCGGCCTGCTGTTGCCGTGCAGCCCACCTGCGCCGCAGGAACTCATGAGCTTTTTGAACTTTCGCCATTGTTGTCGAAGAAGGCTGGATGGGCGAAATGACCATTGCAGTTCGCATCCACGAAGACTGCGAGGTTGCCGAAGAAGTCCTCCTTGCAGTTCTCTTCCCCCTGCCATGCATCACCGAGGCTGGATGCATCAGCTTGGTCAATGGCGGTGGATCTCCGAGGGCATAGGCTCGGATCTGCGGCAGGGGTGCAGCTAACGGCGTGCTCAATCAAGGAGGCGGTGCACCTAGATCGATTCGGGGGAGTTGGGGCGAAGGTGAGGGGCGGCGTCGCTTCCTAACCGCCGCCGCGGAAGAAGCCTCGCCGAGGGACTGCATCGGCGACGCTTCCCACAAGAAGATCGGGAGAAGGGGGCGCCGTCGTTCGCTCCGCGCGCGCTCCGCGCAAGAAGGTGGGGAGGGGAGTGGCGCGCCGCTGTCCACACGCGCTCCGCGCAAGAAGGCGGGGAGGGGAGGGGAGCGCCGCGCAAGGAGGCGGGAGGGGAGGGGGACGCCGCGCAAGGAGGCGGGGAGGGGGAGGGGGACGCTGTCGGGCGCTCCGCGCTAGAAACCTGTTTAAGTGGGGGTGTTATGAGAATAAGACCTTATTCTCATAACAAAAACCTTATTCTCATAACACCCCCACTTAAATAGGTTTCTAGCGCGGAGCGCCCCGAGGACAGCAACCACTGCCCCGCCTCCTACCCCCACGCTGCCGCCCCGCCTCCTTCCCCCACCACCGTCGCGCCGGCTCCTACCCTGATGCAGTGCGGTTTTCTTGTGCAGTTCGGAAGCGCAAAAAAACGCTCGCTGCCATTATTCGTTGGTCGCACCGTTTTCAAAACTGCTCTTAAACCGTGTGGAATCTCGAAAAGTGTTCAACATGGCGAAGTTGCGTCTACTCCATAGCTTTTCGACGTTATATTACACACATAATTCCGATAAACGGTTAAAAAACTAGAGCAAAAAAGGTACCTAAAAAACAACACATACAGTCTTTTCAAACATGCAGTTCACCGTTTTCAAAACTGCTCTTAAAACCGTGCGGAATCTCGAAAAGTGTTCAACATGGCGTAGTTGCGTCTACTCCATAGCTTTTCAACGGTATATTACACGCATAATTCCGATAAACGGTTAAAAAACTAGAGCAAAAAAGGTACCGAAAAAACAACACGTACAGTTTTTTCAAACATGCAGTTCACCGTTTTCAAAACATCTCTTAAACCGTGCGGAATCTCGAAAAGTGTTCAACATGTCGAAGTTGCGTCTACTCAATAGCTTTTCAACGGTATATTACACGCATAATTCCGATAAACGGTTAAAACACTAGAGCAAAAAAGGTACCGAAAAAACAACACGTACACTTTTTTCAAACATGCAGTTCACCGTTTCAAAACTGCTCTTAAACCGTG
>LR738709.1:137616083-137656168 GCA_902687465.1 Secale cereale
AAAAAAAAACGCTCGCTGCCATTATTCGTCGGTCGCACCTTTTTCAAAACTGCTCTTAAACCGTGCGGAATCTCGAAAAGTATTCAACATGGAGAAGTTGCGTCTACTCCATAGCTTTTCAACGGTATATTACACGCATAATTCCGATAAACAGTTAAAAACTAGAGCAAAAAAGGTACCGAAAAAACAACACGTACAGTTTTTTCAAACATGCAGTTCACCGTTTTCAAAACTACTCTTAAGCCGTGCGGAATCTCGGAAAGTGTTCAACATGGCGAAGTTGCGTCTACTCCATAGCTTTTCAACGGTATATTACACGCATAATTCCGATAAACGGTTAAAAAACTAGAGCAAAAAAGGTACCGAAAAAACAACACGCGTACAGTTTTTTCAAACATGCAGTTCACTGGTCTGTGTGTTGCAGTATCTGTGGAGTTCGGAAGTGCAAAAAAACGCGTCGATTTGGGTGTCGCGAAAAACGGAGTTTCCACGTTTTTGTAATTTCAAAACTGTTCTTAAACCGTAATGAATTAGAGGGGGTGTTCTACATGAAAAAGTAGCGTCTCGATGATATCTTTCCAATGGTGTATCATTTGGATCATTTCGACCAACGTTTTGTAAAGATTTCACGAAAACGGTCATTGCCCTTCGTAGTCAGCCGCACGATTTTCAAAAATAACTAAAAACCGTAAGGAATCTCAAAAATATTTCAACATACGAAAGTTGCGCCTCGTTCGTAGCTTTCCAACGGTATATTACACGCCTTGTTTCGACAAACGGTTAGAAAACTGGAGTGAAAACAGTACCGAAAATTTGTAAAAATTCGAAAAACACAATTCCGCGATTTAGTAAATTGAAAACTGCTCTTAAACCGTAACGAATTAGGAAAAAATAATAGATATGAAAAAGATGCGCGCCGACGATACCTTTCCAATGGTGTATCATATGTTTCATTCCGACGAGCGGTTTAGAAAAAACGCAAAAAATCGCTCGCTGCCATTCGTTATGAGCCGCACGATTTTCGAAACTGCTCTTAAACTATGATGAATTTTGAAAAGTGTTCAACATGGCGAGGTTGCGTCTACTCCATAGCTTTTCAACGGTATATTACATGCATAATTCCGATAAACGGTTAAAAACTAGAGCAAAAAAGATACCGAAAAAAAACACGTACAGTTTTTTCAAACATGAAGTTCTGTTGCAGTATCTGTGCAATGCGCATAGCTTTGGCAATGCAGTAACACAAAGCAGTTCGGAAGTGTTATGAGAATATTATTCTCATAATGTTATGAGAATAGACCGGCTGTATATATAGCGAATGAAGAAAAAAATGAAGGAAAAGGTGAAGACAATGCAAAGTTGAAGAATATGAACAACTGAGGAATTTCAAAACAAGAAAACTCAAATTGAAGATTTTCAACTTTGGTGGTGGCGTGACCCATCGTATAAGAATGATGATTTTAGACACCGCGTACAATTATCGTAGGGTTCTGAGAATCAAGTTCTTCGTTAATTTCTTCACACTTAGAGTGTTATTCTTCATTCATTTGAAGAAAAACATTTCTTCATGTGTTGCACATCTAAGTTATCAATTTTGCATAAGTGTTAGGATGAGTGTCCTATTCAAAGAACATTCGAAGATTCTAAGATATTTAGCTCACACCGCAACTTGCTAAATCTCTTCTCATCCAAGGGCTTTGTGAAGATATCGGCTAGCTGTTCTTCAGTCTTCACATGCTCAATAGAAATGTCGCCCTGCAACACATAATCACGAAGAAAATGATGACGAATCTGAATGTGCTTTGTCTTCGAGTGCTGAACTGGGTTGTGAGCAATCTTGATGGCACTCTCATTGTCACATAAGAGAGGCACATTCTTCACGTTGACGCCATAGTCTTTGAGAGTTTGCTTCATCCACAGCAATTGAGCACAGCAAGAACCAACATCAATATACTCAGCTTCAGCAGTAGATAGTGATATGCAGTTCTGTTTCTTCGAAGACCAACAGACCAAAGATCTTCCGAGGAAGTGACATGTACCAGATGTTGACTTGCGGTCCACATGATCACTAGCATAGTCAGAGTCTAAATATCCAATGAAATCAAAAGCCGAGCCCTTGGGTACCATAATCCAAGTGTTGGTGTGTGAGCTAGATATCGAAGAATATGTTTCACAGCCTTATGGTGTGATTCCTTCGGTGTAGCTTGAAATCAGGCACACATGCGAACACTAAGCATTATATCTGGCCTATATGCACATAAGTACAATAAAGAACCAATCATGGAGCGGTATACCTTATGATCGAAGTCAATACCATTTTCATCAGTGCACAGATGGCCATTTGTGGGCATAGGAATTTTGACGCCTTTGCAATCTTGCATGCCGAATTTCCTCAGTACATCCTTGAGGTATTTCTCCTAAGATATGAATATGCCATTGCGTTGTTGACGAATTTGAAGACCTAAGAAGAATTTCAATTCTCCCATCATAGACATTTGATATTCTTCACTCATCATATAGGCAAATTCATCACTATAACGTTGGTCAGTACAGCCAAAGATAATATCATCAACATATATTTGGCACACAAATAATTCACCATCATAAGATTTAGTGAAAAGAGTAGGATCAAGTGAACCAGGTTTGAAGCCTTTCTTCATGAGGAATTCCTTCAAAGTATCATACCACGCCCGAGGGGCCTGCTTGAGGCCATAGAGGGCCTTATTGAGTCTGAAGACTTTGTCAGGATTCTTTGGATCTTCAAAACCTGGGGGTTGAGCAACATATACTTCTTCCTCAAGCTTACAATTGAGGAATGCACTTTTCACTTCCATTTGATATAGAGTGATATTATGATGGTTAGCATAAGCAAGTAATATGCGAATAGCCTCAAGTCTAGCAATAGGTGCAAAAGTTTCATCGAAATCAATTCCTTCAACCTGTGTGTAGCCTTGAGCTACAAGCCGTGCCTTATTCCTTACCACAAGGCCATTTTCATCTTGCTTGTCGCGGTAGATCCACTTTGTGCCAATGATATTGTGCTTGCGAGGATCTGGACGTTTGACCAGTTCCCAGACGTTGTTGAGCTCGAATTGATGTAATTCTTCTTGCATAGCTTGAATCCACTCAGGCTCCATAAATGCTTCATCTTCCTTAGTGGGCTCTGTGATAGAGACAAAAGCAAAGTGCCCACAAAAGTTAGATAGATGTGAAGCTCTTGAGCGTGTGAGAGGACCTGGTGCTTCAATGTCATCGATGATTTTCTCAATCTGCACTTCTTTTGCAACGCGATGATGAGCTGGTTGTCATCGAGGAATTTGATCAACATTTTCTTCAGCACCATTTTCTTCAGCATTTTCTTCAGGTGCATTAGCTCGACGTTCTTCATGTTCTGGAATGAATTCTTCAGCAGATTCTTCGGTCGGAATGACATCCTCAGTAGCCTTAAACTTGATAGTTTCCTTGGGTGCTGGTTCATCTACCACAGAAGGTAGGTTCTCTCTTTGCGAGCCATTAGTTTCATCGAACCACACATCTACTGTTTCAACAACCTTGTGAAGAACATTGTTGAAGACTCTGTAGGTGTGCGAGTCCTTTCTGTAACCAAGCATAAACCCTTCATGTGCTTTCGGTGCAAATTTTGAGTTGTGATGAGGATCTCTAATCCAACATTTAGCACCGAATACTTTGAAATAACTCACATTGGGTTTCTTGTCAGTGAGGAGTTCATAGGTAGCCTTCTTGAAGAATTTGTGAAGATATACTCTGTTGATGATGTGGCATGCAGTATCAATTGCATCAATCCAGAAACGACGAGGCGTTTTGTATTCATCAAGCATAGTGCGAGCCATCTCAGCAAGAGTCATGTTCTTGCGCTCCACGACGCCATTCTGCCGAGGAGTATAAGGAGCAGATAACTCATGAGTAATACCAAGTTCATCAAGATAGTCATCAAGACCAGAATTATTGAACTCAGTTCCATTGTCACTTCTGATGTGCTTGATCTTCACACCAAAGTTGGTTGCAGCCCTCGAGGAAAATAGTTTGAAGACTTCCTGCACTTCATGTTTGTAAGTAACAATGTGTACCCATGTGTATCGAGAGTAATCATCAACAATAACAAAGCCATATTCAGATGCATCATTTGAAACTGCAGAATAATGGTTAGGACCGAAGAGATCCATGTGAAGCAATTCAAATGGTCGAGTAGTAGTCATGATAGTCTTCGCTGGATGCTTGACCTTGGTCATCTTTCCAGCTTCACAGGCTCCACATAAGTGATCCTTGAGGAATTTGACATTCTCAATGCCAATGACGCGCTTCTTCTTCGCAAGCGTGTGCAAATTCCTCATGCCTGCATGACCAAGTCATCGATGCCATAGCCAACCTTCTGAAGCTTTTGCAAGTAGACACACAGTTGGTTGAGGTCATGTAGAGAAATCAACAATATACAAGTCTCCTCTCCTAAAGCCTTCGAAGACTTTGGAATTGTCAGATTCCATGATCACAACACAATGATACTTTCCAAAGACTACAAACATATCAAGATCGCAAAGCATTGAGACAGACATGAGGTTGTATCCTAAGGACTCGACAAGCATGACTTTGTCCATATGTCGATCCTTTGAGATCGCAACCTTACCTAGACCCAATACCTGACTTTTGCCTTTGTCAGCGAAGATTATATGCTTCAAATGAGATGGTGGTAAGGGAGCACCCATCAATAGATTCTTGTCACGAGTCATGTGATTTGTACATCCACTATCGAGGACCCACTCATTGGCTTTGGGTTGATCATCCTGCAGATGAATTAGTGCAGCTTACAAACTCATATACTTCATCAGTGAAGAATATGACATCAATTCATCAGATCAATTTCATCAAACGATGCAACAGATAAAGCAGTATGAGGACGTGAGAAATGAGAGTTCATTTCTTCATGATTAGCCTGCGTCAGCACGTCTGGAGACCTGACCCTGCAGAAGAGATTAGTTCTTTTTCTTCACCACCCACATCTGAAGGGGTGGCAAAGAGTTCATCACTCTGCGAGCTCCATACGAGAAAGGTGGCATAGAAGCCAGCCCATTTCGTTTCACATAAGAGGAGTTAGGATAAGCTTATGAATAAGCAGAGAAATTCTTCGAGGACTTATGAACATAATGGTTAGAAGAATAATGCTCATATTCATAGCCCTTAGCTCTTCCCTGCAAAACAGAGTTGTTAGCACAATGATATTCATATGTGGACTTTGATCCTTTTGAGGAATTTGATCCACGTAAGGAATTTGGTCCGTATGAGGATTTGAATCAATGTGAAGATTTTGATCCATATGAAGAATTGGATCTAGGGTTCCTATTCCTCACACGAGGTGTCATGAGGACATTCACTTGAAGATTTTCAAGGTGCCTCTTAGGGACCCAGATTTTCTTCATAGGGGGACCATTCCTGCAGTTAGTTCCAACATATCTAGCAAATACTTCACCATTCTGATGTCTGAACAGTTTATAGTTGGAGTCAAATGACTCATCATAAGAATGAGGAGATCCACATGTAAAGCCAGATAAATTGGATGGATCAACTAGAGGTCCCTTTGTAGCAACCCATGAGGTTTTGTGGTACTGCTCAGGCTTCCAATATGTACCATCAGCATTAAGTTTCCTCTCAAAGGCAATACCCTCTTTCCTAGGGTTCCTGTTGAGGATCTGCTTTTTAAGCACATCACAAAGAGCCTGATGCTCTTTGAGGCTTTTGTACATGCCTGTCATGTACAATTCCTTCAGCCCTGCATCATCAGTGATACTAGCAATGTCATCAGATGGGGAATTAGAGATAGCAGAGACAGTTGAAGAATTTGTAGCATTAGAAGCATTTGAGCATCCAGGTGAAGAATTAGCAGATTCACATTCAATGCATTTCAAGCATGGAGGAACAAATTCTTCCTGAGAAGAGCTGATTTGTTGAGCAAGTAATGAATCGCGCTCCTTCTGAAGATCTTCATAACTCACTCTTAGCTTTTCAAGATCTTGCTTTCTTTGAAGAAATTCATAAGAAAGCTTCTCATGATCAGATAAGAGAGTGTTATGATGACTTTGAAGATTGTCAAATCTAGACTGAAGTCTCTGAAGATTTTCAATCAAGATTTTAGTGCGATCCATTTCTTCACCCAACATATCATCACTTTTATCTAGCATGTTTTGAACCTTTTCAAAAGCCTTTTGTTGTTGCATAGAAATCTTAGCAAGTTTAGAATAGCTGGGCTTGAGGTTTTCATCAGATTCATTCTCACTTGATTCAGAGGAGGTATATTTGAGTACCTTGGCACCCTTTGCCATGAAGCAATAGGTGGGAGCATAGTCATCATTGCCTTCATCAACCTTGTTGGTGAAGCCATTTTCTTTAGGGTTGAAGATAGACTTGCTGACCAATGCAGTAGAGAGAGCTAGACTCGCCACACCAGACTCGGACTCCTCAGATTCCTCCTCTTCCTCATGATCCTCAGATTCAGCCTCAGAGTCCATTTCCTTGCTAATGAATGTCCGGGCCTTCTTGGAGCTGCTCTTCTTGTGAGATGAAGACTTCGAGGATTTTAATGATGAAGATTTTGACGATTTCTTCTTCTTCTTCGCGTCATCAGAACTGTAATCCTTGTATTTCTTCTTCTTAGATTCCTTTTCCCACTGAGGACAATCTTGAATGTAGTGACCAGGCTTCTTGCATTTGTGGCATAGCCTCTTATTGTAGTCACTGGATGAGGAATCATTTCTCCTTGAGAATTTTCCAAAACGACCACGTCTTGAGAACCTTTGGAATTTCTTCACGTGCAGTGCTAGCTCCTGGCTCAGTTCTTCAGGATCATCAAGGCTACTACCAGAATATTCACCTTCAGATTCAGAGACGACCTTGGCCTTCAGGGCACGTGATATGCCATAGATCGAACCATAGAGATCTCTCTTCTCAGTAAGCTGGAACTCATGAGAATTTAGCCTCTCGAGGAGATCAGCGGGATCAAGTGACTTGTAATCACCACGTTCTTGTATCATCAATGCCAGAGTATAAAATAAGGAATCAAGCGATCTCAGCAATTTCTTCACCACCTCATGGTCGGTGATGTCAGTGGCACCAAGTGCTTGAAGCTCATTTGAGATGTCAGTGAGGCGATCGAAGGTTTGCTGAACACTTTCATTGTCAAGTCTTTAGAAGCGGTTGAAGAGATTGCGAAGAGCATCAACTCGAGAGTCATGTTGTGTTGAGACTCCTTCATTGACTTTGGACAGCCTATCCCAGATAAGCTTAGCAGTTTCCAAAGCACTCACTCTTCCATACCGTCCTTTGCTCAGATGGCCACAAATGATATTCTTCGCTTGAGAATCGAGTTGCTTGAATCTTTTCACATCAGCAGCATTCAGAGAAGGTGAGACTAAGGGAACACCATTTTCCACAACATACCAGAGATCGTTATCAATTGCCTCAAGATGCATTCACATCTTATTCTTCCAGTAGGGGTAGTCTGTCCCATCGAAGGTAGGACACCCAGCAAAGACTTTGATCATACCTGCGGTCGACATAACTAAAACTCTAGGCGGTTAAACCGAAATCACATAGAACAAGGGAGTACCTTGCTCTGATACCAATTGAAAGTGCATTATATCGACTAGAGGGGGGGTGAATAGGCGATTTTTATGAATTCTTCACTGAGAAATTTGCGAGTGAGGAAATTCCTTAGCGAAGAACTACTTGCAGCGGAATAAGTACTCTGAAGTAAACATAACAGAACACAAGCATGGTCATCATGATGAAATGAAGACAAGCACAGAGTACAGAAAGCGTAAACACAGGATAACACAGGATGAAGACAAACATACTGAAGAAATTGAACTGAGGAAATTGAGAAAGTCTTCAGTCAAAGTCTTCAAACAGATATGAACAAGCACGCAACACAGTTATGAGGAAATGAAAGAGTTGAGGAAATAGAACCAGTAAGCTTGGTGAAGACAATGATTTGTTAGACCAGTTCCAACTACTGTCTCAGTTGTACATTTGGTTAGGGCGGCTAGGTATTTAAACATGAGGACACACAGTCCCGGACACCCAGTACTGGACACACAGTCCAAGACACCAAGTCCTCACCGTATTCCCCTTGAGCTAAGGTCACATAGACCTCGCCCAATCACTCGTGGTAAGTCTTCAGGCGACTTCCAAACCTTCATAGACTCGGTCACTCGGCAATCCACAATTCCTCTTGGATGCTCTAGACCATGACGCCTAACCGTCTGGAAGAAGCACAGTCTTCAAAGGTAACAAGTGTTGGATCCACGCAGGATCAATCTCTTCAGTGATGCTCAATCACTTTTGGGTTTGTAGGTGTTTGGGTTTTTCCTCACTTGATGATTTTCACTCAAAGTCCTCGGAGGATGGGTTGCTCTTATGACAAGTGTCAGTTTCTCTCGGAGCAGCCAACCAGCTAGTGGTTGTAGGGGGCGGCTATTTATGGCCTAGGGAGCAGCCCGACATGATAAGACATAAATGCCCTTTAATAATATGACCGTTAGGTGGGTAGATATTTTGGGACAGCTGGCGCGTAGCACATCAACGGTCGTAAATTTGAGTATGAAATTCCCCAGGGCTATCATGTTCCTCACTTGTAGGCAATCCGCACTGGCGAATTCCTAACTCCTCAGTCAGAACAAATTCATCAGAGACCAGAAGAACTTCGTCTCTGTCACTGAAGAATATGACTGAACTGTATGAGATTTCCAATGGCTTCACTCGAAGGGATTGGTAGGTGTAGGATTTTGAGTTGAGCATCACATGGAAATTTTTCCTTAGTATTTCCTCGACCCCCTTTAACAGAATGGTGTTTTCTATGACTCAAGAAAGAGAAAATGAAACTACGAAAACAAAAGTCTTCACACTTCATGTTCCTCAAATGATTACCAAGTCTTCAAGGTCACACCAATTTCTTCACTTTCAAAGTCTTCAGAAAGTCTTCAGAAATCCAAAGTCTTCAGTCGAAGAACTTCATTTTTAGGGGTCGAATTTCACTATAAATATCAAACTCCGCATAGACTTATAGACCTGTGTACACACATAAACACATTAGTCCCTTAACCTATTAGTCTTCAATACACCAAAATCACTAAGGGGTACTAGATGCACTTACAGAGAGAGGCATAACACTAACACCGTCTCCAAGATCACATAAAGGAGTTTTAACATAGTTTCTTTTAATGTAGAATGGTATAGTTGGTACTCCTGGATCTCCTAGTTTCTTTGCCATTCCACCTTTAAAAGTATAATTGGCAAGCATGGTGGAAATTTCAACTTCCGGTATCTTTCTTTTATTTGTAACAATATCTTTCATATACTTAGCATAAGGATTTGTGTTAAGCATATCAGTCAAACACATACGCAAAAAGATAGGTCTAATCATTTCAGCAAAGCGCTCAAAATCCTCATCATCCTTTTTCTTGGATGGTTTAGGAGGAAAAGGCATGGGTTTCTGAACCCATGGTTCTCTCTCTTTACTGTGCTTCCTAGCAACGAAGTCTCTCTTATCATAATGTTGATTCTTTGATTATGGGTTATCAAGATCAACAGCAAGTTCAATCTCTACATCATTGTTATTGCTAGGTTGAGCATCAACATGAACATCATCATTAACATTATCACTAGTTTCATGTTCATTACCAGATTGTGTTTCAACATCAGAAATAGAAATATCATTGGGATTCTCAGGTGTGTCGACAACAGGTTCACTAGAAGCATGCGAAGTCCTATCATGTTTCTTTTTCTTCTTCTTAGAAGGACTAGGTGCATCAACATTAGTTCTCTGAGAATCTTGCTCAATTCTCTTTGGGTGGCCCTCAGGATACAAAGGTTCGTGAGTCATTCTACCCCCTCTAGTCATAACTCTAAGAACATTATCATTTTTATTATTATTTAATTCATTGAGCAAACAATTTTGTGCTTTAAGCACTTGTTCTACCTGAGTGGTAACCATAGAAGCATGTTTACTAATGAGTTTAAGTTCACCTTTAACTGTAGACATATAATCACTCAAGTGTTCAATCATATAAGCATTACGTTTCAATTATCTACCAACATAAGCATTGAAGTTTTCTTGTTTAACAATAAAATTATCAAACTCATCTAAGCATTGGCTAGCAGACTTATTACGAGAAATATCACCTTCATCAAATCTATAGAGAGAATTTACCTTTACTACCCGTGTCGGGTTATCAAGACCATGTATTTCTTCAATAGGTGGTAAATTCTTAACATCTTCAGCTTTAATACCTTTTTATTTCATAGATTTCTTTGCTTCTTGCATATTTTCAGGACTTAGAAATTGAATACCACTTTTCTTCGGAGTTGGCTTAGGAGTTGGTTCAAGAAGTGTCCAATCATTATCATCACTCAATATATTATTCAATAGCAACTCAGCTTGATCAACAGTTCTTTCCCTAAAAACACAACCAACATAACTATTCAGGTGGTCTCTGGAAGCATCGGTTAGTCCATTATAAAAGATATCAAGTATTTCATTTTTCTTGAGAGGATGATCAGACAAAGCATTAAGTAATCGGAGAAGCCTCCCCCAAGCTTGTGGGAGACTCTCTTCTTCCATTTGCACAAAATTATATATTTCCTTTAAGGCAGCTTGTTTCTTATGGGCGGGGAAATATTTAGTAGAGAATATATATCATATCCTGGGGACTACGCACACAACCAGGATCAAGAGAATTAAACCATGTTTTAGCATCACCCTTTAGCGAGAACGGAAATAACTTAAGGATATAGTAGTAATGAATTATTTCCTCATTAGTGAATAGGGTGGCTATATCATTTAATTTAGTAAGATGTGCCACAACAGTTTCAGATTCATAACCATAAAAACGATCAGATTCAACCAAAGTAATTATCTCTCGATCGACAGAGAAATCATAATCCCTATCAGAAATACAAATAGGTGAAGTAGCAAAAGTAGGGTCATATTTCATTCTAGCATTCAAAGACTTTTCTTTCAGCTTAGCTAACAGTTTCTTAAGATCATATCTATCTTTACAAGCTAAAAGACCTTTAGTAGTTTCTTCATCCATAACATAACCCTCAGGTACATCAGGCAATTCATATCTAGGGGGAGAATCTTCATCATCACTTTCATCAATATTATCAGTTTCAATAATTTCTTTCTCTCTAACCCTAGCAAGTTGTTCATCAAGAAATTCACCTAATGGCACAATATTATCAAACATAGAAGTAGTTTCATGATAAGTATCATGCATAGTAGAAGTGGCATCATCAAGAATATGCGGCACATCAGATTCAATAGCAAGTGTAGGTGTCGCAAGTTTAGTCAAAACACAAGGTGAATCAAGTGTAGAGCTAGATGGCAGTTCCTTACCTCCCCTTGTAGTTGAGGGATAAATCTTGGTTTTTTCGTCTCTCAAGTTCTTCATAGTGATCAACAGATATAAATCCCAAGTGACTCAAAGAATAGAGCTATGCTCCCCTGCAATGGCGCCAGAAAATAGTCTTGATAACCCACAAGTATAGGGGATCGCAATAGTTTTTGAGGGTGGAGTATTCAACCCAAATTTATTGATTTGACACAAGGGGAGCCAAAGAATATTCTCAGGTATTAGCAGTTGAGTTGTCAATTCAACCACACCTGGAAGACTTAATATCTGCAGCAAAGTATTTAGTAATTGTGAGCAGTTTTGTAGTAATTGTAACAGTGACAACGGAAAACTAACTAAGCAAATATCAATATGTGAAAAGCTCGTAGGCATTGGATCAATGATGGATAATTATGTCGGATGCGATTCCTCATGCAACAGTTATAACATAGGGTGACACAGGACTAGCTCCAGTTCATCAATGTAATGTAGGCATGTATTCCGAATATAGTCATACGTGCTTATGGAAAAGAACTTGCATGACATCTTTTGTCCTACCCTCCCGTGGCAGCGGGGTCCTATTGGAAACTAAGGGATATTAAGGCCTTTTTTAATAGAGTACCAGACCAAAGCATTAACACTTAGTGAATACATGAAATCCTCAAACTACGGTCATCACTGGGAGTGGTCCCGATTATTATCACTTCGGGGTTGCCAGATTATAACACATAGTAGGTGACTATAGACTTGCAAGATAGGATCAAGAACTCACATATATTCATGAAAACATAATAGGTTCAGATCTGAAATCATGGCAGTCGGGTCCTAGTGACAAGCATTAAGCATAGCAAAGTCATAACAACATCAATCTTAGAACATAATGGATACTAGGGATCAAACCCTAACAAAACTAACTCGATTACATGGTAAATCTCATCCAACCCATCACCGTCCAGCAAGCCTACGATGGAATTACTCACGCACGGCGGTGAGCATCATGAAATTGGTGATGGAGGATGGTTGATGATGATGATTCCCCTCCCCGGATCCCCGAACGGACTCCAGTTTAGCCCTTCGGAAGAAGATTAGGCTTAGGCGACGGATCCGTATCATAAAACGCGATGAATCCTTCTCTCTGATTTTTTCTCCCCAAACGTGAATATATGGAGTTGGAGTTGAGGTCGGTGGAGCTCGAGGGGGCCCTCGAGGCAGGGGGCGCGTCTAGGGGGGGGGGGGGTAGGCGCGCCCCACCCTCGTGGACAGGGTGTGGGCCCCCTGATGCTGATTCTTCCACTAGTATTTTTTATTATTTCCAAAACGTGCCTCCGTGGATTTTCAGGTCATTCCGAGAAATTTTATTTCTGCACAAAAATAACACCATGCCAGTTTTGCTGAAAATAGCGTCAGTCCGGGTTAGTTCCATTCAAATCATGCAAGTTAGAGTCCAAAACAAGGGCAAAAGTGTTTGGAAAAGTAGATACGTTGGAGACGTATCACTGGTGTCCTCTCATACGTCTCCAACGTATCTATAATTTTTGATTATTCCATGCTATTATATTATCATTCTTGGATGTTTATAATCGTTTTATAGTCATTTTATATCATTTTTGGTACTAACCTATTGACATAGTGCCAAGTGCCAGTTGTTGTTTTCTGCATGTTTTTTACATTGCAGGAAATCAATACCAAACGGAGTCCAAACACAGCGAAACTTTTTGTGGATTTTTTGGACCAGAAGACATCCAGTGGGCCGGAGAAGTGCCCGGGGGTGCTCCGAGGGGAGCATAACCCACCAGGGCGCGCCTTGATGGGTTGTGCCCACCTCAGGTGCCCCCGGACCGTCTCTTTGCTCTATAAATACCCAAATATTCCAGAAATCCTAGGGGAGTCGACGAAAATCAATTCCAGCTGCCGCGAAGTCGAGAACCACCAGATCCAGTCTAGACACCATCACATAGGGGTTCACCACTTCCATTGGTGCCTCTCCGATGATGCGTTAGTAGTTCTTTGTAGACCTACGGGTCCGTAGTTAGTAGCTAGATGGCTTCTTCTCTCTCTTTTGATTCTCAATACAATGGTCTCTTGGAGATCCATATGATGTAACTCTTTCTGCAGTGTGTTTGTTGGGATCCGATGAACTTTGAGTTTATCATCAGATCTATATTTTTATACCATGAAAGTTATTTGAGTCTTCTTTGATCTCTTATATGCATGATTGCTTATAGCCTCGTATTTCTTCTCCGATATTTGGGTTTTGTTTGGCCAACTTGATCTATTTATCTTGCAATGGGAAGAGGTGCTTGATCCCAGTGACAGAAGAGGAACCGACACGTATGTATCGTTGCTACTAAGGATAAAACGTTGGGGTCTATTTCTACATAAATAGATCTTGTCTACATCATGTCATCGTTCTTATTGCATTACGCTGTTTTCCATGAACTTAATACACTAGATGCATGCCGGACAGCGGTCAATGTGTGGAGTAATAGTAGTAGATGCAGGCAGGAGTCAGTCTACTAATCTTGGACGTGATGCCTATATAATGATCATTGCCTAGATATCATCATGATTATTTGAAGTTCTATCAATTGCCCAACAGTAATTTGTTCACCCACCGTTTGCTATTTTCTCGAAAGAAGCCACTAGTGAAACCTACGCCCCCCGGGGTCTCTTTCTTATATTATTCGCCTTTGCGATGTACTTTTCCTTTGCTTTTATTTTCAGATCTATTAAACCAAAAATACAAAAATACCTTGCTGCAATGTATCTTATTTGGCGTTTGATCTATCAATATTTACATCTCTCTCATGTCCGTTTGCCTATCTCTAGGCGTCGTTACCCGAAAGGGATTGACAACCCCTTTTACACGTCGGGTTGCGAGTATTTGTTATTTGTGTGCATGTGCCGTTTACGTTGTGTTGCTTGGTTCTCCTACTGGTTCGTTAACCTTGGTCTCATCACTGAGGGAAATACCTACCGTTGTTGTGTTGCATCATCCCTTCCTCTTTGGGGACATACCGACGTAGTTCTAGCAAGCATCAAAAGGAATTTCTGGCGCCGCTGCTGGGGAGGATCTTCAACATATACCAGGTTCCTAATCACAAATCTCATCTTGTCGCAATTTACATTATTTTCCATTTGCCTCTCGTTTTTATCTCCCCCACTTCACAAAAATTTGCCGTTTTATTCGCCCTGTTTTCTCATTTGCCGTTTTCTTGCCGGATCTATTTGAGTTCTTGTCATCATGGCTAGTCCTACTTTCATTGTTGGCACCCCCAAGAACGAAGTTCTCAACTTTGAGCAAAGAGGAGGAGAAATCCTAAAAGATGCTTGGTATAGGATTTGCAATGCTAATAACAGATCTATTCGTAAGCAATCCACTATTGTTCTTCTTCGATTTTTTTATGTGGGAATCACTACTTGGTTTAGATTTGTACATGATACTATTATCGGAGGAAATTTCTTAAGTTGTCCTCCTCTTGATGCCTTGAATGCTATGGGAAGTTTAATGGGTTCCCCTTCTATTATTGTCAATGAAACAACTCTTACTCTTGAGCATGTTATGCAAAAATTAGACGCTATTGAAAAGGGAATGCTCGCTAAGGAACATATTAAAAATTTAGATACAAAGATGCATGAGGTGGCTAATAAATTTGGGACGAAAGCGGGTAATGGTCTTAAATTGCTGAAAGAGAAGGAACTCATAGTTAATGAAACAATTGAAGAAAGTCCTTCTAGGATTGATAATTGGAAGAAATTCTTAGTAACTTGGGCACCGCTTTTTCTTCCATTAATTCTATTAAAAAAAACTCCTGGAAAAAGACGCAAGAACAAAGGGGCTACTTGTAGTAACAATGATGGGGATCTTAAAATGATTAGTACTCATCCCAACTTCATTGAAGTAATAAAAGACCCCCTTTACAAAAGCAAATTCTTTGATCTTATCCCTAGGAGTGTATTTGTTGAAGAATTATATGCCCAATCTTTGAAGAATTGTGTTGTGACATACTGTTTTTTTGCCTATTTTCTTTTCTGGATTTATTTGCCTTTATTGGAATTTTGGGAGTTTTGAATCAACTCATTTGGACTTATTCACTTGGGCATAACCTTGATTTCCACCCAAGTGGCTCACCTCTCTCTCTCTAAACCATCATTTCACTTCTATTATATCCCAAAATGGCCATAGGAATATTTTTCATAAATGAATAATATTCATTTTCCTTTGTGAAAATCATTCCAGCATCATATGCTCCAAAGCAACATTCATTTTTCTTGCCCACAAAATCTGAGAAAATTCCTGAATATTCTTTGAACCTTGTCGCACCTTCCCGTGTAAAAATATTTCATAGTTACTTGGAATATTTTTGCTACCTAAATCATTTCTGTTCTGGACAGAAATGGTAGTTTCTATAGGAAGTACACTTTTCCTTGATCAAATGAAGCTGAGATTTTGAGGGCTTCATTACCCTCCTAAGAAACTACTAACCACCAAGGATCAGCACTAAACTGCCTCTAGAAATCTCTCCATGAGCCTCACAATTTTCTGTTGAGAACCTTGTCCAGATGCTGCACTCGCTCACGATCGTTCTGTGCTCAACTCAAGACCATGGAGCGACTCTTCTCATCAAGGACTACACGCCAGGCATGCTTTTATTGCGCTATAGGTCGCGGTGCCAGAGTTCACGTGGTGACCGCGTTCAACCAAGGGTGCTGGCATGTAGCCAGCGCGCTCTGCGTCGCGCCACGGGCTCTATAGTGCACGTGCTCGCTTCCCCGCCCGCCGTGCCTTGCAAAACCTCGCCACAATCGCCGTCCTGACACCATTAACTCACCCCTGGCACTCGCCAACGCCGGAGCTCGCCGCAGCGAGCACGACACGACGGGGCCGAGCCAACAGTGCGCCCGTGCCACTGTGCTCGTCGCCACCCTCGCCCCTGTGCTCGTCTCCGCTCGTCCACAGTGGCTGCGTGAGCTATGTACTCTTCCCCCTCTCACTGACGCCCCTCGTCGCCGGGCGCCGACTCCAGAGGATTCCGACAGAGCCCAGAACCCCTCTCCTCCCTCGCCTATATAAGCAGCCCCCACTCACACACACATCACAACACCGTAGAGAGCCGCGGCCCGGCCGAGCAGGCCTCTGGCTGCCGTTCCCGACTGGAGTTCGCCGGTGGATCCCCCCTTCTGCCTCCCACCTACCCAGAGCCTCTCGAGCTCGAACTGCTCCTCCGGCGTGCCCCTAGTGAACCTCCGGTGCGAGCAGGTGTTGTTGGAGCTGCTAAACCGGCCTCGCTTGGCCGAAATCATCTTCTCCGACGAGGTCCCGCCACTGACGCTTCTGGAGACGACCACCGCGACCCACTCCATCCACCACCAGCCAAGTTCCGGGTACGTACTGACTCCCTGTAGTCGTGCGCATCCATCCCTCACCTCCACGGTGCCAGCCGGCCTATCCTCGCCGGAGAATCGCTGCCCCTTCTCTGTTTTCTCTTCCCCCCCTCTATACCTGACCCATGGGGCCCGCTGTCAGCCACTCATCCGCTGCCAAAGCAGTATGAGTGGTGGCGCCCCGCGAAAATACGCCTTCGACGTCACCCCCAGGATTTTTGTTTATTTAATTTAAATTCAAAACTTTGACCAGAACCTTTGACCATCCACAACTTTTAAACCATAAGTCCAAATGATTTGATTCTTTTTTGTGTTTGTACTGGAATATCCTAGCAGCACACAAAAATTTAGATTTTTCTCTGCTGCCTAGAATTTCTTGTGAAATAAACATTGTTATGTGACATTTTCTTTTTGCTATTTTAAATATTTTCAGAGGAAGAAACTTGTCTTGAGGATCACCAGAAGGAGTGTGACCCTCCTCTGCACTAAGGCAAGCCACACAAATATTTGCATGATGTCATTTCAATGATGATGATTTTTTCCGACTTGAATATGGTTTATTTCATGCCCTTAATCATTAAATGAATATTACTTAGGATGATTTACTTGGTCATGGTTGAAGTGTTTAGTTGCTGTAGTGGTTTAGTACATGGACTAGTGTGAGGTAGTATAAATATTTTGTCAGTATGGCTAAAGTCTGGTATGATCGGTATTATTTACACACGAGGCATTGTTCTTATTATGGTTATGGCATAACTAAAAATGATGAGGTTAATATTGTGAAGTTAAAACCAGTGAGCTAATGCGGTTTAGTAGGGAAAACAAAATGATTTCATGAGTTTGATTTAGTTGCTTTAGTTTTATGTGGATATGATGCATGTCAGATAGATGCATGTTCACGACATACTATGGCTTGAGTATATTTTTATTTCAAGTTAAACCTGATAATAACTCAACTTGAACATAATGTTGATTGAGTCATGGTGCCACCGAATCGAGCTTCCCAGTTCAACCACATTTGCCTTTCTGGGAAGACATTTATTCGGTCTGTTGTCATGCCTTTGGTCGGTACCTCCAATGAGGGAAGGTTATGGGTGTCATGGTTTTGTCACGGCAGATGTCCTAGCAAAAGGACTTAGTCGTGGAGCCATCGCTACGGGTTAGCTTAAAGGGGTTAAAGCGGACAAGGATGCAAGGGTTTATACTGGTTCGGCCCCTTCAATGAAGGCAAAAGCCTACGTCTAGTTTGGTGTGGTATTGCTAGGGTTTCGATGACCAGGGAGTGAATCCGCTTTGCCTGTGTCTTGAGTTGTTGTTCTCTGTCCTTGAACCGTCGTCGGGTCGCCCCTTTATATACACAGGGTGACGCCTGGCTCGGTTTACAGAATCTCGAGGCCGACTCATAAACGTGCCCGGCTCGGTCTCTATCTTTCCAATCTTACAACACAAGTTACACGCCGTATGACGGTTTACACATTACGGGCCCTAACACCTCTTGGGCCTTGGATCTCTAGTCTTCTGGAATAAAGCGCCATGCTCCATGTCTTGTTGGGCTTCAATATGAATAATTCGTTATAGGCATAAACCGGCCCCTCCTTGGGTGGTTTATACCTAGTAGTAACATCCCTGACAATGGGCGTGTGATACCCTGGCCCGGTAAGCAGACATAACCTTGTGTGCCTGTTGTTGTTACGGTATCTTGTCCCCGTTTGGGACCGTTTAAGTTTTTTTCACGACGATGGCCGTGGATGTCACGAGTTGACATCCGGGCCAACCATGACTTAGCCCAAGAGGTGAGTTGGTCGGAGTGGCCGGGAGAGTGTCATGACAATGGGATTGGTTCTGTCAAAATGCCATTGGTCCACCCGAATGGGAGTGCGAGGCCATGGGTTCCGTGGTGTGGGCATAGTGTGCTAACCTCTATAGAGTGTGTGTTAAATCTATCGATAGCCGCGTCCTTGGTTACGGACACAGTTCGTAGTAGGTCACACCATGAATCAACATGAATAAGTTAATCTTGCACACTAAGTTCATATGAGTGGCACTGGTGATGTGGTTAAACCAAGGGCTGATTTCTGTCGTGATCTGTTAGCGGATTCGGGGCTCCACAAAACCCAAGAAGTTTGAACATAGGGTCGTGCACGAAGATTCGGGGCTCCGCGTCCTTCCTAAAGTACTAGCCCAAACTAAGTTGTTTGAACCATTGTTGTATCCGTTGAAATATTGATCCTGAATATTTCCAAATTTCTGACACGCCATAGATCTGTAATCTTGTTGCTACTTTTACAAAACTTGTTTTTTCATAACTTCAGATATGTACCTTTCATATCCTCCTCGGCAGTTTAGCTTTTAGAAAAGATCATAAACCGGTAGATACCATTAGGCCCCTTCTTAAACCGCCGTTTTGTAGATACCTTTGAAACACTGCCGGTTTAACCCTGCATATATCATAAACCGGCCTTTCACTATATTTTCAACTTTTCCCTTCAAAATGGTAAAGCAAGCCAAGCAGTTTACTTCCTGCAACTGGATCGAGTCTCGGGTTACCGAAGAGGAATTGCAGAACCGAGCTGATATTGGCGCTTTAGGCAAAAAGGATGTCCTCCGTTGGAGAGTTCCTGGATCAGAATGTCCCCCAGAGCCCACAGATGGAGAGGTTTTCGTATTTCTTGACCATCTATCCCAAGGATTCAGTCCTCCCGGATCAAAGTTCTTTCGTGATGTGCTGGCTGACTTTCAACTCCATCCTCAAGATATTGGGCCCAATTCTATGTCCAACATCTGCATTTTCAAGTATTTTGTGAAGCTTATTTGCAAGAGGAGCCTTCAGTTGAACTATTCAGGGATTTCTTCCATTTAAACCGTCGCACAGAGTTTTCTGACGTTCCTAACACTGAACTTGCCGGAATGTCCATCCAGAAGAGAAAAGATGTCAGTTTTCCTCACGCCAATCACCACAGCCATCCTAAAGATTGGAATCAAACCTGGTTTTATTGTCTAGATACTTCTCCAGAAGATGAAAATCCTTTGCCGGGTTACCATTCTCATTGGCTTTCGGAGAACCATCCATTCCCTCAATGGCTAAGTGCTCAAGAACGAGCCCAATATGCCCCACAGCTTTCAAAGCTCAGAGCCTTCACCGCAACGGTTTAACAGGCATCGATTTTGTTCGCTGTTGGATTTCCTAGAGTATTCTCCCGCTAAGCCGGCGCTCTGGTTTAATGTGTGAGTATATCGGAAACCCCAAGGATCCTCTGCGCCATACTGAAGCTGTGCTATCAGAGAATGAGGTCAATGAGGCTGTTAAAAAGCTATTGAATGAACTGGTAGAAGCCTGCAGCCAAACCAGATTGGCCCCCTTCTGCGAGCTCAATAAACCACCATCAGTAAATCTTTCTTTTACCTTGTCTGTTCTATTTCAATCTGTATTTAGTACTCTTTCTGAATGACTTCACAATTTTCAACAGGGTAATGACCCATTCTGGAAGAGGAAAGTCCAGGATAAACCGGCGAAGGCAACTCGCCAAAAAATCAAGGCCATTAAGAAAACCGTCAGGAAGAAAGCTACTGAAGTATCTGAATCCAATCCTGACGATGGTGAACCGGCCTCAGAGGTATCACTTGACTCCCTTGGCTCCATTTTCTTGCATCTTATTAACAATGACTGTACTCAAGGAAACGCTAAGGCAGCAAGGCTGATGAAGTCGAGGTAATTACCCTTTCTTCCGGTTCAGATCCTCTGCCAACACCAAAAATTCGTCGAGCAAACCGGAAAGTACAATTTTCTCACCCTTTCGCTTACTTGGGCCCAAACTTTATTTTGAAGAAACAACAACATGAAGCTCGCCGCACAACGCGTCACAGTGGCCAAGTTATTGAGTCCACCGGTTTACCACAAACACCAGCCTGGAGACGTCGCTCAGAGGTTTTACATACTCCAGATGCTCTTTATCCCAAAGCAGGTCATATTCACCAACCTCTTAATCCATTTGATTCAAATTATCACGATACTCCTCGTTCGTCATTCGGAGAATCAACAGCTACGCAGCTTCCTCCTCTTAAAACTATTCATGGGTAAGTTTTTCATTTTTTCTGTTAACCTTTTTTCTTTCACTCCACTGACTACCTTCATCTTTAAATTTCACAGTAAGCCCAAGCCTAGCAAGAAGGCTAAACTGAATAAACTGGCAGGTGATGATGTGATTCCTGAGCCGGAAAAGAATCCTGAGCCCACCGAAGAAAATGTTGATGCCTTGCATGATGATCCTCCTCCAATGGATTATGAAGTCTTTATTGAACAAGAAACTGCACCAATGGACTTTCACACTAATCCGACCAGCCCAGTTCGGGCTAGCCATACTCCAGCCAGTCCTGCTAAAACCATAACAGCTTCAGCAGAAGATGTTCAAATTACTGGTTTTGGCTATACCGCCCCTGGTGAGCCTGTTGTGCTAACCAAGCATACTGCCAAAGAAGAAATCTGTGGAAAAGACAAAGGCAAGTGGAATGTTAATTTGTCGAGCTATGCTCAACTCAGTGCCCAGGATCTTCACTCCAGATATTTGAACCGGTTGCATACCAGCCGTGATTATGAAGCCGGTTTAGTAAATCTGATGAAGGAAAGCTATGAGGTAAACCTCTGCTTAACTTCCTTTAACTTTATTCCCGCTTAAGTCTTATAGCTTTGTCTTTACTCCACCATAGCCCCCAAGTGCCGGTTTACTCCTTCAGGATGAACCAGGACTTCAGAATGCTCATTATATAATTTTTCACATGTGTAGTCCCCAAGGGCCGGTTTATCTCTTCAGGATGAATCGGGACTTTTTATTTTGTAACCCTTTCTGAACAATGACGCATTAGCCCCCAAGTGCCAAGTGTATAACTTGTTATGTGCTTGGGACTTTATTGAAAATGCATGATAACTGCAAGTATACATTAGCCCCCAAGTGCCAAGTGGATAACTTGTTATGTGCTTGGGACTTCCAATATTCTTTACCAATGCATAATGTGTTCTTCCCTTAACAGGCTGGTCTAAACCGGAAAGACTCTCAAATGTCTGAGCTTCAAGATAACCTGAAATTCCAACAATCCGCCGCTTCCAAGACCAAAGATGAGCTGACTCTCACTTTAGCAAGCCTGGAGAAATTGAAGAAAGACTTCCAGAAGGAACGGGCAGGTTGGGATACAGAAATAGCCGCTTTGGAGAAAAGGGCAGTTGATGCAGAAAACACTCTCAATTCGGTGTCAGAAGAACTGACTGGTTTAAAGCAGCAGATAAATGCCATGACTACTGCTGTCTTTGGTAAGTATACTTAACACAGTTCTGAATATGATAGTTCTGCACTCGTCCAGTTTCACTCAAGCTTTATTGATGCAGGAAAACGTACTGCTCATCTTGGCACTGACATCCGGAAGAAGTTGAAGGCCGCATATACTCTTATAGAGCAGTTATATACCGGCGCTCAAAGGATCGTTTGCACGGCTTATCATAACAAACCGGCTCCCACGTTGATCAAAGGCACTTTGGAGAAGTTATCAGTGCTACCCGCCCGGTATGGAGAGCTGAAGAAATCATCTGCCAGGGCGGGCGCTTTAATGGCATTATCTCGAGCGAAAGCTTGGGTGCCTGATCTTGATCCGGCGGATGTGATGAATGGCTATCCCAGCATGAAGGAGGACGGATCAGAGTTCATAGACACAGAGTTGCGGGCTCTAACAAGAGAAACGCGGCCCTTGGCCAGCAAACTAGCTGATGAAGCGGATCTGTCCCGCTATCAGGCGGGTTACGATGCTTACAATCACCGGGTTAACACTCCGGTCTATGAAGTGGAAGATCTCATCCCGCTTGTCCGTAAGCATACTTACGCCCCTAACGTTGAACCGTCTGAACTCATAAGTGATGAAGCTGTTTTCCAAGCGCTGACAAAGATCAATTGGGCAACCACTGACTTCCAGCTGCTGGATGAGAACGACGAGGAGACGGAGTAGGATGATCCACAACCTTCTAGCCGAGCTGACGCAGAGTCATGAACCGGTGCCGGTTTAGTTATTATGTCATAGTACTTAGGCAAGGAACATATATTCTTTTTTGCTGTTAAACGCCTTGTAATAGGGTAGCTGAAACACTTTGGTTATGTCCTCATGCATATTCCCTTTTCATAACATTGCTCCATCTGGCAACTTCATAATTTTTATGCTTATGATGCTTTTAACGGTTTATTCCACCTGTTTCTGCATAAGACAAAGTTTAAAGTGTCCTGGCGGTTTATCGCCGGACGAGTCATAATGCCCAAATACATGATCTAGGTTTATAACCTGAATTGTATTTTAAAAATGAAACATATATCATACCTGATAGAAATTTGTGCCGTTGGCTTTAACCAATATTTTGTAGTAAGGGCAATGATCCCAACTTGTGAGTATTGATGACTCCTTGAACATTTGCCGGTTCATGATGAAACCGTGCTGGGTTGTGATAAACACCGGTTTAGCTATAGAAAGTACTAGCGATTTGTAATCAAACCAGACCAGGTTCTATGAACGCTGGTTTATTATGGTGGCAACTTATAGTCAACCACTCCTCCGAATCAATAGACTTCGGCTAAATACCAATGATCTCAAAAGATAAGAAACTTGGCAAAAAACAAAGAAACACTTGTCGAAATAAAAATCCTGTAGTCGAGGATTTTTTTGAGCTGCCAGGCTCCAAATTCGAGGCTTTTCATGGGCTGCCAGGACACTGAGTTGAACCGTTTCACAAAGCCTGTTAAGATGGTCCTCAATCCTTAACCAATCGTCAATTTAATGTTGACAAGTTCAGGGTCTGTGATAAGATTAACTTGTCAAACGTTCAACGGGTCATACCAGGTTTACCTGGGCAGAGTGACTTACTTGATGCAGGCAGGTTAACCCGGGGTTTTAGGTGTATACACCAGGCTTCCAAGCCGTGGCTTGATAGCCTACTACAAGGGTCTAAAAAACTCGTTGCCGCTGTGCGACAGGAGCCCCGAGGTAGCATTGTGAGTTGTGCTCGTTGGGTGCCTGTGTTTGAGTTGTGCTATGCATCAAACTCTCTTTTGCCCCTTACCATCATGTTGGCTTGATAGCCGGATTACCGAAGTAACCAGAGCTGTGCTCTTATGATGATATTGGCGTAATAGTCGGTCTAAGAGGGCCATAGGAACTCCTTTACACACAGAAGCCCCCATGTGACAAACTCTTATGAAAAAATAGCAGATACCCCGCTTTAACAGGGATGCCGGTTTATTATATTGATCATAATATATACATTTCGAACATATGTACATAAAGAGGAGCCTATGGCTCAGGTGTAGTAAGGCCGAAGATGAGCAATGTTCCACGACCGTCGGGTCTCCTCCTCTGCGGTGCGTGAGTCCTTGTGTTCTCGAATGTCGACGAGGTAGTATGATCCGTTGTGTAGATTCTTGCTGACCACAAAGGGTCCTTCCTAAGGCGGGGATAGCTTGTGCATGTCTGTCTGGTCTTGGATGAGCCGGAGCACTAGATCACCTTCTTGAAACGCTCTGGTTTTAACCCGACGACTGTGGTATCGGCGCAGATCTTGCTGATAAATCGCCGATCGAGCTGCTGCCATGTCACGCTCCTCATCCAGCCGGTCTAACGCGTCTTGCCGTGCCTTCTCGTTATCAGCTTCAACATAAGCCGCCACTCGTGGCGAATCATGACAGATGTCACTAGGGAGGACCGCTTCAGCTCCATATACCATGAAGAAAGGCGTGTAACCCGTAGACCTATTAGGAGTGGTGTTGATGCTCCACAACACAGATGGTAATTCCTCCACCCAACAACCCGGCGTCCTCTGCAAAGGGACCATGAGCCGGGGTTTGATGCCTCTCAAGATCTCTTGATTGGCTCTCTCAGCTTGACCATTGGACTGGGGGTGAGCCACTGAAGATACATCAAGCCGGATGTGCTCTCATTGACAAAACTCCTCCATAGCCCCCTTGGATAAATTGGTACCATTATCAGTTATAATACTGTGTGGAAAGCCAAACCAGAAAATCACCTTCTTGAGGAATTGAACCGCCGTTGCTGCATCACACTTGCTGACTGGCTCCGCCTCAACCCACTTGGTAAACTTATCCACCGCCACCAGAAGGTGGGTCTTCTTATCTGGAGATCTCTTAAAGGGCCCAACCATGTCTAGCCCCCAAGTCGCGAACGGCCAAGTAATTGGAATCATCCTCAACTCTTGAGCCGGTATATGAGCACGCAGTGAGAATTTCTGGCAAGCATCACACTTTTTGACCAAGTCTTCTGCATCAGCGTGAGCCGTCAGCCAATAGAACCCATGACGAAAAGCTTTAGCCACTAAAGATTTTGAACCGGCGTGGTGACCACAATCTCCTTCGTGAATCTCTCGAAGAATGTCCCGGCCTTCGTCCGGTGATACACAACATTGAAACGCCCCAGATACGCTACAATGATGCAGCTCTCCATTGACAATAGTCATTGATTTGGACCGCCGGACTATCTGTCTAGCCGAGACTTCATCTTCTGGTAACTCACCTCGGTTCATGTATGCTAGGTACGGGACCGTCCAATCCGGAATAGCATGAAGCGCCGCCACCAATTGAGCCTCCGGATCAGGAACAACCAAATCCTCTTCTGAAGGTAATTTCATCGACGGATTATGCAATACGTCTAGGAAGACATTAGGTGGAACCGGTTTATGTTGAGAACCCAGCTGGCTTAATGCGTCGGTCGCTTCATTCTTTTGCCGGTCCACATGGTCCACCTGATAACCCTTGAAGTGTTCAGCAACATTGTCCACCTCTCGATGATACGCCGCCATAAGTGGGTCCTTGGAGTCCCAAGTACCAGATACCTGTTGTGCCACCAGGTCTGAATCGCCGAAACATTTAACCCGGCTTAAATTCATCTCCTTAGCCATTGGCAGACCATGGAGGAGAGCTTCATACTCAGCTGCATTGTTAGTACAAGGGAACATTAAACAAAGGACATAACAGAACTTATCACCTCGTGGGGAAGTTAACACGACTCCAGCCCCCGAGCCCTCCAATTGCCTGGATCCATCAAAGTGAATAGTCTAGTACGTGTGATCTGGTTTTTCCTCCGGCGCTTGCAACTCCGTCGAATCGTTGATGAAGTCTGCCAGTGCTTGAGATTTGATTGCAGTACGAGGCACATACCTTAACCATGACTAAGTTCAATGGCCCACTTGGCAACCCGACCCGTCGCTTCTTTGTTCTAGATCATATCTCCCAGAGGGGCTGAATCGACCACGGTGATTGGATGGCCCTGAAAATACTGCTTAAGATTTTGGTTTGCCATGAAGACTCCATATACCAATTTCTGCCAATGCGGGTATCTCTGCTTTGACTCAATGAGCACCTCGCTGATATAGTAAACCGACCGTTGAACCGGATATTCCTTTCCTACCTCCTTGCGCTCTACCACAATGGCAACACTTATTGCTCGGGCATTAGCAGCCACGTATAACAACAACGGCTCATTATCAACTGGTGCAGGAAGGATAGGCGGCTCTGCCAACTGCTTCTTCAAGTCCTCGAACGCAGCATCAGCAACATCAGTCCAGACAAAGCGGTCTGTCTTTTTCATCATCTGATAAAGCGGGATGGCTTCTCTCCCAAGTGGCTGATAAACCGGCTTAGTGCCGCAATACGGCCCGCCAAGCGTTGGACATCGTTGATGCACGCCGGTTTAGTCAAGGATGTAATTGGCTTGATCTTCTCCGGATTAGCTTCAATTCCCATGTTTGACACCAAGAAACCTAGGAGCTTGCCTGGTGGAACACCAAAAACACACTTGGCCGGATTAAGCATCATCTTATAGACCCGGAGATTATCAAAGGTTTCCTTCAAGTCTGTTATCAATGTCTCTTCCTTCCTGGATTTCACCACAATGTCATCCACATATGCATGAACGTTCCGCCCAATCTATCCATGAAGACAATTCTGCACACAACGCTGATAGGTCGCCTGGGCACTTTTGAGCCCAAAAGGCATGGATACATAGCAGAAGGCTCCAAAGGGAGTTATAAAGGCTGTTTTCTCCTGGTCCTTAACTGTCATCTTGATCTGATGATAATCGGAATATGCATCCAAAAAGCTTAAGCGCTCACAACCCGCCGTAGCTTAACCAACTGATCCTTTTGCCCTCCCCCGTATTGATCAATACGGGGGAGGGCAAAAGGATCAGCTTGGCAGGCCTTATTCAGATCTGTGTAATCAACACATATTCGCCAAGTGCCATTCTTTTTAAGCACCAGTACCGGCTTAGCCAACCACTCAGGGTGAAACACCTCCACTATAAAACCTGCTGCTAAGAGCCTGGCCACCTCTTCACCAATAGCTTTGCGTCTCTCCTCATTGAAGCGGCGGAGAAATTGTTTAACCTGTTTAAACTTGGGATCAATATTAAGAGTGTGCTCAGCGAGTTGCCTCGGTACACCTGGCATGTCAGAAGGTTTCCATGCAAAGATGTCCCAATTCTCATGGATGAACTCGATGAGCGCGCTTTCCTATTTTGGATCCAGGTTAGCACTGATGGTAAACTGCTTGGATGAATCGCCAGGAACAAAGTCAACCTGCTTGGTCTCATCAGCTGATTTAAACTTCAAGGCCGGATCATGCTCCGTAGTTGGCTTCTTTAACGGAGACATGTCTTCCGGATCAATATTATCCTTGTAAAATTTCAATTCCTCGGTTGGACAAACTGCCTCAGCATAAGCTGCATCACCTTCTTCGCACTCCAAAGCAATCTTACGGCTCCCATGGACCGTAATAGTTCCCTTGTGACCCGGCATCTTAAGCTACAAATAAACATAGCAAGGCCTCGCCATGAACTTAGCATAAACCGGCCGCCCGAACAAGGCGTGATACATGCTCTTGATCTTTACCACTTCAAAGGTCAAAGTTTCCAACCTCGAATCATGCTCATCTCCAAAGGTGACCTCCAGGTCTATCTTACCGACCGGATACGCCGATTTACCAGGTACCACATTGTGAAAAACAGTGTTGGACTGTCTGAGCTTCTTGTCAGCCAACCCCATGCGACGAAAAGTCTCATAATATATAATATTGATGATGCTTCCTCCGTCCATGAGCACCTTGGTGAACTTATAGCCCCCAACCTGAGGCGCCACCACCAGAGCCAGCTGACCCGGATTGCCAACCCGGGGCGGATGATCCTCTCGACTCCACACAATGGGCTGTTCCGACTAGCGTAAATAACGAGGCACCGCCGGTTCAACAGAGTGCATTGTCCTCTTGTAAACCTTCTGATCATGCTTACATAAACTTGTGGTGAAGACATGATATTGCCCACTGCTCATCCGCTTCGAGTTTCTCTGATAGCCTGATTGTTGCTGCTGCTGCTGATGATTGCTATGATTATTATAGCCACCCTTTCCGTTCTGCTGGTTGTGTCCGTTCTGATTGTTGTGGCCGCCCTGATTATTTTGGAACCCTGGACCGGAACCACCACCTTGATAACCCGGCCCCTGGAAACCAGGGCCTGAACCGCCGGACGATCCGTGATCCTATTGGAACCAGTTTCTAAACTCCCTCATTATGAAGCAGTCCTTCCAAAGGTGTGTGGCTGGCTTTTCCTTCGTGCCGTGCCTGGGACAAGGCACATTCATCTGGCGCTCTAAATTGATATTTTGTCCTCCACCCCGCGGGGGCGGTCTACCCTCACGGCGCTGGCCATCCTCCTCCACGTTGGTGTTAGCTACGAAATCTGAACTATTATCCGCTTTACGCTTACCGATGTATCCTTGATTCGTCGGATTAGACTGCGGCACTTTACCATTCTTTTTTCCTTTTCCTGACTTCTCATCATCAGACTCAGGGTATTTGGCACTATCCGAATCTGCATACTTCACCAGGGCCCCCATGAGTGTCCCCATGTCATGACAATGACGCTTGAGTCGTCCTAGCTTCAGCTTCAGAGGTTCAAACCGGCAGTTGCCTTTGAATGTCACCACTGCTGTGTCCGGATTGATGCGGTCTGAGGAATGTAAGATCTCTGACACCCGACGCACCCAATGACTTGTTGATTCGTTTTCCCCTTGAACGCAGGCTGCTAAGTCTACAATGGACATGGGCTGCTTGCATGTATCCTTGAAGTTATTGATAAACCAGTGTCGTAACTCGGCCCATGATCCGATGGAGTTCTGTGGTAACCCTTTTAGCCAGGTGCGAGCCATGCCCTCCAGCATCATGGTGAAGTACTTCGCGCACGCTGCATCATCCACATCCAGCATCTCCATTGCCATCTCGTAGCTTTCAACACAGGCTTCAAGGGACAGATCTGCAGTATAATTGGGCACCTTGCGCGGTCCTTTGAAGTCCTTAGGCAATTTTACATTGCGTAGAGCGGGCGTAAGACATGGTACTCCCAAGGAGTTGGAAGTAACCCCTGGCTCAATCGTGGTAGATGGACGAACCGGCGTAGGTTCACGGACTTCATACTGTGCTGTTAATTCGGCCTCTCGGCGCTGTCTGCCCTGATCCACCACATCCTGTGCGTTTACACCTCCTCCTGCCGGGTTGTCCCTCGATGACGGGTTACGATTTTGCGTGCTACTCGACACTGCCGGTTCTTCCAGGTGCCTGCTGTAGCTCCGGCTTGGGCGGGGGGTGGAATGAATCCTCTCGCGGCTGTGGGAATAAGCCTGCTGCTGAGTTAAAGCCGTCTCCAGAAACTCCCTAGCTCGTCGCGCCTCCACTGCTATAGGGGATCCCCCTTCAATGGGAAGGGCTGCCAATCGTGAAACGGCGACAACTATGTTATCCAAAGGGTTGGAGTAGTGACTAGGAGGGGTGGGCGCGTGCTGTGACGGGACAACCTGGCGGGTTGGCTCCGTGGCCTGTGGCTCGATCGATGCCCCTGTGCCAGGCACTTCTCCCCAGTTTACCCTCGGCTGGTTGCTGGTTCCTGCTCCTGGCATACTGAAGAGGTTCCTCGCTTCGTAAACCGGCGGTAGGCAAGACTGGCACCTTTTCCTCATTACGTCGTTTGATGCCGTCTGATCCAACAGAAGCCGATAGGCCTGAGCATCTAGCTCGGCCTTCCTTGCGATCATCCTAGAGTTCTCAGCAGCCAGGTCCAATTTAGCTTGATCTATCTGACCCCTCACTTTAGCAATTTCCGCGTCGTGATGTTCCTTCTCGGCCTGGCCGACCTCCGCGGTTAGCTGCACTGTCAAAGTATCAACTAAAGTGGTCAAAACTTGAGCCGGCGGCTGAACCAGGCCTCCTGCCCTGGCCGCCGCTGTCGCTACCGCGTCGGACATCAATGCCGCCGCAGTCAAAGATTGTTGCACAGATTGTGAACCGGCCATGAAGACGGCGACCCGGCTCGGCGGATCAAGGGTGTCCGGAATACTGTCACCATCGGAACAACCCTCAGACCGGCCATCCTGCAATAGATATAAAGATTCGGTTTCACCAGTGGATGACTCGTCGCCGGAATAAACAACGGTCTAGCCACCGGATTCTGATACATCCTCAGCTTATGCCCCGTGAACCGCTCCCACGAAGACACGCTTCACGGCGGGCCGAATCTGGGCAGGTCTCGCACGCTGAGCCGACTCGACGATGTTGGGGAAGATGTCCGGCTCAGGGACCGGTTCGCCGATCTTGCAAATGAAAACCTGGATGCCTCCAAAGGGGACCGGGTACCCGTACTCGATTGAATCGGCCTCGAGACCCCAGCCTCCATCGTCGATGTAGATCTTGCCGTGACGACTCTTAGTCATCCGGCCCACTGCGTAGCCCTTGAGTTCTTCAAAGCTGCCCTTCAAGAACTTGAAACCATCATGCGATAGCCCCACGGTGGGCGCCAACTATCGTGGTTTTGTCACGGGAGATGTCCTAGCAAAAGGACTTAGTCGTGGATCCATCACTACGGGTTAGCTTAAAGGGGTTATAGCGGACAAGGATGCAAGGAATTATACTAGTTCGGCCCCTTTAATGAAGGTAAAATCCCACGTCTAGTTTGGTGTGGTATTGCTAGGGTTTCGATGACCAGGGAGCGAATCCGCTTTGCCTGTGTCTCGAGTTGTTGTTCTCTGTCCTTGAACCGTCGTCGGGTCGCCCCTTTATATACACAGGGTGACACCCGGCCTAGTTTACATAATCCCGAGGCCGGCTCATAAACGTGCCCGGCTTGGTCTCTATCTTTCCTATCTTACAACACAAGTTACACGCCGTATGGCGGTTTACACATTACGGGCCCTAACACCTCTTGGGCCTTGGATCTCTAGTCTTCTGGAATAAAGCGCCATGCTCCATGTCTCGCTGGGTTTCAATATGAATAATTCGTTATAGGCATAAACAAGCCCCTCCTTGGGCGGTTTATACCTAGTAGTAACATCCCTGGCAATGGGCGTGCGGTACCCTGGCCCGGTAAGCAGACATAACCTTGTGTGCCTGTTGTTGTTATGGTATCTTGTCCCCGTTTGGGACCGTTTAAGTTTTTGCCACGACGATGGCTGTGGATGTCATGGGTTGACATCGGGGCCAACCATGACTTAGCCCAAGAGGGGAGTTGGTCGGAGTGGCCGGGAGAGTGTCATGACAATGGTATTGGTTCTGTCAAAATGCCGTTGGTCCACCTGAATGGGAGTGCGAGGCCATGGGTTCCGTGGTGTGGGTACAGTGTGCTAACCTCTATAGAGTGTGTGTTAAATCTATCGATAGCCGCGTCCTTGGTTACAGACACAGTTTGTAGTAGGTCACACCATGGATCAACATGAATAAGTTAATCTTGCACACAAAGTTCATAGGAGTGGCACTGGTGATGTGGTGAAACCAAGGGCTGATTTCTGTTGTGATCTGTTGTCGGATTCGGGGCTCCGCAAAACCCAAGAAGTTCGAACACAGGGTCGTGAACGAAGATCTCACCCACTCGCGTCTACCTAGCGTCTCGCCCTCGCCTTGGTGAAATGATTCAAGCGGACAACAAGTGAAGCACACAAGAGCTTACCCAGGTTCAGGCCACCGTGTGGTGTAAATCCCTACTTCTTTGTCAGGACCAAGATGCGATTCTATCCCAATCACGTGACACTTACGTGATTGGGGCACAACCGCATTTCGGGCGCTTAGCAAGATGGATATCATTACATCGTACCATTACATACATACATGGGGGATACAACAATACATACAAGACACATGAATACAACAACATCAATACAAGACATCCGACTACGAATGCAAACATGAAAAGAACAACGACATCCATCTGCTATTCCAGGCTGCCGACCCGGAACCTAACCCAAGACTGAAGAAGAAGAAGAAGAAAGAACTCCAACACAACGATCATCGCTCTCACGTCAAGACATCGGAAACCTGCACCTGCAACTGTTGTTGTAGTATCTGTGAGCCACGAGGACTCAGCAATCCCATAACCATGGGTAACAAGACTAGCAAAGTTTAATGGGTAAGGAGAGGTAAAGTGGTGATGTTGCAGCGGCGACTAAGCAATATATGGTGCCTAACTTACGAGTACAAGAATAAGATGAGCATCTACGCAAACGGTCGCAAACTAGTAATGATCGCTAAAGATCCTGGACTACCTACGAGTCAAACATAACCCCACCGTGTTCTCTTCTCAAAGTGAAAGGAGACAGTCATGGTTACTCACACAGTTGTGTGTTTTACTTCGAATCCTCTATCAAGTTTTCTACAACCGGACATTAACAAATTCCAATCTGCCACATAACCACGGGCACGACTTTCGAAAGATCATAACCCTACAGGGGTGTCCCAACTTAGCCCATCACAAGCTCTCACGATCAGCTGAGATAATAATAATAATACCCCTTATCTTAGGGACAATCCAATCAGGCTCGGAATCCCGGTGCACAAGACATTTCGACAATGGTAAACAAGTCCAGCAAGACCTCCCGGCGTGCCGACACCCTGATAGTAGCTGCTCATATCTCGTCTCAGGCCACGTCCGGATGAGCGAAGCGTACAGGAGCCAGATACCCCAACTTGCCAAGGGGCGGTCCCGCACAGTGCTCTATTTGGGACCAACACCATCAGCACTGCCCCCCCCCTACTATGTAGAAAGAATCCTCGGGAACGCGACCCCCTATGCAAATTTAAATTAATTAATTTATTTATTATTATGAGGCAAAATAAAACCAATGTTGGGCCTTGCTGGAGGAGTTTTATTCAAAGACGAACTGTCAAGGGGTCTCCATATACCCAACCGTGTAAGGAACGTAAAATCAAGGAACATAATGCCGGTTTATCGGCTCCTAAGGTGGCATGAGTGGAACAAAACACAGAGCAAAAGGCCAAGCCTTCCACCCATTGCCAAGTATATTGGTGTGTTAATAATAATAGTAGATATTGTGATATTCCAACAACAAGTTCCAACATGGAACAATCTTCAACTTCACCTGCAACTAACAACGCTATAAGAGGGGCTGAGCAAGCGGGTAACATAGCCAAACAACAGTTTGCTGGGAAGGTGTAAAGGTTAGAGGTTTCATGGCAACAAGAAGAGAGGTTGACAAAAATGATGGGTAGCGCGACATATAACGATAGCATCAAGACAACTAAGCATGGCAACGGTAGTAAAGGTATCCAAGGTGATGGTCATCTTGCCCGAGATCCCGCAAGGAAGAAGAACAGATCCATGAAGAAGACGAATAAGAAGCCTTGAAGACGAACCACGTGTAGGCGAACGAATCCTCACGATCGCAACGGAAAAGAACTAGCGAGAAGAAAGCACACAACAAGGTAAACACACAACACAAGAACACGACAAGATGCTCAAACAAGTATGAAGCAAGACAAGTCTATACGATGCAAAACATGGCAAGGGATGAAGTACACAAGAATAACACAAGCCAACAAGTTTAAATGAGGCCGGAATCAACAAATAACAAATCCGGTAAGTCCTCATATGCACAATTTGAAATTAGTCCAGATCTGAACAAACCTTAAGTTAAAGTTGTTAAACAACAGGTTAACATGCACCATGATGATCTACTCGAAATTCTAGTCAAGTTACATATCAAGTTTGTTTAATTCGGAGCTACGGCCTAGAAGATATGAGCAAAACAAGACAAGCATGGCAACGGTGCAAGATGCACCCAAAAATCAAGCAAACACACTCCAAACATGAAAACAACATTATATTATGCTTCTACATGCAAAATCACACAAGTTTCATATAGGGCACACTCAAAACGAAGCAACAGTTCAACACATTCACATGAAACAAGATATAACAACAAGTTGAAGTTAATAGCCACATAGCAACTTTGGAGCAAGGTAATTATATGCTACAACACCCAAAAATGATAGAAAGAAGCATGGATGTGAAATAGACATTATACTTAGCAAGCATGAACTTAGAACACACCCAAAAGCTTGCTGGAACACATTTAAACAAGCATGGCAAGTTACAATAAATTTATCCAGACTTAGCCAAAATCTGGGAAGGCAAAAACATCACCACGATGCTGCCTTCGGAGGCACAAAACAACAAGCATATCAACTCTACTAAGTATATAAAGAGCATGGACATGTAGTAGACATAACATACATCAAACAACTCCATTGGAGCAACTCCATAGGATGCATGTATCAATAACAACAAGCTTCACCAAATTGATCATGCTGATAAAAGTCTGACAGGTAAAATTTATGGCAACTTGAGAGCAAGAAATAAATAAGCTACAACAGGTCATATATGCAAACAAGGGCATGAATGGATAGACAATAACATGAACAACACGACATGATCATTGGCAACTCCAAAACAAGGAAGGATTTGAGTGGGGCATCAAGCAAACATATGATACGTCCAAAACGTATCTATAATTTCAGCTTGCTACATGCCTCTTTTGGGTGATATTGCTATGATATTTATACACTTCCATACACTTTTGATCATATTTGGACTAACCTATTAACTCAGTGCACCCCAGTGCCAGTTTCTGTTTTCGGTTGTTTTTGTATTTCAGGTTTTCACGTTACGAGAACTGCCAGGAAAAATCCAGAAAAATTATATAAAAAATCAGCGTTCCAGAAACTACCGTGCGCCCGAAGGACAGCCGGGGGGGGGGGGGCACCAGGGCTCCAGGCGCCCTGGCGGCCCGCCCCCCTGGGCCGCGCCGGGGGGGCGCCTGGGCCCCCCGAGGCTCCTCCGATGCCCCCCTTTGGCATATATTTAAAGCGTCTCCCGAAACCCTCGAGGGAGGAACTTTTTTCGCGATCCCATCTCTGTTCCGCCGTCGCCGCCGCTTCCAAGATCGGGAGCACCAGGAGAACTCTTCCCGGCACCCTGCCGGAGGGGAGGATCATCACTGGTAGCCTCTCCACCACCATGGACGCCTCCCGGATGAGTTGTGAGTAGTCTCCCTTGGACCATGAGTCCATGACCAGTAGCTATGTGATGTTCTCCTCCCGTTCTTGTGCTTCACTAATTATTCCTCGTGAGCTGCCCTACATGATCGAGGCACATATGTAATCCTTATGCTGTTGCTATGATGAGTTTGCTGGGATCCGATGGATTATGAGATTATGTTCAGATTGTGCTTGAGTAATATATTTGATCTACCTCTTTTATATTTATGTTCGTAAGTAATTCTTGCATGTTCTCCGTTGTTATTTATTGCTTTGGCGAAGTAATAGGTAGTGACTCCAAGAGGGAACGTTATGCTTGATTGTGGGTTCATGCCCCTCGATGACTAGCTTGAGTGACAGAAACATGAGTCTAGGGGATGTGCTGTTGCCACAAGGGGGAAAACAACGGTGCTTGTGCCCGCGGGTGCAAGGATTGTTTACTTTACGCAAAGTTCTTTTAATGCAGTTGTCTGTTGCATTGAGTTTACACTATGGGTGGGACTCGCAACTTAATACCAGCGAGATGTTCTGGATAGATATCTCAAGGTGGATGATTAGTAGTAGATATTGATAGATTTCGGTCTACTTACTTTGGCGTACCGCCCATGCTTTGAACCTCAACCTTTCTTGCAATGTAGTCAGCATTGGTTTGCGCACATGGTCCTGTCAATTGCCCAGCTGTAATTCGTTTACCTCACATAGCTGTTTTATCGTCTTTTGGGAGAGAGACATCACTAGTGAACATCATGAGACTCCGGTCCATATTACCATCATTGATCACATCCGCTATTCGCTTTTATTTACTATTGCAATTATGTCTATCACTACTATCACTTGCGTTTAATCCTTTGTGAACTACAAGGCCGGAGGGATTGACAACCTCTCTGTACTCGTTGGGAGCAAAGTTATTTGTATCTGTGTGCAGGTCCACGTTGATTGCTAATATCTGGCGCCGTAGCAGTTGACACCTTCTTGTTGAACCTAGGAGTCTCTGGGGATTCGATCCTTGGTATCTTTGCCAAGGGAAAAACTTCCGCAACATTACATCTCACACCTTCCACTTGGGGTAACCAACGAGGCGCGAGAAGCCTAGCAAGAGTTTTTCTGGCGCCGTTGCCGGGGATTCCACTCTTCAAGATAGGGGAGTTGCACGCTATCTTTTACCTTTGCTTTTAGTCTTGTTAGTTTATCTTTCAGTTTTTGCTTTAGTATCTTTTATCGAAAATCACAAAAATAGTTATCTTGCTTGCTTGCTATTATGGGTTCCACCAAAAATACTAGATGGGAGGAGTACACCCCTTCTTCCATTATGCCAATCACCACTGTCGGGATCTACAAAAGTAATAAACCTTGTGATTATGTTAGTCTTGACGGAGGGTTATGCCCATGGCATGGTCTTCCCGGAAAAGAGTATGAGCCTCAGTTTAAAATTGCTCCTAAGCTTCCCCAAACTTGGGAAGATGTTCAAACTCTTATAATAGAGAGCGATTCAAACAAAGAGGATGACGCTACAATTCTGCCCAATAATGAAAAAATTGATTTTGATAATTGTAGTATTTCAGAAGTTGTCACCTTTCTGCAAGGAATGGCCAAAGATCCCCACACTAGCACGCTTAATCTTGCCTTCACAGAGCATATCACTAATGCTCTCATCAAAGCTAGAGAGGAGAAACTTAGAGTAGAAGCCTCCATACCTAGAAAGCTAGAAGATGGTTGGGATCCTATGATAAAAATTAAATTGAATGACTTCTCTTGCTATGCATTATGTGATGTTGGAGCTAGTACCTCTGTTATGCCCAAAATAATATATGATATGCTTAAATTGAAACCTTATGATTCTTGTTCTTTTGGTGTTCGTCTCGTTGATTCTCCCATAAAGAAACCTTTGGGGAGGATCGACGATGTTCTTATCGTTGTCAATGATAATTATGCTCCCGTTGATTTTACTATTATGGATATTGAATGTGATCCTTCTTGTCCAATTATTTTGGGACGTCCCTTTTTATGCACCGTTGGTGCTATCATTGACATGAAAGAGGGGAATATAAAATTTCAGTTTCCTCTCAAGAAAGGGATGGAACACTTCCCTCGAAAGAAGATCAAGTTACCTTTTGAGTCCGTTGTACGGGCTAGCTATTCTTTTACTCTTGATAAAACTTGATCTATATGCATTATGCCTAGCTTAAAGGCATAAAAGAAAGCGCTTTTGGGAGGCAGCCCACATGAATAAATTTATTTTTCTTTTGTGGTGTCTTGATGTTGTTTACTACTGTAGCATCATGATTGTATCTTTGCTTTTCAATTTTGTGCCAAGTGTAGCCTCTGATTGCTAGAAAGTTCAAAAGTTGTGAGGTGCTGTCCAGGAAACAGATTTTGTCCTTGGATAGAAAAATTCGTATAAAATCACCAGATCATCTTTTTGGTCTGAATTTTTTCGACAGTGTGCTCTATATAATTTTCTTTCGTGCATCTGTTCTGAGTTTTTTGATTAGAGTTGCAGAAGTGCCCCGAACAAATCAATTACTACCTGCTGTTCTGTTTTTCACAGATTCTGTCCTGTTTTGCTTTTCCTTCATCTTGCAAACCAAGAGCTTGCTTTTTCTTTGCAAAAACCTTTTGGCAATCTTTAGAAACAGTAGACCTTCAAGAATATCTTTATTTCCAGCAAGGTATAATTATTTTATTATGGGTACTAACCTCGCTAATCAGATTATGATGAGTTATGTATGAAGGGAGTTTTCAAGTGTGCGAGGGAAGATGATAAAAAGATTCAGGAGTGTCAAGCGCTCAAGCTTGGGGATGCCCCCATGCACCCCCAAGAAATATTCAAGGAGACTCAAGCGTCTAAGCTTGGGGATGCCCCCGTGCATCCCCTTCTCCATCAACATTATCAGTTCGTCTTTCGTTCCACTATATTTTAATCACTTCATGTGTTATGTGCTATGCTTGGAGCGTCTTGCTTTTTAGTTTTCTTTAGTTTTTCATAACGAGTTGGAACTCAGCTTTCTTTATGTGGGAGAGAAACACACTCCACTTCTACCTAGAACATAACATAGAATTTTCATGTCTATCCTTGCTGTGTGTGTTCTTTGTCTTTTAATAGCTACTATCATGTTCAGCTCTTAGCTTTCATGCTTATCTTTTCAAGAGCTTTTGTTTAGTTGGTTGCTTGAACTCTCTTTAATTACCATGCTCACCTTATTAAGAGAGTTTGCTTCCGTTGCATTGGTTGATATGTCTGTGATAAAGATGCTACGTGCATGATGGCGCTTAGTAGTTCATGTTTCTTATGGTTAGTCTCAAATAGCTGGGGGGTTCCCAATATGTTATTGGAATACCAACATGATTTGTTTGCCTATGATGTGGTATGGTTTAGTAATATCTTCCTTCGAGAATTTATTTTGATTGACTTGGCGTATGTTCACGCATATTTAAGACTGTAAAGAAAGTCTGTCAAGCCTTGATGATCTTTTGTTTCTGAGTAGCGATATAACTACCATGCCTGATTCAATGTTGCTTTGTTGCTCTGCATGATTATGACCGTCATTGCTCTCTTAGTTGGTCGCTCCCAGTCTTTTGCTAACCTTCGCCTGTACTAAGCGGACTGACTGCTTGTGCATCCACATCCTTTAATCCAGTTATGCCATATGAGTCCACCATACCTTCCTACATGGTATTTACCTGCCATTCCTAACGGAGACTTGCATGTGCCATCTTGAAATTATTCAAAGAAAAAGCATTCTTATTTTGTGCCTCTGTTGTAAGTTCATGAGGAAGTAGTGGTTAATTCATGACCTTTTTAAGTTGGACAAGCTTCACCACGGGATTGCATGTATAATGTGCAAACCCATAATACGAGAAGGAACTGGCATTGAGTGCGCCCGGCTGAAAATATAATATAACAAACAAACCCTCCTTCACGCTTTGTTCATGAGAAATCAGAAAACTTTGGCAGTGATAAACAAAGGAGATTAAGAGGATGTGATCGTCCTCATTCGGGAGCCGTTCCTCGAAACTTGTCCATCTCGAAAAGTGATTGAGTTGTCTGCTAGCATTCGTTGACGAAACATGCATGATCTAAAATAAATTATTACCTCTGTTTTAAAGCCAAGAGCTCTGGTACATGTTTTGTCTTTGTTTCCGACTACGGGTTTTCAACCTTGCCAACAAAAGCCACGGTTCGAGAGTCTCCACCTTCTTTTAAAAGCACCAACTACTGAGAGCATTATTGTCATTCTGAGTGTAATCTGCATTGTCCCAAAGTAGCATTGTCTTTTGCATGATTGTGATATCGTTTATTCTGAAATCATTGTATCTAGTCATCACTTAAACCTTGGAGGTGCCCCTGCATTTATGTTTTGCTTCACTAAAGGGGGCAAGCTAGATATCACTTTATCATATTTGCACATCATGTTCATTGCAAATCTATTTGATGTTTCAGTATCATATTGTAAAACTTTCAGTCCTTTGTGATTTTCTCATGAGGAAACTTAATTACTATAGATTCATTGTCTCAGTAAGCTTTTGTCATATGACTATGAAAAAGTCCTATATGGTTAATAGCATGTCACCACATAAATTATTCTTGTTATCATTTACCTACTCGAGGACGAGCAGGAATTAAGCTTGGGGATGTTGATACGTCCAAAACGTATCTATAATTTTTGCTTGCTCCATGCCTCTTTTGGGTGATATTGCTATGATTTTTATACACTTCCATACACTTTTGATCATATTTGGATAGACCTATTAACTCAGTGCACCCCAGTGCCAGTTTTTTGTTTTCGGCTGTTTTTGTATTTCAGGTTTTCACGTTACGAGAACTGCCAGGAAAAAATCTAGAAAAATTATATAAAAAATCAGCGTTCCAGAAACTACCGTGCGCCCGAAGGACAGCCGG
>LR738709.1:137656178-137700434 GCA_902687465.1 Secale cereale
GGCACCAGGGCTCCAGGCGCCCGGGCGGCGCCCCCCCTGGGCCGCGCCGGGGGGGCGCCTGGGCCCCCCGAGGCTCCTCCGGTGCCCCCCTTTGGCATATATTTAAAGCGTCTCCCGAAACCCTCGAGGGAGGAACTTTTTTCGCGATCCCATCTCTGTTCCGCCGCCGCCGCCGCTTCCAAGATCGGGAGCACCAGGAGAACTCTTCCCGGCACCCTGCCGGAGGGGAGGATCACCACCAGGAGCGTCTCCACCACCATGGACGCCTCCCGGATGAGTTGTGAGTAGTCTTTCTTGGACCATGAGTCCATGACCAGTAGCTATGTGATGTTCTCCTCCCGTTCTTGTGCTTCACTAATTAGTCCTCGTGAGCTGCCCTACATGATCGAGGCACATATGTAATCCTTATGCTGTTGCTATGATGAGTTTGCTGGGATCCGATGGATTATGAGATTATGTTCAGATTGTGCTTGAGTAATATATTTGATCTACCTCTTTTATATTTATGTTCGTAAGTAATTCTTGCATGTTCTCCGTTGTTATTTATTGCTTTGGCCAAGTAATAGGTAGTGACTCCAAGAGGGAACGTTATGCTTGATTGTGGGTTCATGCCCCTCGATGGCTAGCTTGAGTGACAGAAACATGAGTCTAGGGGATGTGCTGTTGCCACAAGGGGGAAAACAACGGTGCTTGTGCCCGCGGGTGCAAGGATTGTTTACTTTACGCAAAGTTCTTTTAATGCAGTTGTCTGTTGCATTGAGTTTACACTATGGGTGGGACTCGCAACTTAATACCAGCGAGATGTTCTGGATAGATATCTCAAGGTGGATGATTAGTAGTAGATATTGATGGATTTTGGTCTACTTACTTTGGCGTACCGCCCATGCTTTGAACCTCAACCTTTCTTGCAATGTAGTCAGCATTGGTTTGCGCACATGGTCCTGTCAATTGCCCAGCTGTAATTCGTTTACCTCACATAGCTGTTTTATCGTCTTTTGGGAGAGAGACATCACTAGTGAACATCATGAGACTCCGGTCCATATTACCATCATTGATCACATCCGCTATTCGCTTTTATTTACTATTGCAATTATATCTATTACTACTATCACTTGCGTTTAATCCTTTGTGAACTACAAGGCCGGAGGGATTGACAACCTCTCTGTACTCGTTGGGAGCAAAGTTATTTGTATCTGTGTGCAGGTCCACGTTGATTGCTAATATCTGGCGCCGTAGCAGTTGACACCTTCTTGTTGAACCTAGGAGTCTCTGGGGATTCGATCCTTGGTATCTTTCCCAAGGGAAAAACTTCCGCAACACTACATCTCACACCTTCCACTTGGGGTAACCAACGAGGGGCGAGAAGCCTAGCAACATATCATCAGGTTATAACAGATTCCAGACTTAGCAGTTTTTTCACTAAGTATAAAACAGCAATAACAACATGGCATGTTTACAAGCTTGTTTAAGTCACCTCAAGGCATATCATGAAAAGTGGATTGCACCACAGCAAAGACCATATGATTGTGCTTCTAAAACATCTAGACATGTGGCATGAAGACAAACACATCAATAGCAATGAGCAAGTGAAATCAGCATCTCATAACAAGTTTCAGCACTTAACAGCCAAATGCACTTTTGCAACAGATATTAACATGGCAATATGGAACCTAACATGAATGCTACAACAACCATCATGTAGAGCACTTCACAACGAACATTTTGACATATCATATGCTCCATTTGGATAAACATGCACCAAGTTACAAGCATCACAAATATGCAACAAAATATAGTTAACATCAGTTTTAAACTTATAGCACTCTTGCAACGATGATTAGGGCATCAAGATGAAGTCAAACAAGCATGGCACAATGGAACAAAGCGAAGAGCATATCACCACGATCATTTTGACATATCATTCACTCATTTTGGATCACCACACAACAAGTTACAGCCATGCAAAGATGCCAACAAATTATGACAGAAAAGACTTAGCAGTTTTTAAGACTTAGGAAAAAAACACAGTGAGCGTCGTATAGCTATCTCACGGCCAGGGCGTCGGATAAGGGAAAGGAGGGGGTGGAGCTAGGCTCACCATGGGCTCGGCCCAACAGAAGAGGAGGCGGCCAGCTGGGCCTGCGAAGCAGGAGATAGGCCGGGGGGAGCTGGGCCGGCCCGAGTGGCGCTGGGGAGGTCGGCCCAGGAGGCGCTGGACGTCGGTTCGACGCCGCCGTCGTCGTGCTCCCGCACGACATAGGAGGCAGGGGCGGCGGGCTTTAGGCGGCGGGGCGAGGCGGCATTAGCGGGGATCCGCCGGATCTGGCGAGGGGCGCGGCGGCGGAGGACACAAGGCGCGACGGCCGGGTCCGGCGAAACCTCCGGCGGCGGCGGGGCGGTGAGCTCCTGGCGGCGGGGTTGACGGCGCGGGGCGGCGGTGGCTTGCCGATGGGAGGCGCTGCCGGCGGGGCGACGATGGAGGAGCGGGGCGACGGGCGGCGACCCGCGGGCTCCCTCGGGCCCGGCGCGGCCCGAGGCGGGCCCGATCTGGGCCGGGACGGCGGGGATGTGGGCGCGGGACAGGTGGCGCGGTGCGGTTGGACGCGGGCGGCGGCGGAGCTGATGTGTCGCCCCAGGATTGGCTCGGGCGACGTGGCTGCGGGGTGGACATATCCGGCGGCGGCGCGGACATGTCCGGCTGCGCGAGGGGAGCAGGGCTAGGGTTTCATCTGTGAAATTTTTGTGGGTGGACACATATTTATAGGTAGAGGGAGCTAGGAGTGTCCAAATGAGGAGCGGTTCGCGGCCACGCGATTGTGATCGAACGTCCAAGAGCATGGAGGGGGTTAGAATGGGCTTGGGGGCTGTTGGAGAGGGGTGTTGGGCCAAAAGAGAAAAGGCTTCCTGCGGTTAACATGGTTAACCGTTGGGCTACCAAACGGACTCCGAACGCGACGAAACTTGATAGGCGGTCTACCTATGCTATAATAAGACCACACGCCAAGTTTCAACCCATTCCGAGAACATTTTCCGGCCACTCATAAAATAATTATCCGGAGGTGCCGCGAGCGCGTGCAAGTGTGTCTGGGCTTAGAACGGGCAACGGAAAGGACGGGGGAACTCACACGGATGCAAGTTTTGAAAATATGAGGATGCAACACACATGATGACATGGCAAGAGGCAACACGCAAGCAGATGACATGGCAACGACGATGAATAACTGACTGACACCTGGCGCACCGGTCTCGGGGTGTCACAACACTCCCCTACTAACAACAGATCTCGTCCCGAGATCTTGGAACGAGACGGAAGGGAAAAAGGAAGAACAAAGTTCTTCGATGACAAAAGAGTGGAACCAAAGAATATTGAGAGGTTGAACAACTCAAAAGAAAGAATGCAACGGAGAAGGATGAGATTGAGAAGCTCCGGTAAAATAAGCAACAAGGCATAAGACGAGAACCAAGAGGATAAGGATATGAAGCACGAGTTGAAGGAACAAGAATTAATTCGAAACCACTCCGGTTAATAAGAGATAGAAGGAATTTGAACAAAGGAATTTGGGCAGCACTCCAGCTGAAACTGAAAGAAATAGCACACCGGTTGAACATAAATGGAATGGAACAAGAACTTGAAAGATGAAACGATACTCGACGAGAGCAACAACACAATGCCTCCGGAAGAATTGAAATAATGGAATTAAAAGAACAGAGAAGAAGATGACAACTTCCACCACGGATGTATTGTAATAATGCTTATGAGGAAGGATTGAACGAAGTTGTTGAGTTCATCAACAACAAAAAAATGAGCTTGTTGTGGACTTATTTAAACATCTCAAGACTTGAGGTGAATATGTGCCACACTGAAAAGATGGATTAGCTGAGAATGAAGAATTGCAAAACTCCACTTCAAAAGAATAGGGAGAATTAATTGCACTCAAGAGGCAACAATAAGAATGCTTGAGCTGCTGCAGAAGAATTAGTTGAACACTTGAAGAATGAGTTATATCATGGAGAATCACCATGAAGAACTCCGGTAAAATGAAAAGGATGATGATATAGAAGTGAAGGATTCAAGAATAAGAATAAAGCCTTGCGATGGTCAGACGGGGTTCTGACGAGATAGCCGAGAAAACTTTGAACTCCGGGGACGAAAAGATTAAAGCACTTGGAACTAGAATTTATTCATCAAGAATAAACTCCGAAGGAAGGAATAAATCAACTTGATAAAAAGAATAAGAATTATGTTATGCTTATCCTCCACCAATTAAATTGATGCGAAGCAATGGATTCACATACTACTTATTCTCGTTGAAATGATTAAAGAGGGATATATCGCAAACTTGCGACAATCTTCATGAACACCGGTAGGATTGGAATAAATGAATGGATTGATATGCTAACACCGGAAAAGAACTCTTGATCAAACCACCGTAAAATTGAAGCCAAGAGAAGAAAAGGAACGAACCACCATGAAGAAATTGAATACGAGTGAAGACAAGAGAATGAATCACCGGGAAGAATAAGCACTTGAGGAAAAATAAATGACGAGAACAATTGATCGTGAGCTGATTAAAGAATATTTGAACGAAGCACCGGACAATTGTGAGACGAACGAAGAGGCATCAAAGAAGAATATTTTGAGGACGAGGTTGAAAACTAAGAACGAAGAAATCTTCTGAAATGATGGCCTTCGGAGGAACACAAAGAAAAGAATTCATGACATATTCCGGAAGAATGAAAAGAAGAAAGGTTGAACCAACGATGAAAAGAATTAAAAGCGATCTTGGAGAAGGCACGTGACTGATGGAATCCATACTTACGTCATACATGAAAAGAATTTCAGATCACGCCGGAAAATTAGAAGAGTCAGGTAAGATCCTGGGAATAAACCTGTGGGTTATGAGCCCACCGAAGAGAAACCACCGTTGAAAAGGATCGAAAATAAGATAATGCACCAGAACGAAAAAATAATACTCGAATGAGGTGACAACCTCGAGTTAATTGGAAGACAGACGAATCTTCTGAGATTTCTTCGGAACTTCGGAACAATTAAATGGCGAGAGGTGAACGTGCAAGGTGAAAATACTTAAGCCAATGAAAGAATTTGAACAACACCGAGAAATTGGGATTGAAATCCATCGAAAAGAAGAAGAGATGACGACGAGACGAGAATTCACCAGTTGAAACAATTGATGAAAGAATGCAAAGGGTTCACACGAGTAGGATGGATACTCGATTAAGGACTCCGGCTTCGAGAAGCAAAAGGGTGGGCGGGTGGGAAAAATAAAGTCCACTTCGGACGGGGAAAACACCGTCGGATGGAAAGAACTGAGGATTGAACTTGCAAGAAGAAGAGGGTTGAATCCACTTGACGAGAGATGCACCAGATGAAAGAACTGACAACGCAACGAATGAAAACTAACCACGTGATCCTAAAAAAAATTTGAAGGGGAAGAGGAGTAATTCAAAACACCTACGTCAAGATTCCTCACCAGAGCGACGAAGGGACCGAGGAGTAAAAAGAATTCCTACTCTCCGATATAACTAGACTCCAAAAAAAAGGTTTTGCTAGACTCGACAACGGCCAAACTACGATCAATCAAGGGGGCTCCTATGGTCGGTCGAGGCTCTGATACCAACTTGTCAGGCCCAAGATGTGATTCTATCCCGATCACATGACACTTACGTGATTGGGGCACAACCGCATTTCGGGCGCTTAGCAAGATGGATATCATTACATCGTACCATTACATACATACATGGGGGATACAACAATACATACAAGACACATGAATACAACAACATCAATACAAGACATCCGACTACGGATGCAAACATGAAAAGAACAGCGACATCCATCTGCTATCCCAGGCTGCCGACCCAGAACCTAAACCAAGACTGAAGAAGAAGAAGAAGAAAGAACTCCAACACAACGATCATCGCTCTCATGTCAAGACATCGGAAACCTGCACCTGCAACTGTTGTTGTAGTATCTGTGAGCCACGATGACTCAGCAATCCCATAACCATGGGTAACAAGACTAGCAAAGCTTAATGGGTAAGGAGAGGTAAAGTGGTGAGGTTGAAGCGGTGACTAAGCAATATATGGTGGCTAACTTAGGAGTACAAGAATAAGATGAGCATCTACGCAAACGGTCGCAAACTAGTAATGATCGCTAAAGATCCTGGACTACCTACGAGTCAAACATAACCCCACCGTGTTCTCTTGTCAAAGTGAAAAGAGACAGTCACGGTTACTCACACAGTTGTGTGTTTTACTTCGGATCCTCTGTCAAGTTTTCTACAACCGGACATTAACAAATTCCAATCTGCCACATAACCACGGGCACGACTTTCGAAAGATCATAACCCTGCAGGGGTGTCCCAACTTAGTCCATCACAAGCTCTCACGATCAGCTGAGATAATAATAATATTACCCCTTATCTTAGGGACAATCCGATCAGGTTCGGAATCCCGGTGCACAAGACATTTCGACAATGGTAAAACAAGTCCAGCGAGACCTCCCTGCGTGCCGACACCCTCATAGTAGCCGCGCGTATCTCGTCTCAGGCCACGTCCGGATGAGCAAAGCGTACATGAGCCAGATACCCCAAGTTGCCAAGGGGCGGTCCCGCACAGTGCTCTATTTGGGACCAACACCATCAGCACTGGCCCCCCTACTATGTAGAAAGAATCCTCGGGGACGCGACCCCCTATGCAAATTTTAATTAATTAATTTATTTATTATTATGAGGCAAAATAAAACCAATGTTGGGCCTTGCTGGAGGAGTTTTATTCAAAGACGAACTGTCATGGGGTCCCCATATACCCAACCGTGTAAGGAACGCAAAATCAAGGAACATAATGCCAGTTTATAGGCTCCTAAGGTGGCATGAGTGGAACAAAACACCGAGCAAAAGGCCAAGCCTTCCACCCATTGCCAAGTATATAGGTGTGTTAATAATAATAGTAGATATTGTGATATTCCAACAACAAGTTCCAACATGGAACGATCTTCAACTTCACCTGCAACTAACAACGCTATAAGAGGGGCTGAGCAAGCGGGTAACATAGCCAAACAACAGTTTGCTGGGAAGGTGTCAAGGTTAGAGGTTTCATGGCAACAAGGAGAGAGGCTGGCAAAAATGATGGGTAGCGCGACATATAACGATAGCATCGAGACAACTAAGCATGGCAATGGTAGTAAAGGTATCCAAGGTGATGGTCATCTTGCCTGAGATCTCGCAAGGAAGAAGAACGGATCCGTGAAGAAGACGAAGAAGAAGCCTTGAAGACGAACCACGTGTAGACGAACGAATCCTCACGATCGCAACGGAAAAGAACTAGCGAGAAGAAAGCACACAACAAGGTAAACACACAACACAAGAACACGACAAGATGCTCAAACAAGTATGAAGCAAGACAAGTCTATATGATGCAAAACATGGCAAGGGATGAAGTACACAATAATAACACAAGCCACCAAGTTTAAATGAGGCCGGAATCAACAAATAACTAATCTGGTAAGTTCTTATATGCACAATTTGAAATTAGTCCAGATCTGATCAAACTTTAAGTTAAAGTTTTTAAACAGCAGGTTAACATGCACCATGATGATCTACTCGAAATTCTAGTCAAGTTACATATCAAGTTTGTTTAATTCGGAGCTACGGCCTAGAAGATATGAACAAAACAAAACAAGCATGGCAACGGTGCAAGATGCACCCAAAAATCAAGCAAACACACTCCAAACATGAAAACAACATGATATTATGCTTCTACATGCAAAATCACACAAGTTTCATATAGGGCACACTCAAAACGGAGCAACGGTTCAACACATACACATGAAACAAGATATAACAACAAGCTGAAGTTAACAGCCACATAGCAACTTTGGAGTAAGGTAATTATATGCTACATCACCCAAACATGATAAAAAGAAGCATGGATGTGAAATAGAAATTATACTTACCAAGCATGAACTTAGAACACACCCAAAAGCTTGCTGGAACACATTTAAACAAGCATGGTAAGTTGCAATAAATTTATCCAGACTTTGCCAAAATCTGGGAGGGCAAAAACATTATCACGATGCTGCCTTCGGAGGCACAAAACAACAAGCATATCAACTCTTCTAAGTATATAAGGATCATGGACATGTAGTAGACATAACATACATCAAACAACTCCATTGGAGCAACTCCATAGGAGGCATGGATCAATAACAACAAGGTTCACCATATTGATCATGTTGATAAAAGTCTGACAGGTAAAATTTATGGCAACTTGAGAGCAAGAAATAAATAAGCTACAACAGGTCATATATGCAAACAAGGGCATGAATGGATAGACAATAACATGGACAACAAGACATGATCATTGGCAACTCCAAAACAAGCAAGGACTTGGGTGGGGCATCAAGCAAACATAGCATCAGGTTATAACAGATTCCAGACTAGCAGTTTTTCACTAAGTATAAAACAGCAATAACGACATGGCATGTTTACAAGCTTGTTTAAGTCACCTCAAGGAATATCATGAAAAGTGGATTGCACCACATCAAAGACCATATGATTGTGCTTCTAAAAAATCAATACATGTGGCATGAAGACAAACACATCAATAGCAATGAGCAAGTGAAATCAGCATCTCATAACAAGTTTCAACACTTAACAGCCAAATGCACTTTTGCAACAGAGATTAACATGGCAATATGGCACCTAACATGAATGCTACAGCAACCATCATGTAGAGCACTTCACAATGAACATTTTGACATATCATATGCTCCATTTGGATAAACATGCACCAAGTTAGAAGGATCACAAGTATGCAACAAAATATAGTTAACAACATTTTTAAACTTATAGCACTCTTGCAACGATGATTAGGGCATCAAGATGAAGTCAAACAAGCATGGCAGAATGGAACAAAGTGAAGAGCACATATCATTCACTCATTTTCGATCACTACACAACAAGTTACAGCCATGCAAAGATGCCAACAAATTATGACAGAAAAGACTTAGCAGTTTTTAAGACTTAAAAAAAAACATAGTGAGCGTCGTATAGCTATCTCACAGCCAGGGCGTCGGATAAGGGAAAGGAGGGGGTGGAGCTGGGCTCACCATGGGCTCGGCCCAATAGAAGAGGAGGCGGCCAGCTGGGCCTGCGAAGCTGGAGATGGGCCGAGGGGAGCTGGGCCGGCCCGAGTGGCGCTGGGGAGGCCGGCCCAGGAGGCGCTGGACGTCGGTTTGACGCCGTCGTCGTCGTGCTCCCGCACGACGCATGAGGCAAGGGTGGCGGGAGCCTCGCCGGTGGCGGGGCGAGGCGGCATCAGCGGGGATCTGCCAGATCTGGCAAGGGGCGCGGCGGCGGAGGACACAATGCGCGGCGGCGGGGTCCGACGAAACCTCTGGCGGCGGCGGGGCGGTGAGCTCCTGGCGGCGGGGCTGACGGCGGGGGCAGCGGTAGCTTGCCGGTGGGAGGCACTGGCGACGGGGCGACGATGGAGGAGCGGGGCGACGGGCGGCGACGCCCGGGCTCCCTCGGGCCCGGCGCGGCGAGGGGCGGGCCCGATCTGGGCCGGGACGGCAGGGATGTGGGCGCGGGACAGGTGGCGCGGTGCGGTTGGACGCGGGCGGCGGCGGAGCTGATGTGTCGCCCCGGGATTGGCCCGGGCGACGTGGCTGCGGGGTGGACATGTCCGGCGGCGGCGCAGACATGTCCGGCTGCGCGAGGGGAGCGCGGCTAGGGTTTCATGTGTGAAATTTTCGGGGGTGGACACATATTTATAGGTAGAGGGAGCTCGAAGTGTCCAAATGAGGAGCGGTTCGCGGCCACTCGATCGTGATCGAACGGCCAAGAGCATGGAGGGGGTTAGAATGGGCTTGGGGGCTGTTGGAGAGGGGTGTTGGGCCAAAAGAGAAAAGGCTTCCGGCGGTTAACACGGTTAACCGTTGGGCTATCAAACGGACTCCGAACGCGACGAAACTTGACATGCAGTCTACCTATGCTATAATAAGACCACACGCCAAGTTTCAACCCATTCCGAGAACATTTTCCGGCCACTCATAAAATAATTATCCGGAGGTGCCGCGAGCGCGTGCAAGTGTGTCTGGGCTCAGAATGGGCAACGGAAAGGACGAGGGAACTCAGACGGATGCAAGTTTTGAAAACATGAGGATGCAACACACATGATGACATGGCAGGAGGCAACACGCAAGCAGATGACATGGCAACGACGACGAATAATTGACTGACACCTGGCGCACCGGTCTCGGGGTGTCACATTCTTGCTTTGGTGGATTGGCCTCAGGAGGGCTGGAATATGAACTAGTACAGTGGTTCCTAAGCCCAGGAGGGTCAGGAGGCAAGTGTTCTTGCTCCTTTGCGTGGAGGCAGAGTTTTTGGATCTGCCTCCTTTTTTCCCATAGTGGAGATCCTAGCTACTTATATAGGCGGCCAGGGTCCTCTTCCCTCGAAATGTTTAGGCGGGAAGGGATCCCACAACGGCTATTTTTGAGCGGGAACACAAGGACGTTCCTACCCTGACAAAAGCAGTCTTCACCTGCAAAAGGATCAGGCGGTGATGCGGTGGTGGGCTCGGTGGTGACATCCTCCTTGCCGTCCTTGCGGTCTTCGGTCTTGTTGCACCAATGGGGAAACCTTCGTCCCGCTCGCCGGGAACCTGCGGCTGCGTTGCCCCTCTTGCACTGAAATGGAAACTACGCCGCTGGCGGACACTGGCACCCGCTGGCGCGATGCGTCACTGCTGACATCACTGCCTCCTCCTGAGGCAAGCTTGGCCTTGGATTCTCCGCCCCTCCGGAGCACCTTGCCGAGGCCGCTCCTGAGGGGGTCTTGACGTTGTTCTCCTCGCGAGGCATAGCTCCCTCGCGAGGGTTTTGGGCAGCTGGTCGATCAGCTGGGCCGTACCAGGCCGTGGTAGGACCGCGTCGCGGCCCACAGACAGGCAAGTCTGGGTACCCTGGTTCCCAGGACGCCAACAGTAGCCCCCGGGCCCAAGGCGCGCGCGGAGTTGGCTTCGAGGCGAAGCCTTAGTCAAGGACGAAGCGCCGCGGGCCCCAAAGGCTGCGGGCCAGACTGGCGTGCGACGGTTGGATGGGACGTGGGCGACCCCGCTCCCCATGCAGTCTCGGTAATCGTGCACCTTGCCAATCGCACGACTAGTAGGTCTTCTTGCTGCCGCCTCTGCCTTCCGCCCTCCAATCGCTTTCTTCCTTACTTGCCTTCTTTGCCCCTTCCTTCCTTGCTACCATCCCGTGCCGGGCGAAGAAGAGGGGGGACGGCGAGCCTGCCGCGCCGCCGCCGGTGCTCGAGCCGGCGCTGGGCCGCTTCCTCGTGGTGAACCAAGAGGGTCTAGACAAGGTGCGTCGTGCCTTGGCTGACGCATCTAACGAGTGGGGGCCGACCCGGGTCTCGCTCGCCTCCCGGCCGGTGGCGGAGCTTCGCGCCAACGACATCCAGCTTCATCTCCACGCCATCTTCGGGGGTCTCCTTCCACCTTTCTTCGCCTTCTTCTATGCAGTACTCACGCATTACCAGATTCAGGCGCTACACCTGGACCCCGGGTCCATTATCCTCCTTTCCGGCTTCGCGTTCCTGTGTGAAGCTTTCATTGGCATTTCCCCATCTCTGGCTTGCTTTGCCACTTCTTCGCCCTTTCCTTGGTCGACAGGGGGCAGCGCTCGGGGTGCATGTCATTGCACGCGGTGGAAGCGACTGCTGCCTCCGGAATTTACTTCTCGCTTCATCCAACCACAACAGGGTTTCGCCGGCAGTGGGTGTACGTTGATGCCGCTGCGTACATCCCGCAATTCCATCTTCCCGATGCGCCGGCGGTGCCGAACTTGGGCTGGGGGCATGACGTCCTTTTAGATCCACGGGCGGAGCCAGTTATGCGTCGACTGGCCATCCTGAGGAGAAGCGGATTGACCCTGACGATGGTGGTGAGAGACTTCCTTGTCCTCCGTGCCGCCCCACTCTAGCGCCATTCTCGCCCAATGTGGGTTCTTGATGATCGCGTGCGTCTTTAGCGGAAGCAGCTCCCTCCTGAAACGCTCCAGGGGCTGCTGCGGCTGCTCATCGGCGGAGTGCCTGAAGCTCGCCCTGGCTCCGCAACTCCCTTGTGCTTGGCTCCTGTGGCCGGAAGAGCTTTGCTGAAAAGATGCCCCGCTTCGATGCATGGGGACTGTTGCCGGAGGGCGCCCCCGATCTTCATGACGATCCCTTGGTGGTGGTATCAGGGCTCGCGAGCTCGTCCTTCCCTTCCAGGGCGGACGCGCCAGGCAGAGCCCCTGGCCTGGAGTCCACTCTGTCCTCGGAGCAAGCAGACGAAGCACGGGCGTCAGTGTTGACAGAGGTGGCGGAAGGTACCGAGGCGCCGCTGGCTCCTGAAGCGACTGAAGGGGAGGCGCAGCAGCCTCCGGTCGAGGCGAGTCCAGGGGGCATCGCATCAGGGAGCGGGGCGCCGGCCGTGAACGCCCGCCACAACCTTGCCCCGGGTCTAGGCACATCTGCCTCAAGCGGCCTCCTGCCGTCCTTCGCAGCGCTAGGCAAGAGGGGGAGGTTGAGGAGCATCTATGGCCCTGCCCCGAGGGCTCTGAAGAGGATGAAGCTGACTATACCGAGCAGGTGCGTGTCCCTCAGCTCTTCCTGTCTTTCCCAATATGGTTCTACTGACCCCTTGCTCCGCAGGGTCTCCTCCGGCTTATTCTCGAGCCGCTTGGTGAGGCTCCCAGGAGCCTCCGCCTGCATCCCTCCTCCGGACCATGCTGGGTCTTCGGGAGGCCTCGCGCGGGTTCTTGAAGTCGCGCCCGAACCTTATTGCATAGGTCGTGCTCCCAGCCCCCGAGCGCTTCTGGGGCAAGGCAGTTCTTGGTACGTCGGGGGCCCGTCCCGTGCCCCGGGGCTTGTCTTTACCGTGGGTCAGCAAGCTCTTGAGGCAGCCCGAGCGGCCGACCACCCATCAGGACCACGCCTGCTCCTCGCGCCGGAAGCACCATGCGCTCCTGGGGCTAGCCCCGAGGCGCACGCTGAACGGGAGGGAGAGGGGGAGCCCCCTTTGGGCAGCGCGAATGTCGAGGACGAGCCCGGTCGCCTTCTAGAACTTGCACTACGCAGGAGTGCGGTCCGTTATGATCTTGTGCGGGAGGCGTCGGACGCCCTGAAGCATCTCGAAGTCGAGGTTGCTGAAGTAGATAGGCGTGTTGAGGACGAGGGTCTGCTTCTGGCGAAGGGTTGGCGCCAGCTGAGGACCGCCATTAACCTGAGCCAGTTGCAGCACGAAACTACCCTAAGGAAGGCGGAAGCGTCGGCCGCCGCGGCTCAGGAGGCTTGCGACCGCGCCCTGGAGGAGGCCCGAGACGCCGAGCGCCGCTGCGTAGCCGCCGAGGAGCGTGAGCGCGAGCTTGAAGCCTCGAACGCCAGGTTTGTGCACGAAGGGCTGCCCTTGCCGCACTTGCGGCTGATGATGATAGCCCGGCAGGCCTCTCGGTGCGGGAGGAGGCGCTGGCACTCGAGGTGATGGAGCTGAACATGGAGCGCGAATGCCTGCAGACGATGGAGTGCCAGATAGCCGAAGCCGAGGGCAGCCTTGATGATCGCGAGGTTGTCGCGAAGAAGGCTGCCAAGGAGGCGGAGCGTCTCTGGAAGGATTACCGCGAGAAGCTGGGGCTTCAGAAGACTCGCTTTGCTGATAAGCGCAAGGAGCTCCAGAAGGAGGTCACGGCTCTCAAGAGCAAACTAGCGAATGCCGAGCGTCATCTGCAGGTGTCGGAGAAGGCCTGCGCTGTAGCCGAGCGTCGCGAATAGGTGTCAAAGAAGGCCTGTGGCGCGGCGGAGCGCCGTGAGCGGGCGTCGGAGAAGGCTCGCGCCACTACCAGGGCGGAACTGTCCTACTTGCACAAGCAAGTGGAAGACATTTCCACCCTCGCGACTCAAAATTCTGAGGAGGCCGCGCGAGCCCGCGGGATGCAGCACACCTGCTCTAAGATGTTCGAGGCCCTGCGGCACTGGGCCGGCCGAGCCCTAAGTGTCAGTGTACAAAAAGAGGGGTACACTTTTTGTACCCCTATGACTGTGCACGGGCAGTCTGAGCCACGGCGCCCCCACACCAAGCATGGCGAGGGAGGTGAGCCAGGGTAAGACTGAAGCTCGATGGAGACTGGAGCGATGCCAAGAACAAGACCACAAAGAGCAAAGGGACGAAGCGGCTTCTTGCCGGGGCCGTCCCTGGCAGCCCCGGCAAGGCCCTTGCCGCGGCAGCTCGCCCCGCGCCTACGGAGCGAATCACCCTTGAGTCCACCGCCCCCATGGGGCAAGGATTCGGGAGACATCCCCGTGGTGACATGTAGATCTTTGTGAAGACATTGAAGATCAGATACAAGTTAAGAAGACAACGACCCTTGGCGGGATCCCAACCAAGGAGGACTAGAAGGCCCCCGGCAAGCACCTTGCGGGGGATGACAGCAGGCACCACGACAAGACCCTTGCCGGGGCCCCCGACAAGGCCCTTGCCGAGGACACCCACGAGGCCACCATCAGGCCCGCATCAACTGGGTTTCCATCGACCCACGCAACCGCCGACCCAACCAGCTGGACAGGCTCCTGCGTGGCAACCCGCAGATCCTCGTGGAGACCTGCCATTGCGCCACCTCAGCTGCCTGTCTGCCTACATGGCACCTCAGGCGCCGCTGGCCAGGGCGCGTGTCAACACGAGGAGGAGCGGCGACGGACAAGACGGACGTCTCCCCCCGCCCTCGATAAAGCAAGGACACCTAAGCTGGGCGCATTAAATGCACCTTGTCCTGTAATGCGAGGGATAACCTCGCATCACTGTACCCTTTCCACCTCCTGTGTGCCACTGTGGCAGCCCCTTTTTCCTATAAAAGGAGGCCCGATGCGACCAGGAGGAGGATTCGGCTTTTCAGAACTCCTCACGACTCTCTTGGAACTCCTCACTAGCTGAAGAACACCAACATATAATCCACCAAAGCAGGAGTAGGGTTTTACGCATCCTTGCGGCCCGAACCTGGGTAAAAGAACCGTGTCCTGACTGTTAGATCCGCTCTTCTCTCAACCCCGCGCCCCGCAATCGTAGTAGGGATTCTTGTGATCCCATAGGTGTCGATCCAAATACACCGACATCTTTGGCGCGCTAGTGTAATGCCCAGGGTGGAGTTATACCTCCTACGGGTCGAGGCCCGACTTAAAGGCATAAGTCCATCCTAGAATGATCGCAAGTTTGGTAATCTTTGCACAACTCATGTAAAAGAGGGATGGTAAACTTAAAATAGTCGGCTTACAATCGCCACGTCACAGAATAACAGTACAAGTCTCAAACATTATACAATAAGGTCACTACAACCCTCTAAGGGCAAAATCCAAATGTCAAAGTACCAAACTTAGATAAATAAACAACCACAGGCGGATCGAATCCTAGTAAGAGTCTCCACTACTGATCGTCCGGGTAGCGCACGTAGTAACGACTACGCTCCTCGTCGTACTCCCAATCCAGCTCGGTGCCATCACCTGGATAGCTCACGGCTGGACCTGCATCTGGTGTGTGAAGTAACTGTGAGCCACAGAGGACTCAGCAATCCCGTTCCCGGGTAACAGAACTATCAAAGCCTTTAGGTGAGGGAAAAGGCTGAAGAAAGAAAAGAGGTGAAGGAACATCAAAGAGTCTGCAGCAGCAACTAGCACTATCTTACGCAAGAGAGAGCGAGAAGAGAAGGCAAAGCGAGAAGTGATCACTAAGTGATCCTAGCTACAAGCTCACAAACATAACCCCTCCGTGTTCAACTCCCGAATCCCGATTCGGAAATTGACAGTCACGGAACTCACGCTGGTGGTGTATTAGTATCATTGTGTCAAGTTATCTACAACCGGAATTAACAAGCTCCCATCTGCCACATAACCGCGGGCACGGCTTTCGAAAGTTCAAACCCTGCAGGGGTGTTCCAACTTGACCCATTACAAGCCCACGATCCGCGGAGTCGCAACTCCAAAGTGGGAAGACCCGAGTATCCTCGGAATCCCGTGCTCAAGTTAAACCGAACTAAGGTAAGGCTAATCCAGCAAATCCTCCCGGCGTGTCGACACCCTGATCGTAGCCGCGCGTATCTAGGTCTCAGGACACGACCGGATGGGCGATGCTACAGGTTTTTTACCAAACCTTGAGTTTCCTCGAGGTGGCCCTGCAGGACCCCCGTTTCGGACCAACACTCATGTGGAGCACTGGCCCGGGGTTGTTGATTAAGAAAAAGGGTTTATAACTCCCTATGCAAGTTTAGTTTGTTATTAGGCAAATAGTACCAATGTTGGGATTTGCTGGAAAAGACTTAGCACTTAGCGGTTTATCGAGGGGGTCCCATACACCCCAACCGTGTTAGGAACGCATAATCAAGGAACATAAAACCGGCTTATACGGATCCTAACGGCATGAGTGGAACAAAACACCAAGCAAAAGGCTTAGCCTTCCACCCTTGCCAATATATATGTGATTTCAGTTAAAGCATTTATATAGTGTGATATAACCCAACCAAACTTCAACATGGAGCAAGCATCTTCACTTCACCTGCAACTAACAACGCTATAAGAAGGGCTGAGCGAAGCGTACTTAGCCAAGCAACGGTTTGCATAGGTAGGGTTGGTTAAACATGGCAATTGGTTACAAGTAGGAGGCTGACAAGAAGAACATGGGCATCGAGGCAAAACTATAGATCGAGACTACTAGCAATAGGCAAAGATAGTAAAGTTATCGGGGTTCGGTCATCTTGCCTGAAGAGAAGACGTTCGGATCAAAAGAAGGGTCCTCGTGCTCAAACTCGTTGGAAACCTCGTGCTCAACCTCGTTGGAAAACTCGTGCTCAACTTCCGGCTCTAAACAAGACAAACACACCAAGCACCAATCAACACGATGCAATGCGCACTCGAAAAACATGAATGCATGATGGATGCACTAGGGATGCACATGGAGCACGTAAAACATCACTCAAGCAAAACACCTCAAAACAAGATAACAACCTGATATTATTACTCTACACAGAAAATCACCCAAGTTTGATATAAGATTCGCTGAAATCGGAGTTACGGGCTAAAAGTTATGCCCGAAACAAGATTTGAGCGAAAGCTGAAAATTACAGCAACATAGCATCTTTGGAGCTCAAAATAATTAATCTACAGCACCCAAAAAGCATGGCAAAGGACTTGAACACAAACTAGATATAATGTACAGCAACTAGGTCCAAAGTGCACCCCAAACGGATGTTGGAAATATGCCCTAGAGGCAATAATAAAAGAGTTATTATTATATTTCCTTGTTCATGATAATCGTTTATCATCCATGCTATAATTGTATTGATTGGAAACTCAGATACGCGTGTGGATGAATAGACAGACTTTGTGTCCCTAGTGAGCCTCTACAGGACTAGATCGTTGATCAAAGATGACCGCGGTTTCCAGGTCATAGACATGAGTTGTCATTTGATAACGGGATCACATCATTAGGAGAATGATGTGATGGACGAGACCCAAACGTTAACATAGCTTTTGATCGTGTCAGTTATCGCTATAGTTTTCTGCATGTCAAGTATAAGTTCCTATGACCATGAGATCATGTAACTCACTGACACCGTAGGAGTGCTTTGTGTGTACCAAACGTCACAACGTAACTGGGTGACTATAAAGGTACTCTACAGGTATCTCCGAGGGTGTCTGTTGAGTTGACATGGATCAAGACTGGGATTTGTCACTCCGTGTGACGGAGAGGTATCTCCGGGCCCACTCGGTAATACGTCATCTCAATGAGCTCAAAGTGACTAAGTAGTTGGTCACGGGATTATGTATTACAGTAACGAGTAAAGAGACTTGCCGGTAACGAGATTGAACTAGGTATAGAGATACCGACGATCGAATCTCGGGCAAGTAACATACCGACGAGACAAAGGGAACTGTATACGGGATTGCCTGAATCCTTGACATCGTGGTTCATCCGATGAGATCATCGAGAAACATGTAGGAGCCAATATGGGTATCCAGATCCCGCTATTGGTTATTGACCTGGGAGTGTCTCGGTCATGTCTACATGGTTTCCGAACCCGCAGGGTCTACACACTTAACGTTCGGTGACGCTAGGGTTGTTAGTGAGAAGAGTGCATGGTTACCGAAGGTTGTTCGGAGTCCCGGATGAGATCCCGGACATGACGAGGGTCTCCGGAATGGTCCGGAGACGAAGATTGATATATAGGGTGAAAGGTTTCGGAGTACCGGAAGTGTTCCGGGGAGCATCGGGAAATCGGCGGAGTACCGGGAAGGTTTTCGGGGGGTCCGGAAGGTGTTCTGGGCCTATTGGGCCACAAGGGGGGACACCACAGCCCTCAGGGGGCTGTGCGCCCCCCCTGGGCCCTCTCCCCATGCGGCTAAGGGGGTGGGACCCCCTAGGGCTGGCCGCACCCCTTGGGACTTGGGGGGCAAGGCACCTAGGGGGGAAACCCTAGGGCCTGGGCGCCTCCCCCTGCCCTGGCCGCCGCCCCCCTCCCCTTGCCCTGGCCGCCGGCCCCTAGGGGGAAACCCTAGGGCGCCCTAGCCTCTCCACCCCCCCTATATATAGTGGGGCAAAGGGAGGGCAGCCAACACAGTTTGTGCCTCGGTGCTGCCCTCCCTCTCCCGTCATATCTTCTTCTCCCGCGGTGCTTAGGCGAAGCCCTGCTGGAGTTCTTCTCCACCATCACCACCACGCCGTCGTGCTGCCGGTTCTCCATCAACCTCTCCTCCACCCCTTGCTGGATCAAGAAGGAGGAGACGTCCCCGAGCCGTACGTGTGAAGAACGCGGAGGCACCGTTGCTTCGGTGCTAGGTCTTCGGCGATCTGAATCGCGACGAGTACGACTCCATCATCCGCGTTCATAACGCTTCCGCTTAGCGATCTACAAGGGTACGTAGATCACACTCCCCTCTCGTAGTTGCTTCTACTAGATTGATCTTGGTGAACGGTAGGAAAATTTTTGTTTCCCATGCAACGTTCCCCAACAATATGGTCAAGACATGATGAGTTATACGATTTTGTATGAGATGATCATGTTTTGTAAAGTTATCGGCAACTGGCAGGAGCCATATGGTTGTCGCTTTATTGTATGAAATGCAATCGCCATGTAATTGCTTTACTTTATCACTAAGCGGTAGCGATAGTTGAGGAAGCAATAGTTGGCGAGACGACAACGATGCTACGATGGAGATCAAGGTGTCGCGCCGGTGACGAAGGTGATCATAACGGTGCTTTGGAGATAGAGATCAAAAGCACAAGATGATGATGGCCATATCATGTCACATATTTTGATTGCATGTGATGTTTATCTTATTATGCTTCTTATTTTGCTTAGAACGACGGTAGCATTATAAGATGATCCCTTACTAAATTTCAAGGTATAAGTGTTTTCCCTGAGTATGCACCGTTGCGAAAGTTCGTCGTGCCGAGACACCACGTGATGATCGGGTGTGATAAGCTCTACGTTCAAATACAACGGGTGTAAGCCAGTTTTGCACACGCAGAATACTCGGGTTAAACTTGACGAGCCTAGCATATGCAGATATGGCCTCGGAACACTGGAGACCGAAAGGTCGAGCGTGAATCATATAGTAGATATGATCAACATAAGATGTTCACCATTGAAACTACTCCATCTCACGTGATAATCGGACATGGTTTAGTTGATTTGGATCACGTGATCATTTAGATGACTAGAGGGATGTCTATCTAAGTGGGAGTTCTTAAGTAATATGATTAAATTGAACTTTAATTTATCATGAACTTAGTCCTCGTAGTATTAGCATATCTATGTTGTAGATCAATAGCTCGCGATGTTGCTCCCCGTTTATTTTTTATATGTTCCTAGAGAAAACTAAGTTGAAAGATGTTAGTAGCAATGATGCGGAATTGTTCCGTGATCTGAGGATTATCCTCATTGCTGCACAGAGAATTATGTCCTTGATGCACCGCTAGGTGACATACCTATTGCAGGAGCAGATGTAGACGTTATGAACGTTTTGACAAAAGCTCGGTATGATGACTACTTGATAGTTTAAGTGCACCATGCTTTATGGCTTAGAACCGGGACTTCAAAAACATTTTGAACGCCACGGAGCATATAAGATGTTCCAAGAGTTGAAATTAGTATTTCATACTGTAATGCCCCGGATGTAATACTTTCCCTTTTGGGCTTATAATAAATCTCCGGCTTCATCTATTTCCATTTCGGGTTCTTTGTCTTTCGGGCTTTCGTCGTTTTGTTGTGTGAGTGTGTGGCATTCATTCATATCATGTAGACATGTGCATTGCATTTTGTTTGTGTTGTGGGTTGCATCCGGTTCGTGGCGTTTCTTCCCGTTGTCCGTTTCGTGTTCCGGAGCTCCCTCACGTGTCCGTGACGTCCCGTAGGCCTTCTTTGTTGTTCGGGCGTTTTTCGTTACCGGTGTGCCGCGAGGTTGTGTTGTGTGTTGTTGTTTTGTTGTGTGCAACCCGCCTCTCAAATCTCGTCTCGTTTGGACTCCGTTGACTTTTCCCTCCGTTGTCCGTGTGGGTCCGAAGTGCCCTTACTTCGTGTCCCGGAAATACCCCTGTGGTTTTCTTTTATCTCCGTCTGGGCCTTTTAAATCGACCCCGCGATCGGATCCGTTGGATCCAGATCGGAGGGCTCCTAAACAACCCTAGCCTCCAAACCCTAGTCAAAAACTGCTATATAGACCCCCCTAGGTCTATTTGGCATGCCCCCTTCTTCTTCCTCCCCTCTCCTTTCCTTTTTTTTTCCTTTTTTCTCAGATCCAAGAAATCCTCCTGGATCCCGAGGGGATCCAGGTTTTCCTTCGACCGGATCGCAGCCGCCGCCCGCAGCTCCTTCGTTCGGCGCGAGTCAACGCACCGCAGGTCGTCGCCGCCTGGCCTCGAGGGCCTCTTCGCGTCGTCCCGCGCCAGATCGGGCGCGCCGGCCTCTTCCGCGCCAGCGAGCACCAGCTCGGGGCCCAGTTCGCCGCTCGCGAGGCCCGCGTCGGGGACCACATCGTCGCTCCGCCTCACCCTCAGCGCGGCCCACTCACCGCCGAGGCCCACCGCAGGCAACCGCCCGCTTCCCCGCGTCCGCCTCAGCTGCGGGCCGGGCCCGTACTCCGTCGGGCGCCTCGGTGGGCGCCTCTCCTTCCGCCTCGGCTGGGCTTCCCCGGCCCAGGCGCCCGCCGCGTCAGCCGCCACCCCACGGGCCGCCGCCGCCGGCCCGTACCACCGATCCCGCGGGCCTGCGCCGCCACTGTTCCCCGCGGCCTGTTACTGTTCATGCGCCTGTTCCAGATCTGATCTAAAGGTTGACTTCTTCCTTCTAGTACCAGTTTACTAATCTGAGATCCAAACTTTGACCTGCTCTAATTTCTTGCCTGTTGCTCCGATTGGTGCGTGTGATATGTCCAGATGTTCGTGGAGATGCCCTCTACGTTTTACCTGTTGTAGTCATGCATGTTAGAGGTCATCTAGGGCTTTGTTTTGCTGTTGCAAGAGTGTATGATGATATAAACTGCTGCTATGTGTTATTTTTGTGCCACCTTTGACATGTGATAACTTTTAGCTCGTTTGTCCAAACGAAGCAAATGACATGTCCACGTGTTCGTCTCGTCACGAACTACGTGTTGTGTGTGATAGGTTGCATGGTAGATGTATTGTTTCCTTGTTATCATCGTTGCAAGATGCCATGTTCAAATGTTGTGTTTTCACTTGTTATGAAATGCCATGTTGTTGAGCTCGTTGTAATCGGTGTGTTCACCACATTGATGCATGCTTGTGTGTTTCGGGATCACCGTCATATGTATTTTGATGAGGTGCTTACCCTTTGCCATGTTTAGTTTCGAGGTGTCTTAAACATGCTCTTTTTGTTGCTATGATGATGTTGCTGTTTTAGGACTTAGTGAAATTTCACTAAGTCTGAAATCTGTAACGTTCCGATGCCATGTTCGTGTGATGTTGTAGGACAAAGCATGATAGTTTTGGGGTGGATTTTGATTGTTCCATGAAGTATATATTGTTGTCTTTCCATCCATGTCCTCACATGTCCATTTGAGTGGCTGTAGCATGCTTATCTTTTGCTCCAAACTTTCAATAAAATTCTGCTGCCAGAATTTTATTTCAAAGTTCAATATGTCCAAGATCATTGCTAGTGATCCGTGACTCCGTTGGGGGTGCACTTTGGACCTACTTGCTGTACATTATATCTAGTTTATGTTCAAGTCCTTTGCCATGCCTTTTGGTGCTGTAGATTATTTATTTTGTGCTCCCAAGATGCTATGTTGCTGTAATTTGCAGTTTTCGCTCAAATCTTGTTTCGGGCATAACTTTTAGCCCGTAACTCCGATTTCAGCGATCTTTATATCAAACTTGGGTGATTTTCTGTGTAGATTAATAATATCAGGTTGTTATCTTGTTTTGAGGTGTTTTGCTTGAGTGATGTTTTCCGTGCTCCATGTGCATCTCTAGTGCATCCATCATGCATACATGTTTTTCGAGTGCGCATTGCATCGTGTTGATTGGTGCTTGTCGTGTTTGTCTTGTTTAGACCCGGAAGTTGAGCACGAGTTTTCCAACGAGGTTGAGCACGAGGTTTCCAACGAGTTTGAGCAAGAGGACCCTTCTTTTGATCCGAACTTCTTCTCTTCAGGCAAGATGACCGAACCCCGATAACATTACTATCTTTGTCTATTGCTAGTAGTCTCGATCTATAGTTTTGCCTCGATGCCCATGTTCTTCTTGTCAGCCTCCTACTTGTAACCAATTGCCATGTTTAACCAACCTACCTATGCAAACCGTTGCTTGGCTAAGTACGCTTCGCTCAGCCCTTCTTATAGCGTTGCTAGTTGCAGGTGAAGTGAAGATGCTTGCTCCATGTTGAAGTTTGGTTGGGTTATATCACACTATATAAATGCTTTAACTGAAATCACATATATATTGGCAAGGGTGGAAGGCTAAGCCTTTTGCTTGGTGTTTTGTTCCACTCATGCCGTTAGGATCCGTATAAGCCGGTTTTATGTTCCTTGATTATGCGTTCCTAACACGGTTGGGGTGTATGGGACCCCCTCGATAAACCGCTAAGTGCTAAGTCTTTTCCAGCAAATCCCAACATTGGTACTATTTGCCTAATAACAAACTAAACTTGCATAGGGAGTTATAAACCCTTTTTCTTAATCAACAACCCCGGGCCAGTGCTCCACATGAGTGTTGGTCCGAAACGGGGGTCCTGCAGGGCCACCTCGAGGAAACTCAAGGTTTGGTAAAAAACCTGTAGCATCGCCCATCCGGTCGTGTCCTGAGACCTAGATACGCGCGGCTACGATCAGGGTGTCGACACGCCGGGAGGATTTGCTGGATTAGCCTTACCTTAGTTCGGTTTAACTTGAGCACGGGATTCCGAGGATACTCGGGTCTTCCCACTTTGGAGTTGCGACTCCGCGGATCGTGGGCTTGTAATGGGTCAAGTTGGAACACCCCTGCAGGGTTTGAACTTTCGAAAGCCGTGCCCGCGGTTATGTGGCAGATGGGAGCTTGTTAATTCCGGTTGTAGATAACTTGACACAATGATACTAATACACCACCAGCGTGAGTTCCGTGACTGTCAATTTCCGAATCGGGATTCGGGAGTTGAACACGGAGGGGTTATGTTTGTGAGCTTGTAGCTAGGATCACTTAGTGATCACTTCTCGCTTTGCCTTCTCTTCTCGCTCTCTCTTGCGTAAGATAGTGCTAGTTGCTGCTGCAGACTCTTTGATGTTCCTTCACCTCTTTTCTTTCTTCAGCCTTTTCCCTCACCTAAAGGCTTTGATAGTTCTGTTACCCGGGAACGGGATTGCTGAGTCCTCTGTGGCTCACAGTTACTTCACACACCAGATGCAGGTCCAGCCGTGAGCTATCCAGGTGATGGCACCGAGCTGGATTGGGAGTACGACGAGGAGCGTAGTCGTTACTACGTGCGCTACCCGGACGATCAGTAGTGGAGACTCTTACTAGGATTCGATCCGCCTGTGGTTGTTTATTTATCTAAGTTTGGTACTTTGACATTTGGATTTTGCCCTTAGAGGGTTGTAGTGACCTTATTGTATAATGTTTGAGACTTGTACTGTTATTCTGTGACGTGGCGATTGTAAGCCGACTATTTTAAGTTTACCATCCCTCTTTTACATGAGTTGTGCAAAGATTACCAAACTTGCGATCATTCTAGGATGGACTTATGCCTTTAAGTCGGGCCTCGACCCGTAGGAGGTATAACTCCACCCTGGGCATTACAGCTAGGTAGGGGGCACAGTTGTGAGAATCGGCTTTAGCGGTTAGTTCGGCATTCCTGCGTCGTCATGGCACTCAAGAAGAAGACGACGGTGGCGGTTGGCCAATCGGAAGCCGGACAGCCCGTCCCGACGCAGGCGAGCAACGGACCAGTCGCGGAAAGGACTCGGGGCGCTGCTCGCGGACACCAACGCCATCCCGACAGCCGGAGTGTGGGAGGTGGCGATGTTTGTGCGCCTGGTAACGGTCCACACACCGCCAGTTCCAAAGATGGAGCCCGACCCTCCGCGGGTGGCGCGAGGCCTTCCAGGGTCGCGGCCGCATCACCCGAAGGCGATGCAAGGGCCTCCAGAACTCCCACGCCGGCGCCAACGGCGCGCTCTTCTCAAGTAGCACGTGACGAACGGCGTCGTCACCTCAAAGATCCCGGGCGTCGCCATGGGAAGGGCCCCAAGCGCCACTCCAGGGACGTAGAAGACCTGCCCGCCCACCGAAGCGCTGGTGGAGACGTTAGGCAACCGCGGGATCGTGATGGAGCTCCCCCTGACACGGTCAGGGGTCGAAGCGCGTCACGGTCCGCGCAGGTTTCACTACCGTTGACACCAGCCGAAGCTTTGGCGCGCGCGCAGTTGCTCCTCGACTTTCCTCCCGTTACGGGGAAACTCGACGAATGGAGAGCCACCATCCGAAGCCTTGTCGCAATCGCCAATAGGGATGACCTAAATCCAGCGGAGTTCCCAGGCCGACGCTCCAATGGGGTCCCACGCACCGGCGGCGGGAGAGCTGGCAGCGCCGTGGATACGGTGCATTCGCCTCCTCCTCGTCCAATGCAGCGTGCATCGACCCGTCGAGACGTTGCGGGCGATGCCATCTCCATAGTGTCGTCCGACCCATGGACCCGCGGCGACCAGCGTCAAGTTCTTCAGGAGCGAGCTCATGAGGACGCTCGAACCACCATCGAGCGCCGGCGCGGAACGCGCCACCAGTCAGACAGGTGAGCAGGGCCTGCTGCGGACCGCCCAGCACCGGAAAGCCCTGGAGGTCTACCCTACGAGGTAGGCTGTCCAGCTTTCACTCGTGAGCTGCGGTAGTTCCAGTGGCCCTCTCACCACACCTTCAAGGCTGACGTTGGCGAGAAGTACAACGGCAAGACCCACCCGTCGGAGTTCCTCAGCATCTACACCATCGCGATGCAAGCTGCCGGGGCCCGCGACGATAAGGTGCTTGCGAATTACTTTCCGTTGGCTCTTAAACCTAACGCCATGTCGTGGTTGATGCACTTGCCAGTAGACTCTATTTCTTCCTGGTCCGACTTGTGCCATGAGTTTGTTGGCGCCTTTACCAGAGTCCACCAAGCCCATGGCCAAGAAAGTGACCTGCATGTCATACCCCAGAAGGAAGGCGAGACTCTGCGCAAGTACATACAGAGATTCAGCTGGGTACAGTACAATATCCCCGATGTTCACCCTGCCGCCATCATCAGCGCGTTCCACCAGAACATGCGCAACCGCAAGATGCGTGAAGAGCTGGCGATGACCAAGGTGAAGGATGTGGCGGAACTCTACGTTCTCGCCGACAGATGTGCCCGGGCTGAAGAGGGAAGGAAGTACCCCGGCGAAAGCGCTGGTGCAGAAACCGACTCCTCGGACGAGGATACCGCTGCTCGAGCGAAGAAGGGCCGGAACCGTAACAGGAAGCGCAAGGGGAAGGCCGTGCTTGCCGTCGAGGGATCTGATGACACCGGCTCCACCAAGAAAACCAAGGCGGGTGACCCTGGCAAAGAAATTGCCGGGTGTGTCGCCTGCCGGGCCTTGGCGGCTGCCGAGAAGCCAGGTAACTCCGGCAAGCGATACTGCAAGATCCATCGCACCAAGGGCCATGATCTCCAGGACTGCCACCAGGTTGAGCTCCTTGCTGAGAAGCAAAGGGCTGAATACGAGAGGCGGGACAAGGAGAAGGGCCAAGACGACGCCGAGGGATCCAGCAAGAAGCGTGACGGCCAAGCAGGCTGTCGCGGCAAGGAGAAACAGCAGGAAAGGCCCGCCCGGGGCCGCAACAGAAGACCAGAAGACGACGATCACGAAGAGGATGACGAGTCCGGCGGCCAAGAGTTTCAGAAGGCTACGGACGCCATGTGCGTCGATGGTGGCGCCTCGCTGCATGCTTCTCACCGCCAGCTTAAACAGTGGGCGCGAGAGATTATTGCGGCAGAGCCATCGCCCGGTGCCCAAAAGCCGCTGAAATGGTCCAGCACACCTATCATCTTTGACGCCGAGGATCACCCTGATCGCACTACTGCGGTCGGGTGCTTGCCATTGTTGGTTTCATCGACAATACGCAACCTCAAGGTGACGAAGATGCTAGTAGATGGCGGGGCCGGTCTGAACCTACTTTCGCCCACCGTGATCGAGAAGCTGCAAGTTCCTGATGGAGACCTCGAGGAGACGGGCACGTTTCAGGGGGTCAGCCCAGGGAGGAGTCAACCGAAGGGGAAAGTCACGCTGCCCATGACTTTTGGGAGTGATCTGAACTACAGGACAGAGAGGATCGTGTTCGATGTTGCCAAGATCCCCCTGCCTTACAACGGGATCCTTGGCCGCCCAACGCTGGCCAAGTTCATGGCAGCATCACACTATGGCTACAACACCCTGAAGATGCCAGGGCCCGTGACGATCATCACCATCCCCTCCGACAAGAAAGATGCGCTGATTTGCGCCGACCAATTGTACCAGCAAGCAGTTGCAGCAACTGCCGCTACGGGGGCACTTGCTCCTGCCACTGGAGCCCCGGGAGGGAAGAAGAAGAAGACCGGCGAGACCTCGAGCGCCCACTCCGGCAAGCGCACCTCTTCGGAGTGCTGTGCTCCCGTTGAGGACGTGCTTGAGAGCTCCACCGGAAAGAAGAAGACCGACAAGACCTCAGACACCCACTCCGGCAAGCGCACCTCTTCGGAGTGTCGCGCTCCCGTCAAGGACGTGCCAGAGAGCTCCACCGGCAGAAACAAGAGATCAAGGGCTACGCCGCCAGGAACCAAGAAGGTTTCTGTCAAGGAGGACATCATGGGAGGGGCTTTTACCATAAGCTCCACCCTTGACAAAAAATAGGAAGACACGCTCGTCACCTTCCTACGGGCGAATATCGACGTGTTTGCCTGGCAAGCATCCGACATCCCCGGCGTTCCCAGGGAGGTGATTGAGCACCACCTTGCTGTCTGCCCTCATGCGCGGCCCATCAAGCAGAAGGTCAGGAAGCAAGCTTTGGAACGGCAAGAGTTCATCACCGAGGAGATCCGGAAACTGGAAGCTGCGGGTTTGGTGAGAGGAGTGTTCCACCCAACGTGGTTGGCCAATCCAGTGGTAGTGCGCAAGGCAAATGGGAAGTGGAGGCTGTGTATTGATTACACAGATATCAATAAAGCTTGTCCCAAGGACCCCTTCCTGTTGCCGCGCATAGACCAGATTGTCGACTCCACGACAAGGTGTGACCTGCTGTCATTCCTCGATGCCTACTCCGGCTACCACCAGATCTTCATGGCGAGAGAAGATGAAGAGAAGACAACGTTCATCACCCATGTGGCATGTACTGTTTCGTACGGATGCCTTTCGGGTTGAAGAGTGCTGGATCGACGTTTGCAAGGGCAATCCAGATTGGTTTTGAACCTCAGCTCCATACAAATATGGAGGCTTATATGGACGATATAGTGGTCAAAACCAAGAACAAGGCAACCCTTGTCCCAGATTTACAAGAAACATTTGTGAACCTGCGCAAGATCAATCTCAAACTGAACCCTGAGAAGTGTGTCTTCGGCGTTTCGTCTGGCAAGCTTCTCGGGTTCTTTGTGTCACAGCGTGGGATAGAAGCCAATCCGGACAAGATCAAAGCTATAGAGCAGATTGAAGCACCCAAACGGGTCAAGGATGTGCGTCGGCTTGCTGGCTGTGTTGCCGCCATGAGCAGATTCATTTCCAGGTCTGCCGAGCGCGCCCTCCCCTTTTTCAAGATCTTGAAAAAGGCAGGCCCAATGGAATGGACGCCAGAAGCCGAAGCAGCGTTACAGGATCTGAAGAAGTATCTTTCCTCCACACCAATACTGGTTGCGCCGCAACCACAGGAACTGTTGCTGCTATACTTAGCGGCAACGAACCAGGTGGTCAGCGCTGCACTGGTGGCGCAGAGAGAAATCGATGATGATGTGATAGCAGCAACGGAGCCTGGTGCCACTGGCGCAGAGGCGACACAGCCGATTGGAGTACAGCCGAAGAAGAAGATGATGCAGCACCTGGTCTACTTTGTTAGCTCCCTCTTGCAGGGGGCTAGGTCAAGGTACTCCGGTGTGCAGAAATTGCTCTTCGGCCTTCTTATGGCCTCGAGGAAGCTGCGTCACTACTTCCAGGCACACGAGATCACTGTCGTCACTCGCCTCCCTCTGCAACGGATATTGCACAACCCAGATGCAACGGGAAGAATTGTAGAGTGGGCACTGGAGCTGTCCAGCTTTGGCCTCAAGTTTGAAAGTACCTCGACAATTCAGAGCCGAGTCCTGGCAGAGTTTATCGCAGAATGGACCGCAACGCCTGATGAAGAAATCCAAGAAACTGCTCTCCCCGGCAAAGAGGCAAGTTGCAACTGGATCATGTAATTTGATGGGGCTTTCTCCTTATAGGGCGCCGGGGCCGGCGTACCGCTGGTCGCGCCTACTGGAGAGCACCTCAAGTACGTGGTCCAGAGGCACTTCCCTAGGGAGGTATCAACGAACAACACTGTCGAGTACGAGGGGCTTCTTGCTGGTCTTAGGATCGCGGTGGACCTCGGAATCAAGAAGCTCATTTTCAGGGGCGACTCGCAGCTTGTCGTCAAACAAGTCAACATAGATTACCAGAGCCCGTTGATGAAGGCCTGCGTCGATGAAGTGAGAAAGTTGGAAGAGCGCTTTGACGGTATACAGGCGGAGCACGTTCCCCGAGCGGAGAACGACATCACCGATTACCTGTCAAAGCGCGCTGCCCTCAAGCTACCTCTGGAACCAGGTGCCTTTGTGCTTCAGCTTTCGCAGCCATCCGTTGATCCATCAACAGAGCAGAACAAGAGGAGGAAGTCAGGGCCCGGCAAATACTTTCCCGCCGAGCTCCCCGGAGCCGCCGGCAAGGATGTTGCCGGGGACGCTGAGCCCGCCATCGGAGGGCTAACTCCGGCGGAGCGTCAAGCTTTTGCCGTCAAGGTAGCCACTCCCTTGGCGGAGGAAATGCCTTTAGTCCTCGCCGTCGAGCCCCAGGCTCCAGCGTGGGCACAGCATGCCGTCCAATTCCTTCAGACTGGGGAACTTCCTGAGGAGCAGGAAGAAGCGAAGAAAGTAGCCCGTCGGTCTGCCATGTACCAGTTCGTCGATGACGTCCTGTACAAGAGGAGACCGAACGGTGTGAAATTGAAGTGCATCCCTCAAGAGGAAGGACTGGAGCTGTTGGCAGAGATACATGGAGGCATATGTGGATCCCACATAGGGTCGAGAGCCCTTGCCGGCAAGGCATTCCGCAAGGCTTCTTCTGGCCCACTGCCCTCCAGGATGCGGCGGCGCTGGTCACCAGGTGTGAAGCGTGCCAATTCCATTCAAAGAAACTTCATCAACTAGCTCAAGCCCTTCAAACCATTTCTCTCTCTTGGCCCTTCTCGGTCTGGGGGCTCGACATACTGGGCCCTTTCCCCCGCGCCGCCGGGGGCTTTGAGTACTTGTACGTTGCGATCGACAGGTTCACAAAGTGGCCAGAAGTGGAGGCAGTGAGGAAGGTCATAGCTCAGTCAGCCGTCAAGTTCTTCAAGGGACTAGTGTGCCGTTTTGGTGTACCCAACAGGATTATCACCGACAACGCCACACAGTTTACAAGCCGCACCTTCATGCAATATACCCAAGACCTCAGTAGCAAGGTCTGTTTCGCTTCCGTTGCTCACCCCCGGAGCAATGGTCAAGCTGAGAGGGCAAATGCTGAAGTGCTACGAGGATTAAGGACAAAGACCTTTGACAGGCTGCACAAGAGCGGGAGGCGCTGGATTGATGAATTGCCGGCAGTTCTTTGGTCGATCGGGACAACGCCAAATCGAGCCACCGGCCAGATGCCCTTTGCCCTGATATACGGAGCAGAAGCAGTTCTCCCCACGGAACTCATATACGGGTCGCCTTGAGTGCTCGCTTATGACGAGCTTGAGCAAGAGCAATTGCGACAAGACGACGCAATGCTCCTTGAGGAAGATCGTCTTCGGGCGGCTGTGAGAGCAGCACGCTACCAGCAAGCCTTGTGTCGCTACCATAGCCGCAAGGTTCATGCCCGAAGCTTTGAGGAAGGTGACCTTGTTCTCCGGCGCGTTCAATCGGCCAGGAATATGAACAAGTTGACGCCGAAGTGGGAGGGCCCTTATCGGGTAATACGAGTCACCAGGCCTGGCGCAGTCCGCCTGGAGACCGAGGATGCCGTTCCGGTGAGTAACTCCTGGAACATCGAGCATCTTCGCAAGTTTTACCCATAAGGCGCGGCTTGTCGGGCCTCCCGGCAAGCCACCCTTTTGTACGAGCCTTGCCGGTAAGGCATGTAACCCTTTGTACAAAGCCAGGCGCAGACCCTGAGCATAAGTAAATGAAGCGCTGGGGCCCTAAGATTTAGCATGCATGCTGAGTCGAGTCTCGTCCTTGGTTAGGGTTGATAGTGCTTAGCAGCAGCTAACCCCTGGCTTAGAGGTAGAGTCTTTGTCTTTCCTGTGTCTTCCTTGGTTCACAGGACGCGCAGACATCCTTGCCGAAGCCACTTGGAGGAAGGAAAGAAGAAGGAGACCAGTGCCTAGGCCCCGGCAAACCAGTATTGCCAGAGGCTGCAAGGGCAAGAATTCACCCACGGCAGGCCAGGGTTGCCGGGGGCTGCAGCTTCAGGTAAGTTCTTTATCCCTATCATGCATTCCATTATGGACTGAGGTATGTGAAACCTCGTTCTTTTCCTTAACGCTACCGTGCTCCCGTAACTCTAGGCCCTGAGGCTCGTTCCTGGGGCTAGGTTCGGTCGTAGTCGCGGCAGCAGAAGGATAAAACGAGGAGCCTGAGCCCGCTTCATCCCTGCCTCCGCCAAGGGCGTGAGAAAGGTCGAGCGAAGTAGGGAAACAACAGGGCCTGTTGCCGGGCAAGAAAATGTTTATCTTAAGGATATCAGGGATTTATTCCCTGTTGTGGGTTTTTACCTACGAACAAATGACCCGGCAAACATTCCTTTTTCATTAAAAACATTCCATTCAGGTACAGTCTATAGGGAATGAAAAACATGAATAAGGAGATTACAAGTTTTAAACTTAACAGATGCCCGAAAGCTTACAGACTAAAAAGAGATAAGATGCCCGTAATGCCTTTCTTGTCCCTCTCCTCAGGAGGTAGGTCAAGGAGGCGAGAAGGGCAAAAGGGGTGCCTAGGCGAGCTACGGGTGGCAGAAGACACCGAGAAGGCATCTCGGCGGCCTCCCCAGGGCTGGACGGTGATGACGGCGCCAGAGGCTGAGCTTGAAGACGAGGCGGCAGGACGTCAGTAGGAGATGAAGGCGTCGGTGCCCACGTACTCCGACATGACGACCTTGCCGCCCGCATTCTTCCTCTTCCTCTTCCGCAGCCTCCCTACGCCAGCCGCCAAGGAGACGGCCCCGAGAAGTTCAAGGAGCCGGCGACACGGATGATGGGGTCGCCGGTGCCACCAGGAGCGGCGCCCGACACCTAGTCAGACCCATCATCCTGCCGTCCCCCGCCCTCGTCGTCGCTGTCGCTGTCCTCCTCGTCACCCTCGTTCGAGGTGGAGTCTTCGTCATCAGAGGAGCTCTCCATGCAGCACCTCGCACGAGTCCCGAGGTGCCCGAAGACCATGACGGAGAGGTGGCCACCCCCCATCAACTTGAAGTGGAGGGTGAGCCCATCCGTCAGGCTGTGGATGCGAGCGAACCTCTTCCATCCTTGGCGAAGATACATCACATGAGGGGCAGGGAAGTCGACGCGGGCCCGCATGTCACCGATCCCACAACCCCTCATGTGCAGCCGCAGCGACTCCGGCGGGTTCACCTCCATCTCCCGTGCAAACGGAGTCGGGAGACGAAGGCGACGGTGCGGCAACCCCCGCATCCTAATGAAGAACTCACAGGGGTCATCTCCAACATGACCTTCCACTGGAGGAGGAGCTGCCGGCGGGGGCGAGGTCGGCGAGCCGCCCCGTCTTCCTCTTCCCCGAGCACCCCGGCCTCGCCCACGGCCCCTCCCCCTCCCTCTTCCCCTTGTGGCTGGTTCGGCCACTGCGGGTGCAGGAGAAGGGGAGACGCGCTATCGAGCAGCGACCCTCACCACCACCGTTGAGGAGCCGGGGTTTTCCTTCTTCATGGCGGATAGAAGAAAGGAGCAGAAGCTGAAGGAGAAAGAAGATGGAGGAGTTCAGGGCGCCGTCCCCTCCCTCCGCCCTTTATAAAGGGGCGGGGCTGGAGCTCGACCGCCCCGCTCGACCAATCAAGACACAGAAGGCGGAGGGCGGCTGGGACCGACCCGCCGCCCCAACCAGCGACGACTCGGTTTCCCGCCTCCCCCGCTCGCCACCTCGAACGCATGGGAGGCACGTGGCGAACCCGCAGGACCGAAGGGACGGGTGAGGCGACCTCTCCCCACCCCGTGATCGTGGGGAGTGGACGCCTAGCAGACCGAGCCTCGGCCCGATCCAGTCAGCGGGCCACGCCCCCACACCTCCCCCCGTTTATGGGGAAGGCGCGGGCCACCTCCTTTCACATTTACTGTGACGAGACGCATGCCTGCGGAAACCGCCCCACGCATGCCGCCCACGTCACACATGCCCCTCCACCCCACGCGGCGCGCGGGTCGTGGGAGGCGCAGTGTGCGGAAATTTTACCACGGTGAAAACCACCCCGCGTGCCCGCGCATTGTTCTGGGCCTGGCCCAACAACGTGTCGCGCTTATGTGTGGCCCAGGCCCGGGGCTCCTGTCGGTGTACAAAAAGAGGGGTACACTTTTTGTACCCCTATGACTGTGCACGGGCAGTCTGAGCCACGGCGCCCCCACACCAAGCATGGCGAGGGAGGTGAGCCAGGGTAAGACTGAAGCTCGATGGAGACTGGAGCGACGCCAAGAACAAGCCAACAAAGAGCAAAGGGACGAAGCGGCTCTCTGATACGTCCAAAACGTATCTATAATTTCTGCTTGCTCCATGCCACTTTTGGGTGATATTGCTATGATATTTATACACTTCCATACACTTTTGATCATATTTGGACTAACCTACTAATCCAGTGCACCCCAGTGCCAGTTTCTGTTTTCGGCTGTTTTTGTATTTCAGGTTTTCACATTACGAGAACTGTCAGGAAAAATCAAGAAAAAATATATAAAAAATCAGCGTTCCAGAACCTACCTTGCGCCCGAAGTACAGCCGGGGGGGGGGGGGGCACCAGGGCCCCAGGCGCCCTGGCGGCGCTCCCCCCTAGGCCGCGCCCTGGCGGCGCTCCCCCTAGGCCGCGCCGGGGGGGCGCCTGGGCCCCCCGAGCCCCATCTGGTGCCCCCCTTTGGCATATATTTAGAGCGTCCTTCGAAACTCTGGTGTCGGGGGAAACTGTCCTCCGACGAGCACCTATGGGACCGGAGCCCCTTCTACGTTGCGGTAAGGGAGCGGAGGGAGCACGAAGAGCAGATCGAGGGGCACACGCGGGCAGTTTACCCAGGTTCGGGCCGCGCGGACGCGTAAAACCCTACTCCTGCCTTGGTTGTATTGAGCTCGGGAGCTTGAAGAGCTACAGTACTAGCTACACCGAGCGAGAGAGTTGCTTAGGCTTCGAACCCTTTCTACGTTGTGCATGGGCCTCCTTTTATAGCTCAAAGGGGTCACCAACAGGTGTCAACGTAGAAGAGGGTAAAAGTGTAATTTTGGTGGTAGTTGTAACAGTGCGGGAATAGTGCGTGAACAGTGATTGAACAGTGGTCTTCACCTAACCTTGACAGTGGGGGACAGGGGCATTAAATGCCTGTCGCCGTCGACCCCAAAAGCGTCCGTCCATGCTTCTCCGTTCGCCACGGCGGTAGCCTCGTCACCATGGCTTGCCACCGTGTTCCCCAGGCTGCACAGCCTTCCGCCACGCGTCCCTGGAAGGGCCCCAGGACGAAGCGTGGGCAGATGAGCTGGAGCGCGGGCTCACAACATAAGTTTCCCCCGGCAAGCGCCTTGCCGGGGCTGTGACCTTGCCGGGCCCGGAAGCTTGTCGCTCTCCGGGTCCTGCCGGGGCGCGTGATGCGCCGAGGCATTTCTTGAGGTGTGCATTCCTTGGCCTTCCTGGCAAGCTCCTCTTGCCAGGGTCTTGTGCTAACGTGATAATCTTGAGCCTGGTGCGGCCTTCCCGGCAAGCTCCTCTTGCCGGGGCCTTGATCTTCTGACTTGTATACTTTGTTCTTGAATGGCTTCATAGGGACCGGAAAGGTTCTTGGCCAGCACGTGGTGAGCCCTGCCGCGGGAAGCTGCTACTGCCCGTGCACAAGTTGGGGTACTAAGGTACCCCTATCTTAGTACACCGACACCTAGGGACGGGAACTATTTTTCGCGATCCCATCTCTGTTCCGCCGCCGCCGCCGCTTCCAAGATCGGGAGCACCAGGAGAACTCTTCCCGGCACCCTGCCGGAGGGGAGGATCACCATCGGGAGCCTCTCCACCACCATGGACGCCTCCCGGATGAGTTGTGAGTAGTCTCCCTTGGACCATGAGTCCATGACCAGTAGCTATTTGATGTTCTCCTCTCGTTCTTGTGCTTCACTAATTAGTCCTCATGAGCTGCCTTACATGATCGAGGCACATATGTAATCCTTATGCTGTTGCTATGATGAGTTTGCTGGGATCCGATGGATTATGAGATTATGTTCAGATTGTGATTGAGTAATATATTTGATCTACCTCTTTTATATTTATGTTCATAAGTAATTCTTGCATGTTCTCCGTTGTTATTTATTGCTTTGGCCAAGTAGTAGGTAGTGACTCCAAGAGGGAAGGTTATGCTCGATTGTGGGTTCATGCCCCTCGATGACTAGTTTGAGTGACAGAAACATGAGTCTAGGGGATGTGCAGTTGCCACAAGGGGGAAAACAACGGTGCTTGTGTCCGCGGGTGCAAGGATTGTTTACTTTACGCAAAGTTCTTTTAATGCAGTTGTCTGTTGCTTTGAGTTTACACTATGGGTGGGACTCGCAACTTAATACCAGCGAGATGTTCTGGATAGATATCTCAAGGTGGATGATTAGTAGTAGATATTGATGGATTTCGTTCTACTTACTTTGGCGTACCGCCCATGCTTTGAACCTCAACCTTTCTTGCAATGTAGTCAGCATTGGTTTGCGTTCGTGGTCCTGTCAATTGCCCAGCTGTAATTCGTTTACCTCACATAGCTGTTTTATCGTCTTTTGGGAGAGAGACATCACTAGTGAACATCATGAGACTCCGGTCCATATTATCATCATTGATCACATCCGCTATTTACTTTTCGCTTTTACTTACTATTGCAAACATTATCTATCACTACTATCATTTGCGTTTAATCCTTTGTGAACTACAAGGCCGGAGGGATTGACAACCTCTCTGTACTCGTTGGGAGCAAAGTTATTTGTATCTGTGTGCAGGTCCAAGTTGATTGCTAATATCTGGCGCCGTTAGCAGTTGACACCTACTTGTTGAACCTAGGAGTCTCTGGGGATTCGATCCTTGGCATCTTTGCTAAGGGAAAAACTTCCACAACACTGCATCTCACACCTTCCACTTGGGGTAACCAACGAGGGGTTAGAGGCCCATCAAGGAGTTTTTTTGGCGCCGTTGTCGGGGACTCCATTCTTCAGGATAGGGGAGTTGCACGCTATCTTTTACCTTTGCTTTTTAGTCTTGTTAGTTTACCTTTCAGTTTTTGCTTTAGTATCCTTTATCAAAAATTACAAAAAAAATTATTTTGCCTTCCTGTTAGTAGTCCTATCTGTTTAGCTAATCATGTTAGGATATGGTGCTTTGAGGGGATCAGAAGTTTTAGATTTCCATCAAAGGGATGGAGAAAATATGAAGAAGGCATGGGACAGAATTTCTGATGCACATAGGAGAATTATGCCTTGGATACCTATAAAAATTGTGCTTAGGAATCTTTACCAGGGTCTTTTTAAATGGTGTAAACACTCTCTTGATATTATAGCCGAGGGAGATTTCCTAGAGTGTGATGAAGCTAGAGCTCTTGAAATTATACATGGTCTATCTAGTTACTTTGTTTATGATCATAATTTTGATACTGTCATAGATAGACTTGCTACTATTGAAAAGAGAATGGATGCTCTAGACTTAATGAAGGTAGAGAAACCCAAACCCAATAAGAGAGATATTTTGGAAATAGATAATGACTGGGAGCCTCTTGTTAGGATTAGCATCTCTAATCAAGACTTCCTTGCTTATTGTGATATTGGATCTATGGTTTCTACTATGCCAAAAACTGTTCATGATTCTTTAAAATTTAACATGGATAGACTACCATCTTATCATGAACACACTAATGGAGATATTTCTGAAATCCAGGGAAGAATAAAAGATGTGCCAGTTAAATTCCTTAAAGGGATTGCAATGGTTGATTTCTTCATCGTGGAGCCAAACCAAGGAAATATAGTGCTTGGAAGGGACTTCCTCCGAGCTGTAAAAGGCTTCATCGATATAGGTAAGGGACAAATCCGCTTACGCGGGAAGGCAAAAGGTGTGTACCCCTTTCCTAGAAGGAACAAGAGTGAACTTGTTGAGGAACCATATGAATCAATTTATAACTCCGATTATTATGATGGTTATTGATTCCTTTTTGTATTATGCCTAGTTTAAAGGCATAAAAGAAAGCGCTTTTGGGAGGCAGCCCACATGAATAAATTTTTATATTTTGCTTTTGTTGTGTGTTGATGTTGTTTACTACAGTAGCATCATCATTGTAACTTTGCTTTTCATATTTGTGCCAACTATAGCCTCTGATTGCTAGAAAGTTCAAAAGTTGTGAGGTGCTGTCCAGGAAACAAATTCTGTCCTTGGATAGAAAAATTCGTATAAAATCACCAAATCATCTTTTTGGTCTCAATTTTTTCGACAGCGTTCTCTATATAATTGTCTTTCGTGCGTCTGTCCTGAGTGTTTTTATTTGAGTTGCAGAAGTGCCCCGAAAAAATCATTTACTACCTGCTGTTCTGTTTTTCGCAGATTCTGTCCTGTTTTGCCTTTCCTTCATTTTGCAAACCAAGAGCTTGCTTTTTCTTTGAAAAAACCTTTTGGCAATCTTGAGAAACAGTAGAACTTCAAGAATATCTTTATTTCCATCAAGGAACAATTATTTTATTAAGGGTACTAACCTCGCTAATCAGATTATGATGAGTTATGTATGAAGGGAGTTTTCAAGTGTGCGAGGGAAGATGATAAAAAGATTCAGGAGTGTCAAGCGCTCAAAATTGGGGATGCCCCCGTGCACCCCCAAGAAATATTCAAGGAGACTCAAGCGTCTAAGCTTGGGGATGCCCCCGTGCATCCCCTTCTCCATCAACATTATCAGTTCGTCTTTCGTTCCGCTATATTTTTATCACTTCATGTGTTATGTGCTATGCTTGGAGCGTCTTGCTTTTAGTTTTCTTTTTAGTTTTTCATAACGAGTCGGAACTCATCGTTCTTTATGTGGGAGAGAAACACGCTCCACTTCTACCTAGAACATAACATAGAATTTTCATGTCTATCTTTGCTGTGTGTGTTCTTTGTCTTTTAATAGCTACTATCATGCTCTGCTCTTAGTATTCATGCTTATCTTTTCAAAGAGCTTTTGTTTAGTTGGTTGCTTGAACTCTCTTTAATTACCATGCTCACCTTATTAAGAGAGTTTGCTTCCGTTGCATTGGTTAATATGTCTATGATAAAGATGCTACGTGCATAATGGCGCTTAGTAGTTCAGGTTTTCTTGTGGTTAGTCTCAAATAGCTGGGGGATTCCCAATGTGTTATTGGAGTACCAACTTGATTTGTTTGCCTATGATGTGGTATGGTTTAGTAATATCTTCCTTCAAGAATTTATTTTGATTGACTTGGCGTATGCTCACGCATATTTAAGACTGTAAAGAAAGTCTGTCAAGCCTTGATGATCTTTTATTTATGAGTAGCGATATAACTTCCATGCCTGATTCAATGTTGCTTTGTCACTCTGCATGATTATGACCGTCATTTTTCTCTTAGTTGGTCGCTCCCAGTCTTTTGCTAACCTCCACCTGTACTAAGCAGACTAAGTTTGCAATACATAGCTCATGGGAAAGTAGCTTAAAAACTATTGTGGTAAAGAATATGTTGCCTATGTATCTTATTTCTTATAAGTTGCTTGCTGAGCGGTAACCATGTTTCTGGGGACGCCATCAACTGTTACACTTTTGTTGAATATCGTGTGAGTTGCTATGCATGTTCGTCTTGTCTGAAGTAAGGGTGATTTGTCATGGGTTGAATGAGTATGCATATTGTTAGAGAAGAACATTGGGCCGCCAACCAAAGCCATGTATCATGGTGGAAGTTTTAGCTTGGACATTAATCCTCAATCTCTTATGAGAATATGCTTATGCATTAAAGAGGAGTCCATCATCTATTTTCTATGTTGTCCCGGTATGGATGTCCTCAAGTTGAGATCTATCAAAAACGAGAAATCAAATGCGATTTATCTCCTTAGACCTTTGTACAGGTGGCATAGAGGTACCCCTTTGTGACACTTGGTTGAAACATATGTAATGCAATGATAACCCATGGAAATCTGAGCTAATTAGGACAAGGTGCGAGCACTATTGGTATTCGATGCATGAGGCTTGCAACTTATAGGATGTCTTATGCATGACACATATGAAGTACTACTACCGTTGACAAAATTGCTTCTATGTTTCAAAATAAAAAAAAAGCTCTAGCACATAACCATTCTTTTACTTTTATGTTGAGTCTCCACCTTATTTTAAAGCACCAACTACTGAGAGCATGATTGTCATTCTAAGTGTAATGTGCATTGTTCCAAAGTAGCATTGTCTTTTGCATGATTGTGATATCGTTTATTTTGAAATCATTGTATCTAGTCATCACTTAAACCTTGAAGGTGCCCCTGCATTTATGTTTTGCTTCACTAAAGGGGGCAAGCTAGATATCACTTTATCATATTTGCACACCATGTTCATTGCAAATCTTTTTGATGTTTCAGTTTCATATTGTAAAACTTTCAGTCCTTTGTGATTTTCTCATGAGGCAACTTAATTACTACAGAATCATTGTCTCAGTAAGCTTTTGTCATATGACTATAAAAAGTACTATATGGTTAATAGCATGTCACCACAGAAATTATTCTTGTTATCATTTACCTACTCGAGGACGAGCAGGAATTAAGCTTGGGGATGTTGATACGTCCAAAACGTATCTATAATTTCTGCTTGCTCCATGCCACTTTTGGGTGATATTGCTATGATATTTATACACTTCCATACACTTTTGATCATATTTGGACTAACCTACTAATCCAGTGCACCCCAGTGCCAGTTTCTGTTTTCGGCTGTTTTTGTATTTCAGGTTTTCACATTACGAGAACTGTCAGGAAAAATCCAGAAAAATTATATAAAAAATCAGCGTTCCAGAACCTACCTTGCGCCCGAAGTACAGCCGGGGGGGGGGCACCAGGGCCCCAGGAGCCCTGGCGGCGCGCCCCCCCTAGGCCGCGCCGGGGGGGCGCCTGGGCCCCCCGAGCCCCGTCTGGTGCCCCCCTTTAGCATATATTTAGAGCGTCCTTCGAAACCCTGGGGACGGGAACTCTTTTTCGCGATCTCATCTCTGTTCCGCCGCCGCCGCCGCTTCCAAGATCGGGAGCACCAGGAGAACTCTTCCCGACACCCTGCCGGAGGGGAGGATCACCATCGGGAGCCTCTCCATCACCATGGATGCCTCCCGGATAAGTTGTGAGTAGTCTCCCTTGGACCATGAGTCCATGACCAGTAGCTATGTGATGTTCTCCTCCCGTTCTCGTGCTTCACTAATTAGTCCTCGTGAGCTGCCTTACATGATCGAGGCACATATGTAATCCTTATGCTGTTGCTATGATGAGTTTGCTGGGATCCGATGGATTATGAGATTATGTTCAGATTGTGATTGAGTAATATATTTGATCTACCTCTTTTATATTTATGTTCATAAGTAATTCTTGCATGTTCTCCGTTGTTATTTATTGCTTTGGCCAAGTAGTAGGTAGTGACTCCAAGAGGGAACGTTATGCTCGATTGTGGGTTCATGCCCCTCGATGACTAGTTTGAGTGACAGAAACATGAGTCTAGGGGATGTGTTGTTGCCACAAGGGGGAAAACAATGGTGCTTGTGCCCGCGGGTGCAAGGATTGTTTACTTTACGCAAAGTTCTTTTAATGCAGTTGTCTGTTGCTTTGAGTTTACACTATGGGTGGGACTCGCAACTTAATACCAGCGAGATGTTCTGGATAGATATCTCAAGGTGGATGATTAGTAGTAGATATTGATGGATTTCGGTCTACTTACTTTGGCGTACCGCCCATGCTTTGAACCTCAACCTTTCTTGCAATGTAGTCAGCATTGGTTTGCGTTCGTGGTCCTGTCAATTGCCCAGCTGTAATTCGTTTACCTCACATAGCTGTTTTATCGTCTTTTGAGAGAGAGACATCACTAGTGAACATCATGAGACTCCGGTCCATATTACCATCATTGATCACATCCGCTATTTACTTTTCGCTTTTACTTACTATTGCAAACATTATCTATCACTACTATCATTTGCGTTTAATCCTTTGTGAACTACAAGGCCGGAGGGATTGACAACCTCTCTGTACTCGTTGGGAGCAAAGTTATTTGTATCTGTGTGCAGGTCCATGTTGATTGCTAATATCTGGCGCCGTTAGCAGTTGACACCTACTTGTTGAACCTAGTAGTCTCTGGGGATTCGATCCTTGGCATCTTTGCTAAGGGAAAAACTTCCACAACACTGCATCTCACACCTTCCACTTGGGGTAACCAACGAGGGGTTAGAGGCCCATCACTCTCCCCCCAGCAAGATCCTTGCCTGGGCCGGCCCTGGCAGCCCCGGCAAGGCCCTTGCCGCGGCAGCTCGCCCCGCGCCTATGGAGCGAATCACCCTTGAGTCCACCGCCCCCATGGGGCAAGGATTCGGGAGACATCCCCGTGGTGACATGCAGATCTTTTTGAAGACATTCAAGATCAGATACAAGTTAAGAAGACGACGACCCTTGGCGGGATCCCAGCCAAGGAGGACTAGAAGGCCCCCGGCAAGCACCTTGCCGGGGATGACAGCAGGCGCCACGGCAAGAACCTTGCCGGGGCCCCCGGCAAGGCCCTTGCCGAGGACACCCACGGGGCCACCATCAGGCCCGCATCAACTGGGTTTCCACCGACCCACGCAACCGCCGACCCAACCAGCTGGACAGGCTCCTGCGTGGCAACTCTCAGATCCTCGTGGAGACCCGCCATTGCGCCACCTCAGTTGCCTGTCTGCCTACATGGCACCTCAGGCACCGCTGGCCAGGGCGCGTGTCAACACGAGGAGGAGCGGCAACAGACAAGACGGACGTCTCCCCCCGCCCCCGATTAAGCAAGGACACCTAAGCTGGGCGCATTAAATGCACCTTGTCCTATAATGCGAGGGATAACCTCGCATCACTGTACCCTTTCCACCTCCTGTGTGCCACTTTGGCAGCCCCTTTTTCCTATAAAAGGAGGCCCGAGGCGACCAGGAGGAGGATTCGGCTTTTTAGAACTCCTCACGACTCTCTTGGAGCTCCTCACTAGCTGAAGAACACCAACATATAATCCACCAAAGCATGAGTAGGGTTTTACGCATCCTTGCGGCCCGAACCTGGGTAAAAGAACCGTGTCCTGACTGTTAGATCCGCTCTTCTCTCAACCCCGCGCCCCGCAACCGTAGTAGGGATTCTTGTGATCCCATAGGTGTCGATCCAAATACACCGACACTAAGAGAACTCCTTGACTCGAGGGTCGATGACCCTCTGGTTGATGATGACGTCGGGTATATCGGGTTCTTTACCAGGGTGGTGGAGCGTCTTGAAGGCGGGGTCATGAAGGCTCGGCAGCTCGTCGAGGAGCAGAGCCGCGGCGTCCTGAGGAGTGCGGTCTCCCGCATCTTTGGCAACTTGCATCATCTTGACCCTCATTCGGACTTCGAGGCCCTACTGGAGCCTACGCCTGAGGCGGTCGCCGGCCCCTCGAAGGAATGGGTGAGCGAGCACGTGGACGCGTTGGTGACGGAGCTCGTTCTAGCCATCAATGACACGCCGATGCTTGAGGGGGACGACGCCAACGGTTCCGACGAAGATGTCGATGCTTAGTCCAGCTCCTGCTGTAAATTTTTTTGGTTGTGGCTCCAGAGCCGGGTAAGATGAGTGTCACAAGACTTAAACTTTTGATGATGTAAAAATGGGTTTGAGCACCGTAAGGATAGGTTTTAGGCACTCCCTTGTTTGTCCCTGAGGATGCGTCCTCAAGCCCTTATTGCATTTTAGAGAGGAGCATCTGCCGACCTCGTCCAGGCGCGCCTCGCGAGTACCTGCTGTGAGCGCAAGAGTGGTTGGCGGTCCTGCCGCGGACCAGACAGAACGTGCGCCCACGCCCCGGCAACTGCTCGCGAGGAGCGATAGGGCGGGGTCGCGGACGTAACCCGGCTCGGCCCAGCAAGGCAAAAAATGGACTGGGTGAGGAAGAACTCAGCGGAAATCGCAAAACACGGGCAAAAATTCTCCCCCTTCATTCAAGAAACGAGTCGCGCAGTTGCGGGATCGGCTTGAAAAAGCAGATACAGAGGAGGCAAAGGCGAATGCAAAGAAAAAGGGGGCCGCGTCCGGCCCCTGAGTAGGTCTTCGGTCTTCTCCCCAGCGCGAAGCATAGGGCTACCACCGGCGGGTGTGGGCATAGCCATTGGAGGGCAGTGTCGACGGCCAGCGCGGAGCATGGTGCATCCACTAGGACGTGGGAGGGAGCCCTAGAGGCCCTAGGGCGACGCTCCGGGGACTCCGGGGCATGTACAGCCCCACTCATTATTACGTGAGAGTGTCACGAGCGGAGATCTTCTGACGTGCCCGCCCCTTCGCTTCGAGGGCCCCGCCCTGCACTAGTCCGCTCCCGCCATGAACTCACCCGAAGGAGGCATTCATGAGGTGGGACACTGCGCATGATGGGGGGATCGGACCTTGGCCATAGCCCCCCCTGCCGAGCAGCAGGCGCACCGCTCACGCGATCTCCGAGCGCGCTTCGCCCCTGGGGGATAACATCGTCCGGAGACGCGGCGTCCTGAAGTGCGAGGGGGACCCTACCCTACCCACGCTCCTAATAGCCTCCGAGCCTTTCCTGATCAGGGTCGGGCCGAGCGGGTACGGGATTTCGTGAGCAGGGGGACGAAGCCGCGGTCTTGGGCCCTCCTAGTGCGCGTAGAACGGGCTGCCGTACCGCCTCCAGACGCACCCTCCACAGCCCGAGGGATGGTACGCCAGGAGGCGCGGCGTCTTGAGGCTGAACGGAGGGGGAGAAGGCCTCTCCCCGCGCGCATCATACCCGCCGCCAGCGAACCCCTGGTGAAATCCAGGGCGGGCTCATGTGCGACGGGTCATGCGCGGGGGGACGAGGGCCTGACCCGGGGTTTCCCTTCCATTTTTGTCTGGACGCGGTACCTGGAGTGTCTCCATCGCCTGTCGTGTTCCGGGCCAGGAATGCTGCCCGTCTGAGGCCTACGACCGGTGCCGCGTGTGCCGGCCCTCGCAGGCACTCGCGGTGCTTCATTTGCGCTCCATGGCCGTCGGTGACGAGGGCGGAGGGTCGAGGGCTAAGAGCGGG
>LR738709.1:137700478-137866497 GCA_902687465.1 Secale cereale
GCGGGGGGGGGGGGTCTGTCCCTTGGCCTTCCACTCTTGACCCCCCTCGTGCCGGCTCCTGATTGCACCTGGCATCAGGCGTAGTCCTGGGGTTGCCTCCTGATGGCTCCTCGACGGGAGCGGTACCTGAGTACAAAGGGCTTCGAGGCAGAGGGGCGACGTCATACGCAGGGTTCAGCGGATCATACCCCATGCCGCCCTCGTAGGCCGCCGTAGGTCTTGACCATACAGGCGACCGGGTGTGGTCGGGGTGGCACCCGGTCCCCGGCGTCATCGTGTGGAAGCAGAATGGCTCGGCTCCGGTGCTGGCGGCGTCGAGGAGCTCGGCCACCCTAAGGAGTAGCGCGTCATGGCCGCTATCGAGCAACCGACACCTTAGCAGCTCCCTTGCCACCAGCAGTGTGGCCCTCATATTCGCCATTTCGCGCCGGTCCCGTGAGCTCGCTGCTGCGTGCTCGGCGGCCCGCGCCGCCATGTGGCTTTAGCGTTGAGTGGGCGATGGGTGTCGCCGGTCCCCCGGCGGCGGGTCGGTGATACTGATCGTGCCGTCGGCCCTGATCAAGGCTGGGTGACGGCGAGTCCCACGGCCGAAGGATGATGCCTGAGTGGCGCGGGCGCCACGGGCCTCCGCACGCGTCTGATGTGCCTCTGCCATCGTGGTCGCGGTTCGTTGAAGCTGGGCGACGCGGGGTTGATGGACGAGAGCGGGACGAGGTCGTCTGAGAGGTGGGATCTTGACACGCCCCCCTACCTGGCGCGCCAAATGTCAGATTCGGGGCTCCACAAAACCCAAGAAGTTCGAACACAGGGGCATGAACGAAGATCTCACCCACTCACGTCTACCTAGCGTCTCGCCCTTGCCTTGGTGAAATGATTCAAGCGGACAACAAGTGAAGCACACAAGAGTTTACCCAGGTTCAGGCCACCATGTGGTGTAAAACCCTACTTCCTACTTTGGTGGATTGGCCTCAAGAGGGCTGGAATATGAACTAGTACAGTGGTTCCTGAGCTCAGGAGGTGAGCTCAGGAGGGTCAGGAGGCAAGTGTTCTTGCTCCTTTGCGTGGTGGCAGAGTTTTTGGATCTGCCTCCTTTTTTCCCATAGTGCGGATCCTAGCTACTTATATAGGCGGCAAGGGTCCTCTTCCCCCGAAATGTTTAGGCGGGTAGGGACCCCACAACGGCCATTTTTGATCGGGAACACAAGGACGTTCCTACCCTGACAAAAGAAGTCTTCACCTGCAAAACGATCAGGCAGTGACGCGGTGGTGGGCTCGGTGGTGACATCCTCCTTGCCATCCTTGCGGTCTTTGGTCTTGTTGCACCAATGGGGAAACCTTTGTCCCGCTCCTCGGGAACCTGCGGCTGCGCTGTCCCCCTTGCACCGAAATGGCATCTGCGCCGCTGGCGGACGCTGGCACCTGCTGGCGCGGTGCATCACTGCTGACATCACTGCCTTCTCCTGAGGCAAGCTTGGCCTTGGATTCTCTGCCCCTCCGGAGCACCTTGCCGAGGCCGCTCCTGAGGGGGTCTTGACGTTGTTCTCCTCGCGAGGCTTAGCTCCCTCGCGAGGGTTTTGGGCAGCTGGTCGATCAGCTGGGCCGTACCAGGCCGTGGTAGGAGTGCGTCGCGGCCCGCAGACAAGCTAGTCTGGGTACCCTGGTTCCCAGGACGTCGACATCCGTGAATGATCCCTATTGAATTCTGTTGTGATCCGTGAATGATCACCGTTGGTCTTCATTGTGATCCGTGAATGATCACCGTGTAACGGAGATTGGTTACGAGGTAACTCATGTGGTAAGAGAGTCTGAGGGACTCGATGCACAAGCATGTTCACTTCATAAGTAGTATGGTGTAGTATTGCATTTAACCTGCTTAATAATCATGTTATTGTTTGTCATTATGTTTTTATTTGCTGTGAGATTGTAAGTACATTCAATGTACTGACCTAGCATGTCATGCCAAATTTCAGGAAAGTTTTACTGGATCGGAGTGCTTCACGTGTCAAGACTGTGTCCACATCGGTGTCCCTGTGCTATGGAGTTCTGCTTCGTCGTTGTACCGCTGCCACATAGTTGTCGTGATCGAGGCCCTCTTCAGTTCATTAAATAATGTACATACTTTTTAGCCGCACCGTGTGTGCTGCTCGGCCTCGCTATTGATGTAATGTTGAACCTATGTACCCGCTAGCATCAATAAAGCGGTTGTTTTCTGTACCAAGTTGTTGTGTGTTCCAAGAAGACTTGATCTTTGGTCTGGCAATGCAAGGTAAACCGGTTGTTCTGAGCCGGGGTGCCACAACACTTGGTATCAGAGCCGCGCTGACTGTAGGACACGCTAGACCATCGACGCGTTAGTAGAACGGTAGTTAGTTTAAATTTGAGTGTTGTTAGTGTTGCATCTGGTTGCTGCATTGCATGCACTTGATTTATTATTATTTCTAACCGACTAATGGTTGTGAGTGTAGATGGCTCCAGTGCCATATGCGTGCCAGGTGGAGTTGGTACCGTACACGTCACCACACCTTCTTCGGCATGTATGGCTATCCTTACGTTGACGACCTAGTGTATCGGGTGTACCAGGAGCGCCTAGCGGACTCGGTATACGAGTATCACACAGTGGTTACCTTGCACAACAGTTCGGCAACTGGCTCTTACACTCGTACTTCTAGGAGTGGTTTCGCTTCCACCCCCGCTCATGTTGTCTAGTTTGTGGCATTTGAGATTCTTGTCGAGCTCCGTTATACCGAGGTCCAGATGCAGACCCACCTAGGTTTCTACTACTACCCATCTCTGCACGATGATGGTCGTGTACGTTTTCCTACCCTTGATCCGGTGGCCGATACTGCCGCTAGCCATCTTTCTCGCTATATCACCGCTGTCTATCTTCTGATTCATGAGCTGGCTTGAGAGCTGACTCGTGCTCGCATTGCTTTGGTGGTGGCTAGGACCAGTCCCGCTTCGCTTTCCATAGGATTTACTCTCTTTATCCCACCAGTCTCTAGTTCGCCAGTTACCCCGGTTACTCGCTCGAGTAGCTCGGGCACCTCGATTGTGAATACCCATAGTGCCCTGCAAAATGGGGTTCACTTCTCGCTACTCCCGCAACTCCTATGATCCGTACTCATCCTGCACCTGCCCCTGAGGGAGAGCCCTCGAGGCAGCGTCGTCGTGTCACTTTTCATACGGAGGTCTCTATTAACACTGTCAGTTCAGGATCTGAGTCTGGTTTAGGAGAGGCCCCAGCTGGACCAGCAGAGCATTAGATCGTCAGAGTATCTGCAGTTGTCATGACGACTAATGTGCATATGTAGTTGTACTAGTCATGATGTTCCATTTCATGTATGAGCGTAGTCGAACCGTCTATTATGTTTCCTTTCATGTATGAGTCTATGTATAATTATGTTGGGACTTTTTATTATTCGCCTTGGTTTTTGCTATTTTCTTTCGGGTTTGTCGCTTGCTTTTCTTCACACTTTTGGATGTTGCTCATCTCGGTTGCCTTATATTGGGAAAAAGAAACAATAGGATGACGCATGGAGGCTGCAACAATCACGTTGGTGAGGATGTCCCTGTTCGTCGCTCCGCAAGATAGGCACAACATTCTCCCGAACCATATCCACCATCACCTCTACCACATCCACCATCCACTGAACAAATCATGTGCATGTTCGAAGAAAGAAGAAATAATGATCTGATTGAGCTGTTAAAAAGTGTGCAAGCTATGGTTGGACAGAATGGAAATCAGAATGGTCATCACTCTAAGCTGTCAGATTTTCAAAGGACCAAGCCACCCAGTTTTAATCAAGTTGCTGACCCTCTGGAAGCTGACGAATGGTTAAGGACCACGGAAAAGAAACTAGATATCGCTCGTACTGAGGAAACTGATAAGGTTCCGTTTGCAACCCATTATCTGGAAGGAGCGGCAGCTATTTGGTGGGACAACACTAAAGCTATGTGGCCCACAGATGAAGAAATTACTTGGAATAAATTCAAGGAGCAGTTTCAAAAGTATCACATTCTGTCAGGGATCATGAAAGTCAAGCAGCGTGAGTTCCTAGACCTCACACAAGGTAACTTATCAGTCACCGAGTATTTGAACAAGTTCATCGTTTGGCTCGCTATTCTTTCTATGATGTGGCCACGGAAGAAAGAAAGATCGACAGGTTCCTTGGAGGACTGAATCATGAACTCAGATGCACTCTCAGCATGCTTGATTTTCCGGATTTCCAGACTCTGGTAAACAAAGCCGTGCTTGCAGAAAGGGAGCACAAGATTGTTCATGACAATAAGCCCACTTATAATGACCATAAGCACAGTTCAAGCCTAAGAATGATGGACAGCCAGTGCAGAAGGCCCATACATGGTAGCAAACTCAAGTCGAGTACAAGCCCAACTGGCAGCAGAATGTCAACATGACCACTACCCAAGTCAAAAATGTTGTGAGCAGCCGGGACGCGAAGATTGTTATCGAAACTACACGTGCTTCTCTTGTGGGCAAACCAGACACTACGCCAGACAGTGCCCCAAGAGCGGCAAGGCAAATGCTCCATTCAAGCGACAAGTTAATCACATGGAATCCTACCCGGACGAGAAGACCATTCAAGGGCAAGTTCACCACCTCTCTGCAGACGAAGCCCAAGAGGACCGAAAGTTGTCATTGGTATGTTCCCTGTTAATAACATACCTGAAATCATTTTTTTACTCTGGGGCTTCCCATTCTTTTATTTCGCGGAGTTTTGTTGCCCAAACCAAGTTTTCTTGCTTGCTTTTTGAAAAAAGTATGATGGTCCAATCCCGGGGATCCCTGCTTAAAAGCAATTTGGACTGTCGCAGTTTGGAAATTGACATCAAGGAGTCAAGTTTTCCACCTCTTTAATAGTCATCGAGTCTGCCAAGATGGATCTTATTCTGGGGATGTACTGGTTAACCAAACATCAAGTTTGCATCAACTATGCTACCTGACAAGTCATGTTCGTAAATCAGGAGGGACAAGCCATAAGTTTCTCCGCCCAGAGAAACTTGCCCAAGAAAGCAATAGCCTTCGCAGCCTTAGCCGAAGAATTGGAGTTAATTCCCGTGGTGATTGAGTTTCCAGATGTGTTTCCTGAGGAACTACCAGGAATGCCGCCAAATCGCGAGCTTGAGTTTGCAATTGATCTTGTGCCCAGAACCGCACCATTATACAAGAAGTATTATCGGATGCCTTCCTCAGAATTAGTGGAATTAAAGAAACAACTTGGTGAGATACTTCAAAAAGGGTACATCCGCCCCAGCTCTTCACCATGGGGATCACCCGCAATTTTCGTTAACAAGAAAGACGGCAGTCTCCAAATTTGTGTGGATTACCGTCAGTTGAATGATGTCACCATCAAGAACAAATATCCGCTTCCAAGGATTGATGATTTATTCGATCAACTCAATGGGGCAAAAGTATTCTCCAAAATTGATTTGAGGACCGGATATCACCAGCTCAAAATCAAGAAGGAAGATATTCCTAAGACCAAGTTCACCACCCAATACGGTCTTTACAAATATACAGTTATGTCGTTCGGCCTCACCAATGCTCCTGCCTTCTTCATGCATATGATGAATAAAGTATTCATGGATTTCTTGGATACGTTTGTGGTGGTCTTTATTGATGACATCCTCATATAATCGAAAGATAAAGAAGAGCACAAGAAACATCTCCGAGCAGTCTTGCAAAGACTCCATGAGCATAAGTTATATGCGAAATTCAGCAAATGTGAATTTTGGCTCAAGCAAGTCGGATTTTTGGGGCATATTCTTTCCGCAGAAGGCATAGCAGTGGATCCAAGCAAAGTAAAGGACGTGTTGAATTGGACAACACCCACGTCAGTAACTGAGATCCAAAGTTTTCTTGGATTAGCCGGATACTATCGCCTTTTCATGGAATGATTCTCAAAGATTGCCAAGCCAATGACAGAACTCCTCAAGAAGGATAAGATATTTGTATGTTCTGAGGACTGTGAAACAAGTTTCATTGAGCTAAAAAACCAGATTAACGTCAACTCTTGTATTAAGTCTCCCCGACATCTACCGTGGCTTTGATGTATACCGTGATGCATTCAGGAAAGGTATTGGGTGTGGACTTATGCAATATGGAAAGGTTGTAGCATACGCATCTCGGTAGCTATGCTCCCATGAAGGAAACTACCCAACTCATGATTTGGAATTGGCCGCAGTTGTGCATGCATTAAAGATTTGAAGGTACTACCTCATTGGGGAAAGATGTCAGATATTTACCGACCACAAGAGTCTCAAGTATATATTCACCCAACCAGACTTGAACCTCCGACAGCGAAGATGGCTCGAATTGGTCAAGGATTATGATCTTGGAAACAACTATCATCATGGTAAGGCAAATGTAGTTGCCGATGCAATCAACCGCAAGCCTACCAACCTGAACGTCGTGATATGGTCCTTGCGTCCTGAACTCCAAGAAGAGATTGCTCAATTTAACTTGGTTATTGCTGATGCTGGCCTTGCCAATATATTGAAAGTTACTCCTACCCTTGAGGAAGAGATCCACATGGCCCGGCAAAAGGACTCCACCCTGCAACACCATATCAAGTGGATGCAAGAAGGGAAGACCCAGGATTTCTCAACAGATAAGCAAGGTACTATGAGGTTTCAGGGATGGATTTGCGTACCTGAGCAAGAAGACCTGAGAAAGAAGATCTTGACGGAAGCACACATATCTTCGTACTCGATGCATCCAGGATGCACCAAAATGTACGAAGACCTTTGTCAGGCATTTTGGTGGGATGGAATGAAGAAGGATATTGCTTATTTTATCGCTTGCTACGATATATGTGACAAGGTGAAGGCGTAACATCAGAAGCCCGCCGGACTTCTCCAACCTTTGCCCGTCCCACAATGGAAGTGGGATGATGTCTGCATGGATTTCATCACAGGCTTGCCTAAGACTCACCGAGGTAACGATGCAGTATGGGTTGTGGTGGACATGCTCACAAAGGTAGCTCATTTCTTTCCTATCAGAACTACCTATCGAGCCGACCAACTCGCGCAGCTATATGTGTCCAGAATTGTCAGTCTGCATGGAGTGCCCAGAACTATCACTTCCTACAGGGGTTCTAGTTTTACCTCAGCATTCTGGTCCCGTCTCCATCAAGCCTTGGGACCGCACTAAAATACAACACCGCCTATCATCCATAGACAGACGGGCAGACCGAGCGAGTAAATCAAATACTTGAAGATATGCTCCGAGCATGTGCTTTGGCCCAAGGACCCCAGTGGGAAGATTGTTTACCCTATGCTGTGTTCTCTTACAACAACAGTTTCTAGACCAGTCTTAAGATGTCACCATATGAAGCTTTGTATGGTCGTAAGTGTCGCACTCTGCTAAACTGGTCTCAAACCAGAGATAGTCACATTTTCGGGACCGACTTAATGATGGAGGCTGAAAAGCAAGTCCAGGAGATCCGAGACAGACTAAAATTGCCTAAGTCCCGACAAAAAAGCTACTATGACTCAGAACACCATCAAGTCAGTTTTGAACCCAGAGAATATGTTTACCTCCGAGTCACACCCATGAAAGGAGTCAAGAGGTTCCAGACCCGAGGAAAACTTGCACCTAGATATATTGGTCTATTCCCAGTTATGTCAAGAGTAGGTATCGTCACATATCAGTTGGAACTACCACCCGAATTGTCAGAAGTGCACAATGTGTTCCATATCTCACAGTTGAGAAGGTGTATCTTGCCACCCAAGAAAAGGACTGACATGGCAGAGCTAGAGTTTGCTAAGGATCTAACCTATGAAGAGAAACCGTCCTGTCTATTGGATGAGAAAGAAAGGGTCACCCATAGTAAGGTGGTACAATTTTATATGGTTTAGTGGGAACATCATACCGAGGAAGAATCAACTTGGGAAAGAGAGGACTTTTTAAGGGTAGTCTACCCAGAATTGTTTTCCCAAGCAACCGAATCTCGCGGACGAGATTCATCGTAAGTGGGGGAACTTTGTGACATCCTGGTTTTTGCCTATTTTCATTTCTGGATTTATTTGCCTTTATTGGAATTTTTGGAGTTTTGAATCAACTCATTTGGACTTATTCCCTTGGGCATAACCTTGATTTCCACCCAAATGGCTCACCTCTCTCTCTAAACCATCATTTCACTTATGTTATATCCCAAAATGGCCATAGGAATATTTCCATAAATGAAAATATTCATTTTCCTTTCCAAAAATCATTCCAGCATCATATGATCCAAAGCAACCCTCATTTTTCTTGCCCAAAAAAATATGAGAAAATTCCTAAATATTCTTTGAACCTTGGCACACCTTCGTGTGTAAAAATATTTCATAGTTACTTGGAATATTTTTGCTACAGAAAATCATTTCTATTCTGGTTTACTTGGTCATGGTTGAAGTGTTTAGTTGCTGTAGTGGTTTAGTACATGGACTAGTGTGGGGTAGTAAAAATATCTTGACAATATGGCAAAAGTCTGGTACGATCTGTATTATTTACACATGAGGCATTATTCTTATTATGGTTATGGCATAACTAAAAATGATGAGGTTAATATTGTGAAGTTAAAATGAGTGAGCTAATGTGGTTTAGTAGGGCAATCAGAATGATTTCATGAGTTTGATTTAGTTGCTTTAGTGTTATGTGGATATGATGCATGTCAGATAGATGCATGTTCACGACATACTATGGCTCGAGTATATTTTTATTTCAAGTTAAACCTGATAATAACTCAACTTGAACATAATGTTGATCGAGTCATGGTGCCACCGAATCGAGCTTCCCAGTGCAACCACATTTGCCTTTATGGAAAGGCCTTTATTCTGTCCGTTGTCATGCCTCTGGTTGGTACCTCCAATGAGGGAAGGTTATGGGCGTGCGGTACCCTTGCCCGTTAAGCAGACATAACCTTGTGTGCCCGTTGTTGTTGTTATGGTACCTCGTCCCCGTTTGGGACCGTTTAAGTTTTTGCCACGACGGTGGCCGTGGATGTCACTGGTTGACATCGGGGCCACCCATGACTTTGCCCAAGAGGGGAGTTGGTCGGAGTGGCTAGGAAAGTGTCATGACAATGGGATTGGTTCTGTCGGAATGCCGTTGGTCCACCCGAATGGGAGTGCGAGGCCATGGGTTCCGTGGTGTGGATACAGTGTGCTAACCTCTGCAATGTGTGTGTTAACTCTATCGATAGCCACGTTCTTGGTTACAAACACAGTTCGTAGTAGGTCACACCATGGGTCAACATGAATAAGTTAATCTTGCACACTAAGTTCATATGAGTGGCACTGGTGATGTGGTGAAACCAAGGGTTGGTTTCTGTTGTGATCCGTGAATGATCACTGTTGAATTCCGTTGTGATCAGTGAATCTTCACCGTTGGTCTTCATTGTGATCCGTGACTGATCACCGTGTAACGGAGATTGGTTACGAGGTAACCCGTGTAGTAAGAGAGTCTGAGGGACTCGATGCACAAGCATCTTCACTTGATAAGTAGTATGGTGTAGTATTGCATTTAACCTGCTTAATAATCATGTTATTGTTTGTCATTATGTTTTTATTTACTATGGGCTTGCAAGTACATTCAATGTACTGACTTGGCGTGTCATGCCAGATTTCTGGAAAGTCTTCCTGGATCGGAGTGCTTCACGTCTCTAGACTGTGTCCATATCGGTGTCCCTGTGCTATGGAGTTCCAATTCGTCGTTGGTCCGCTGCCGCGTAGTTGTCGTGATCGAGGCCCTATTCATGTTCACTAAATAATGTACATACTATTCAGCCACACCGTGTGTGCCCTTCGGCCTCGCTACTGATGTAATATTGAACCTATGTACCCGCTAGCATCAATAAAGTAGTTGTTTTCTGTACCAAGTTGTTGTGTGTTGCTAGAAGACTTGATCTATGGGCTGACAATGCAAGGTAAACCGGTTGCTCTGAGTCAGGGTGCCACATGTGAGGTTGAGGAATTGGAAAACAAGGATGAGACAACGTAGATCCTTGCTTTATGCCTAGCTAAGGGCGTAAAACAATAGCGCTCGTTGGGAGGCAACCCAACTTGTATCTTTTTGTTTTTGGTTTTCTTGTTGTTTTCAATAAAATACCCATTAATACCTCTATTTGGATGCGTTTTTGTGGTTTGAGTAAATGTTTGTGCCAAGCAAAGCCTTTAGGATCATGTTGGGTGATAGTAGATTTGATCTTGCTGAAAAACAGAAACTTTTGCACTCACGATTTTTTTTTCATTTTTAACAAAAGAGTCATTTTGAGTTGATTCTTTTTGCATAAGATTAATATATAAATTGTTCATGTGGTCCTAAGTTTCCAAAAAAATAGAGTTATAGAAGTATTCGAAATATCCAGATTTCTACAGACTGTTCTATTGTTGACAGATTCTGTTTTCTTTGCGTTGTGTGCTTGTTTTGATGATTCTATGGTTTTCTTTAATGAGTTTTTGCCATAGAGAAGTTGGAATACAATAGATATAATGCAAGAATAAAATATGAATTGGTTTGGTACAATACTTATAGTAGTGATTTGTTTTCTTATACTAACGGATCTCACGAAGATTTTTGTTGAGTTTTGTGTGATTGAAGTTTTCAAGTTTTGGGTAATGTTACGATGGATGAAGGAATAAGGAGTAAGAAGAGCCTAAGCTTGGGGATGCCCATGGAATCCCAAGCTATTATGCAAAGAGAAGCAAGCAACTAAGCTTGGGGATGCCCCGAGTGTCATCCCCTCTTTCTTCTAACGACCATCGGTATTTTACTCGAAGCTATATGTTTATTCGTCACATACTATGTGTTTTGCTTGGAGCGTCTTGTATGATATGAGTATTTGTTTGTTTTGTTTTGATTTTTAAGTCTTGAATCCTTGCTGGACACACCTATTTGAGTGAGCCATAATTATGCCCTTACTTGTTAGAATAGCTCTCTTTGCTTCACTTAAATTTTTATGAGCTATATACTTGCTATAATACTTCACTTATATCTTTTTTGAGCACAGTGTGCTTTAATATTTTTGAAGAAATACTCTCCTGCTTCACTTAGATTTATTTGTGAGTTAGTAAAAATTTCAAGAAATTCTCTCTGGCTTCAGTTTAATTATTTTGAGAGAAAGAAAAAAAAATTATGCTCATGATCTTCACTTATATTTGTTTGAGATTATCAAAAGCAACACATTAAAATTAGTTCCAAAGTGATAGACATCCAAGAAGGATATAACAAAAACTTTCATGAAGAACATTGGACAAAATAAACTTGATTCCTTGTAATAGTTTTGAGATATGATGATATGATATGTGAGTCATGTTGATGAGTAATTGTGCTTTAGTAAGAATATTGGTGTTAAGGTTTGTGATTCCCTATGCAAGCACGAAAGTCAATAGTCATGCAATGAAATTACATCCTACTTGTGGTGCATTATTCAGTGTTTATTATGCTTAATGCTCGCTTATGAGATTATTCATTTCTTGGTTGGTCGCTTCCCAATCTTTTGCTAGCCTTCACTTTGCACTAAGTATGACCACTACTTGTGCATCTAAAATCATTTAAACCAGTTGTCAGTGTCAAAACCGGCAGATCTCGGGTAGGGGGTCCTGAACTATGTGTCTGAGGATCGATGGTAACAAGGGACTGGGGACACGATGTTTACCCGGGTTCGGGCCCTCTCCATCGAGGTAATATTCTACTTCCTGCTTGATTGATCTTGATGAATATAGGGTTACAAGAGTTGATCTACCTCGAGATCGTAATGGCTAAACCCTAGAAGTATAGCCTATGTAATTTTGATTCTGTCCCTATAGACTAAACCCTCCAGTTTATATATGCACCTGAGGGACCTATTGTTGTACATGATCATCTTTGCAGAGGAAGGAAACATTACACCCAGACTTTAAACTTGCCATTCTACACATATAGGAGTCCTATCCGGATACGGGGGATAATCTTCAGTGATGATCTTCATGGCCCACCAGTCCGGCCCATAACGAGTAATCCAGCCACCCCAGGACCCCTTAATCCAGGACTCCCTCGGTAGCCCATGAACCAGTCTTCGATGACGATGAATCCGGCATGCGTATTATCTTCGGCATTGCAAGGCGGGTTCCTCCTTCCGAACATATTGAAGTGTTATTTCCTACACAAAGGAACGATGTCCGGCTTGTGCGTGATTAGTACAACCCTTAGTCGCGAAGGCAATGTGTCGAAAAAGGACATTGTGTCTTTACTGACAAGTTTTCAGCGAAACATCATGTTTGACCCTTTATTATTTCGAAGCGTTTTCGTGGCTCTAGTTTCGTGTTTCGAGGCATAGCCCCATTGGCACGTCTTGTCGAAGCAGTGATCATGCCCGCTTATCATGGGATCCCCATCAATATGACATGGGTAACCCAACCGTGCCTTACACACGATCACGTCGGGAACCAGTGAGTTTTACGGCTGGAGCAGGGGACGGTTGGTATTTACCATCTATAAAAGTACATAGATCCTTCCCTTTTCACCTCATGCTCTCCTTAAGCCCTTACTTCCCAAGCTCTAAGCTCTAGCGCCCACAGCTCTAGTGTCTACAACTCTCAAATCCTCCACCACCGCCTCCTTCTCCAGCAATGGCTGGATCTGGTTCCAAGGGTAAGTGGGAGGCTTCCACGGTCACAGAGAAGATCGTGAAGAATCTCCGGAGTGCGGGCTACCTTGTCGACGACATAGCACACTGAATTCTCGATAAGAATCAGATGATCCCCGTCCTTGAGTCGGGTGAGAGGGTGGTATTCATCCCTCACTTTATTCGGGGGCTGGGGTTCCCACTTCACCCCTTTGTCCGGGGCCTCGAATTCTTCTACGGGATGGATTTCCACGATCTGGCCCCGAACTCTATCCTCCACATATAGGCTTTTATTGTCGTATGTGAGGCTTTCCTTCGCATCCCTCCACACTTCAGCTTATGGCTCAAGACCTTCAATCTGAAGCCGAAGGTGGTCGACGGGCAGTATGCGGATTGCGGGGGAGCTATGGTGAGCAAGCTCCCGAACGCCACTTGGCCCAAGGGGGCCTTTGTGGAGATTAACAGGATATGGCAGCAGGAATGGTTCTACATTACCGAACCCCACGATGCCAAGTGGGCGGCCGCGCCCGAATTCAAATCCGGACCACCAGAGAGGCTTACTTCATGGACCACCAAGGGCCTTGAATGGGGGTCTCAGACGGAGATGAATATAGTCCAAAACCACATCTCCAGCAAGATGGTGAAGGGCACCCACCTCACTGACGTGGTACATGTGATGCTCTTCGGCCGCACTCTTCCCTACCAACTCCAGGCCTCCTGTCAATGGGAGTTCAATCCGGAAGAGCCACAGACCCTGAAGCGCTTGTTAGGCACTACGCACGAAGACATTTGGAAGCAGCTCTTCAAGGCCCAGAAGGAGTGGCCCGAGGAGACCGAAGACAAGGGCTTCAACAGCGTGGCTTCGGCCTCAGAGGTAAGCATAATCTCGCCGAATACGTATCCTGTCCATATTTCAATTATAACAGGAGCTAGATCTCTTACGCTCAATTCAGGCATGGACAAAGAAAGCGGAGTGGATCAACTGTCCGGCTCCATTGCCCGAAATCCCAGCCACGCCCCAGTTGACGACGATGCTAGTCCCGGTGCCGTACAAGGAGCCGGAGAAGAAGGCCAAGAAGAAGGGCAAGGAGGTCAAGAGCGACCCCCGCCCTAAGTGTCCTGTGGACACAATGTTTGGGGAAACCGATGCCTACTCCTCCCACGACGAAGAAGAAGAGGAGGAGGAGAAGGAAGAGAGTGACTCCCCCATCAAGGCAAGGGGGAACAAAAGGGCGGCCCGGTAGACATGGGAAAAGGGGCGCCCAGGAAGAAACTGAACATCCAGGACAGCTCGGACTCAACGTCCGAGGCCAGTTTCTGAGTACAGCCCAGGATCAAGCCCCCGGCCGAATCGTAATTATTTCGACTATTGCTATCGTGTTCGGTTTAGATAACTTTTGTTGTTTTAGGCAACTTCATTTGGTTGTTTTGCGGCGCTCCCCACACATTCTCTGAGGCTTCACTGTCATCAGGGAGCTCTCTGCTAGCTGAAATGGTGGAGAGTGACACGCCACCGCGGGCTCAATTGCCCGTCCTAGGGGATACCGAAGTGTCTTCCCTATGGGCGTCCCCTACACAAGCAGGCGGGAGCGGGGCAGACGAGAAGGCACCCGATGCCAACACCTCTGACACCGTTAGCCAAGGGAGAGCAGTCCCTATGGCGACCGATGGCGCGAAGCCCAATCAATCCGGGCTCCCGCTGAACACTATTCCGGAGGCCAGTATGGCTCCGGAATTGGGAAGTCAGCCTCCTACGATTGGGGGAGGAGCATCAGCTCCAACGGCGTCCTCCACTAATCTGGAGGCGCCGAACACGCTGGAGGAAGCACTGCAAGGTGCTTCCATTGTGGTGAAACACCGCACCCTAATGGGTGCGGTCATGGGAAAGATTCAGTCCGCCTAGAATAGACTGAATGAAGCCTTCAACAGCTTACTAACAGGCTTTGAGGTAGGCGATGTAATATTCTAAAAGAACTTAATTTTTTATATTTATAAGGAAACAAACGTGTATACGGACAGTAGCCCGTGATGCTTTGTTTGATTCTGAAGAGAATCGGACAGAGGATCCATATAGTGTCATTTAATAAACATACAATGCCATATATTTGAACAGGCTTCCCTACTGGCGGCATCCGCCCAGACCGCAGAGGTTTCCGAGCTCAATCGGAAGCTTCAATTAGCAGATGTGGAGCTCGACCGCGTAAACAAGCGGTTTGATGAAACTCAAGGTATGCAGACTTTCAAAAAATTATTATGTCAAAAGACAATGTGTTTGATTGTAAGAGTATGAACTCATTGTGCTGTGTGATTATGCCATAGTTGGCGCAGCCGAGGTTGAGACCCTCAAGGGCGCACTTGCAGAGGCCAAGAAGGAGGCCGAGATAAACAAGGCGGCCGCTGATAAAGCGGCTGCCGATCTGGAGGCCGTATAGGCCTCCCGCCAGTGACATGAGTCTCGGGTGGCCGTAGTCGAACAAGAACTGCGAGATGCTATTCACAAGTGAGAGGAGCTGGAGCAGAAGACTTCGGATCTAACATGCGAACTCGATAAGGCTCTTAAAGCTGCCAAGGAAGTGTGGGTCGAGTCCCAGAGTGCTCGCGAGGAGATCAAACAAGCACGACGGATAGCGGCTGGTAAGGCCTTTCTTCTGCAGAGTATCTTTGCAGGTCAGAGGTATCTTGCGCTGATGCAATTGTGGAGTTCTCCAGGCACGTTTGCGGATCTCTCTAAGAGCATCGCCGATGCCGCCCAATTCTTCCGGGCCCAGGGGGAATAGCATAGAGAAGTTGTTCTGGTCGCAGTTCCTTGCGTCAGAACATCCAGTACCCCGGAACAACCAGTTGAAGCAGATAGTCAAGCTGCACAACAAGGTGGGTGCAACCATGAAGGACTTGATAGTCCGGCTCTGGCCCGCTGAGCCAATCCTGAGTAGCTACTTTGGATTGGTGAAGCGGCTCGTCGATGCGAGGCCATGGGTCGACATTGTGAAGCGTTCGGCCTGTATAGAAGGTGCACGGATGACCTTTTCCCGCGTCAAGATGCACTGGTTGAAGATGAAGGCCGCCAAAGTGGCAACTGCTGGCCAGCCGGAGGGCAAGGATCATCGGATGCCGTAGAGGTACTTCGATGATCTCCTAGAAGGAGCCCGCATTGTAGAGGGACAGTGCTCAAAGGACGTGGCCTTTGAGTAATTGTATTCGAATTGTAAAGACTAAGCTTATAAACCGATATGTATATAATTGTGCGCTTTACATTTCAAGCAACTTTTCCTCCTGTGCGGCCGTTTATTATGTCTGAAAGTTTCCAGTCATCGGCTTCAGCCCCCATGTAGATACTATAGGGGTGTTCGGTATTGCGCGTGATCACTCTTTATCCAACGTCTTGGTCCATAAAGGAGGTGTCCGCGGAGCGAACCAGGCAATCAGACTGTGCGGCTTTATTCCTTTCACTTAGCCATAGGAGCTTAAATTGTGGGGCTAAGTAATAGCGCCTGGTGCGTGTGTGGCTATCCGAATTATGGTGCCCACTTTACGCGGCTGGGCGAAGACCAGCCCCTCGTATAACACGGAGTAGATCACTAAAGATCGTAGTATAACACTAAGTCACCAAATCGCCGATTAGCTCTCACTTATCAGGACAGTCTGTTTTCGGCTTTCTCTACTGAGGTACTTGACCGGATGAACCAAAAATACAATTGCGGTAGTTCTCCCTTTACTACCTTAGCCGAACAATGCAGAACGTAAGGTGGCAAGCACAGGAGCCGGACAACCCAACTATAGACCCAAGACATGATTCGGAACCGATGCATATAACACAATATCCGAGATGCCGAACAGTTCCCTATAGGTGTTCGAACTTGGAAGTGTGCCAGGCCGAGTATAGCCCCTGGTATTAAATCCCGTTTTGAGGCACATGTGGCAATATGAAGTAGGGAGAGAATGCAGGTGGTAATAAAATAATCTCTAAACAAATTGGAACCAAACTGCCTCTTTATATCCCATTTAATACGGTGAACCGCATGGTTACAGATAATGCCAATAACATCTAGGGCATTTTACATGGCAAAGAAAGGAAATGAAAAACAAAAAAGGGAAAGGGTTTACATAGAGCCTGGATCTAAAGAAATTTGATGGCCGCTTGCATGTTTGCACCACTTCTCCTGTATAACACGTCCTTGAAGGGGGAGGTTTGATGGCCGCTTGCGAAAAAGGGAACGGGAACTCTAGAAAAGAATGCCCTGCACATCCGTAGATAAGGTGGGTTGTTTTAATGAACCTTTAAAGAAAATACATTGTATAGTCCGAATTGGATCAAGCCAAACTATGGACTGTTTTATGCAGTGTGCCCCCGGCGCTGCCCAAGGTATTTTAAGGGCGTAGTTATGTACGTGAGGTACGTATGCTGCCACCTTGTAAGGCAGTCGGCGGAGGTGTAACTGCTAATCAAGCTCAGGTTCTTCTGAGCTGCCGCATTGTAGTGCGGGCCGGACACGTTTAGCAGTGTCTCTGGTCTTGACAACCGATGAACTATCCGACTTGAATATGCCGCCTTGAACTTTGTCTGCTAGGGCTGGAGTGTCCTCCTATGTACAGAGGGAGCGCTCCATGTTTCCATTGACCGTGATGACGCCGCATGGTCCAGGCATTTTGAGTTTCAAGTAAGCATAGTGCGAGACTGCGTTAAAGCGGGCGAAGGCCGTTCTTCCGAGTAGTGCATGATAGCCACTTCAGAAAGGAGCGATGTCGAAGATTAACTCCTCGCTTCGAAAATTGTCTGGAGAGCCGAATAGTACTTCTAGTGTTAATGAGCCCGTGGAGCGGGCCTCGACGCCGGGTATCACTCCTTTAAAGGTAGTGCTCCTAGGCTTAATTCTTGACGGGTATATCCCCATCTTGTGGACAATGTCTTGATATATCAGGTTGAGACTGCTGCCACCATGCATAAGGACTCGACTAAGATGATATCCATCGATTATAGGATCGACTACTAGGGCCGCCGAACCTTCGTGACAGATGCTCGTTGGGTGATGCCTATGATCGAAGGTGATCGAGCAAGCCGACCATGAGTTGAACTTGGGGGCGACGGGCTCTACAACATAAACATCCCTGAGTGCGCGCTTGCGTTCCCTCTTGGGGATATGGGTGGCGTAGATCAGATTCACCATTTCCACCTTAGGGGGAAATTTCTTCTGCCCCCCAGTGTTCGGTTGGCGAGGCTCGTCTTCATCCTCGCTTTGAGTTCCTTTCCCCTTGTGCTCGGCATTTAACTTGCCGGCCTGCTTGAAGACCCAACAATTTCTGTTGGTATGGTTTGCAGGTTTGTCAGGGGTGCCATGAATCTGGCAAGGTCTCTCTAATATTTTGTCCAAGATGGATGGACTGTCTCTGTTGGCTTTGAATGGCTTCTTTCGTTGGCCGGGCCTGGAGCTACCGAATCCGGCATTCACTATCGTTTCATCTGTTTCTCCGGCATTGTTCCGATGCTTGTTCTTATTGCGTCGTGGCTTGCCATTTTTGTCCCTGACTTCGGAAGTGCCAGGGTCGCTGGTACTATTGCTTCTATGAGCTAGCCAGCTGTATTCACCTGCGCAAAAGCGGGTCATAAGTGTAGTAAGGGCTGCCATTATCCTCGGCTTCTCCTGGGCGAGGTGTCCTGCAAGCCATTCGTCTCACACGCTGTGTTTGAATGCCGTTAAGGCTTCGGTGTCCGGACAGTCTACAATTTGGTTCTTTTTAGTTAAGAATCGATTCCAAAGCTTGCGGGCTGACTCCCCGGGTTGCTGGATTATGTGACTTAAATCATCGGCATCCAGAGGACGGACATAAGTCCCCTGAAAGTTAGCCCGGAAAGGATCCTCTAAATCTTCCCAGCTTCGAATGGAGTTCTCTGGGAGGCTGTTCAACCAGTGCCGAGCTGGACCTTTCAGCTTGAGAGGTAAGTATTTAATGGCATGGAGGTCATCTCCACGAGCCATGTGGATGTGAAGAATAATGTCTTTGATTCATACCGCGGGATCCGTCATTCCATTATATGCCTCAATGTTGACGGGTTTAAACCCTTCGAGAAATTGGTGATCTATCACCTCATTGGTAAAGCACAGAGGGTGCGCGGCACCGCTTGATGGCTGCTAAAGCTACGTCGGTTTTTCCCCAAAGAGGAAGGGATGATGCAGTATATCAGCGGTAGGTATTTCCCTCAGTAATGAAACCAAGGTTATCAAACCAGTTGGAGCACCAAGCAACACAACGTAAACAGCACCTGCACACAAATAACAAATACTCGCGACCCGACGTGTAAAAGGGGTTGTCAATCCCTTTTGGGTAACAGACGTGATAGAGATATAAATATTGATAGATTGATTGATAAAAAGGATAAATTGCAGCAAGGTATATTTGGGTTTTTGGTTTAAAAGATCTAAAATAAAAGCAAAGGAAAAATAGATCGCAAAGGCAAATAATATGAGAAAGAGACCCGGGGGTCGTCGATTTCACTAGTGGCTTCTCGAGAAAATAACAAATGATGGGAAAACAATTACTGTCGGGCAATTGATAGAACTTCAAATAATCATGACGATATCTAGGCAATGATCATTATATAGGCATCATGTCCAAGATTAGTAGACCGACTCCTGCCTGCATCTACTACTATTACTCCACACATCGACCGCTATCCAGCATGCATCTAGTGTATTAAGTTCATGGAGAAACGGAGTAATGCAATAAGAACGATGACATGATGTAGACAAGATCTATTTATGTAGAAATAGACCCCATCGTTTTATCCTTAGTAGCAACGATGCATACGTGTCGGTTCCCCTTCCATCACTCGGATCAAGCACCGTAAGATCGAACCCACTACAAAGCACCTCTTCCCATAGCAAGATAAAGAGATCACGTTGGCCAAACAAAACCCAATATCGGACAAGAAATACGAGGCTATAAGCAATCATGCATATAAGAGATCAAAAGAAGACTCAAATAACTTTCATGGGTATAAAAAGATAGATCTGATCCTGAACTCAAAGTTCATCGGATCCCAACAAACACACCGCAAAAGAGTTACATCATATGGATCTCTAAGAGACCATTGTATTGATAATCAAAAGAGAGAGATGAAGCCATCTAGCTACTGACTACGAACCCGAAGGTCTACAATTAACTACTCACACATCATCGGAGAGGCACCAATGGAAGTGGTGAACCCGTCCGTGATGGTGTCTAGATTGGATCTAGTGGTTCTAGACTCTGCGTCGGCAGGATCGAAATTCCGTCTGCTCTCGTAGGGTTTCTGGAATATTGGGGTATTTATAGAGCAAAGAGGTGGTCGGGGGGGGGGTGCACCCGAGTTGTGCACAACCCACCAGGGCGCGCCTGGGCCTCCTGGCGTGCCCTGGTGTGTTGTGCTCCCCTCGGAGCACCCCCCAGGTGCTGCTTTGGCCCGTTGGGTTTCTTCTGGTCCAAAAAATGTTCCAAAAAGTTTCACTGCGTTTGGACTCCGTTTGTTATTGATTTCCTGCTATGTAAAAAAACATGCAGAAAACAACAACTGGCACTTGGCACTTTGTCAATAGGTTAGTACCAAAAAATGATATAAAATGACTATAAAATTATTGTAAAACATCCAAGGATGACAATATAACAACGTGGAACTATCAAAAATTATAGATACATTGGAGACGTATCAGCATCCCCAAGCTTAACACCTACTCGTCCTCGAGTAGGTAAGTGATAAAAACAGAATTTTTGATGTGGAATGCTGCCTATCATGTCATATCATATTCTTTTCCTTATAGTATGGACATTTGGACTTTTATATGGTTCAAAGCAATAGTCTAGTTTTGGCATGAGATTTAAATACTCAAACATATCATCAAGCAATTATGTCTTTCAAAATATCAATGCTAAAATAAGTTATCCCTAGCCCATCATGCTCAACCATTGATCCATTCATGAAACACACTCGCATATTAGTTACACCCAATGCTCAAGTACGATCATAGTGTTTCCTAGTTGGTGCTTGTAAGAGAAGATGCAGACTCAAATTCAAAAATAACAATTGCATAAGTAAAAGAAAGGCCCTTCGCAGAGGGAAGTAGGGATTTGTAGAGGTGCCAGAGCTCAAAGCTTAAACTGAGAGATAATTTTTTTTGGAGGTATACTTATCCCACCAACGAGAATGACTTGAGTTTCCCAACACTTTCCATGCTAGATATATCATAGGCGGTTCCCAAACAGAAAATATAGTTTATTCCTTTTCCACCAAACTTTCACAAGCCATGGCTGGCCGAATCCACGGTTGCCTTCCATACCAACACTTTCCAAGGAATTTATTATTTGACAACATAAAGTAAATTTGTTTTTCATTTCGGGACTGGGCATCCCTAATACCTTTGCCTCACGCTCGTGCAATGACAAGTGAATAAACACTCATCATGATAATAACACATCTAGCATGGAAAATATTGGCCACCCCTCACCGCGCCGCGAGCGGTACGGGCATACAAAAAGGGAAATTTATTTTAAAAATTAGAGATAGCACATACAAATTTGCTTAGAACGGCAAGGGAATACCGCATATAGATAGGTATGGTGGACTCATGTGGCAAAACCACGATAAAGGATTTTGGATGCACAAGTAGTGATCATACTTAGTGCAAAATGAAGGCTAGCAAAAGACTGGGAAGCGACCAACCATGAAACGAACAATCTCATAAGCAAACAATGAGCATAAATAACACCGAATAATGCGCCACAAGTAGGATATAATTTCATTGCATAATTATTGACTTTCGTGCTTGCATAGGGAATCACAAACCTTAACATGAACATTCTTACTAAAGCATAATTACTCATTAACATGACTCACATATCATATCATCATGCCTCAAAACTATTATAAGGAATCAAGTTTATTTTGTCCAATGATCTTCACGAAAGTTTTTATTATATCCTTCTTGGATATCTATCACTTTGGGACTAATTTTCATCTGTTGCTTTTGTTAAGCTCGAACAAATATAAGTGAAGATCATGAGCATAATAATTTTCTTTCTCTCAAAATAATTGAAGTGAAGCAAGAGAGAACTTATTAAAATTTTACTAACTCTCAAATAAATCTAACTGAAGCAAGAGAGTATTCTTCAAAAATACTAAAGCACACCGTGCTAAAAAAGATATAAGTGAAGCACTAGAGCAAATCCATAGCTCATAAAAATTTAAGTGAAGCGTAGAGAGCTATTCTAACAAGTCATGGCACAATTTTGGCTCTCTCAAATAGATTTGTACATCAAGGATTGATGAATTAAAAAGAAAAAGAAAATAAGCAAAGACTCATATCATACAAGACGCTCCAAGCAAAACACATATCATGTGACGAATAAAAATATAGTTTCAAGTGAAATACCAATGGTTGTTAGAAGAAAGAGGGGATGCCACTCGGGGGCATCCCCAAGCTTAGTTGCTTGCTTCTCTTTGGATAATAGCTTGGGATGCCAGGGCATACCCAAGATTAGGCTTTTCCTTACTCCTTATTGCTTCAACCATTGTAAGATAACCCAAAACTTGAAAACTTCAATCACACAAAACTCCAACAAAACTTTCGTGAGATCCGTTAGTATAAGAAAACAAATCACTACCATAAGTAATGTAGTAAACCCATTCATATTTTGTATTTGTATAATATCTACTGTATTCCAACTTTTCTATGGCAAAAACTCATCAAAGAAAACCATAGAATCATCAAACCAAGCACATAACACAATAAAAACAGAATCTGTCAAAAACAGAACAGTCTGTAGTAATATGGAAGTTTTGAATACTTCTATAACTCTAAAAATATTTAAAAAAGTAGGACCACGTGAGCAATTTTTATATTAATCTTCTGCAAAAGGAATCAACCAAAAATTACTCTTCTGTTAAAAATGAGAATTTTTCTCGTGAGCGTAAAAGTTTCTGTTTTTTTCAACAAGATCAAATCTACTAACACCCAACATGTTCCTAAGGCTTTGCTTGGCACAAACCTTTATTCAAACAACAAAAACACATCTCAATAGAGATATTAAAGTTTTTTTAATTGAAAATAGAAAGGAAATCAAAAAGCAAAAAACTACAAGTTGGGTTGCCTCCCAACAAGCGCTATCGTTTTACGCCCTTAGCTAGGCATAATACCAAGACTCAAATATTGTCATCCTTGTTGGATGTTCCATAAGTTGCCCTCATTATAGATTCATAAGGCAATTTGATCTTGGTTCTAGGGAAGTGTTCCATGCCCTTTCTCAAAGGAAATTGAAATTTAATGTTCCCTTCTTTCATGTCAATCACCGCGCCAATGGTGCGCAAAAATGGTCTACCAAGTATAATTGAGCAAGACGAATTACATTCGATGTCAAGAACAATAAGGTCTATGGGTACATAGTTCCTAATTGCAAGAATAAGAACATCATTGATCCTTCCCAAAGGCTTTTTAATAGTGGAATCCGCCAAATGCAAATTAAGAGAGCAATCTTCAATATTGGTAAGACCAAGAACATCACAAAGAGATTTCGGAATCGTGGAAACACTAGCACCCAAATCACATAAAGCAAAATACTCATAATTTTTAATTTTGATTTTGATGGTAGGTTCCCATTCATCATGCAATTTTCTAGGAGTTGATACTTCTAATTCCAACTTATCATCTAAATCTTTCATCATAGCATCAACAATATGTTTAGTAAAAGCTTTATTTTGTTTATAAGCATGGGGTGAATTAATAATGGATTGCAACAAAGAAATGCAATCAATCAAGGAACAACTATAATAATTAAAGTCTTTGTAATCCAAGATAGTGGGCACGTCGCTAGCTAAAGTCTTGACCTCTCCAAACCCACTTTTATCAATTTCTCAACAAGATTTTCACCCTCCGAAATATTGGGACACCTTCTACCTAAAGTTGACCCTTCTTTAGTCCCTTTATCATCAAGTTGAACTTTACTAAATAAGGAATCAATGGAAGAAACACCAATCATTTTAATGCCTTCATCATTTTTATCTTTTAGGGAGATTGGTTTAGCAGCCATTTGATTTACTAGAGTAGCTTGTGCATCGGATATTTTTCCTAGCAAACTTTCAACAAAAGCATACTTAGATTGGAGATTGCAGACTTCTCTATTAATATCATCGAGTTGTTTTGTTATAGCATCAAGCACAACAGAGTGTTCTTTGAGTTCTTCGGTAAAATAATTATTATGCTCAAATTGTGTAGTCATATACTGCTTAGTACTTTTCTCAATTTCAAGCAAAATATTGGGGTAAGGAACATCATAATATTTTATTTGTGGCATCATGACTATGAAAACAAAAAAAACACGTAAAAACCAGACCCGGCAAGAAAAACGGCGAACGAAAAAGAGGGCGAATAAAACGGCAAATTTTGTGAAGTGGGGGAGATGAAAACGAGAGGAAAATGGCAAATAATGTAAATTGCGAGGAGATAATATTTGTGATTAGGAACCTGGTATATGTTGAAGGTGCTCCCCGGCAACGGCGCCAGAAAATTCCTTTTGATGGCTGCTAAAGCTACGTCGGATTTCCCCCCAAAGAGGAAGGGATGATGCAGTATAGCAGCGGTAGGTATTTCCCTCAGTAATGAAACCAAGGTTATCTAACCAGTAGGAGCACCAAGCAACACAACGTAAACAACACCTGCACACAAATAACAAATACTCGCAACCCACGTGTAAAGGGGGTTGTCAATCCCTTTCGGGTAACGGACGTGAGAGAGATATAAATATTGGTAGATTGATTAATAAATAAGATAAATTGGAGCAAGGTATTTTTGGGTTTTTGGTTTAATAGTTCTGAAATAAAAGCAAAGGAAAAATAGATCGCAAAGGCAAATAATATGAGAAAGAGACCCGAGGGCCGTAGATTTCACTAGTGGCTCCTCTTGAGAAAATAGCAAACGGTGGGAAAACAATTACTGTTGGGCAATTGATAGAACTTCAAATAATCATGACGATATCCAGGCAATGATCATTATATAGGCATCACGTCCAAGATTAGTAGACCGACTCCTGCCTGCATCTACTACTATTACTCCACACATCGACCGTTATCCAGCATGCATCTAGTGTATTAAGTTCATGGAGAAATGGAGTAATGCAATAAGAACGATGACATGATGTAGACAAGATCTATTTATGTAGAAATAGACCCCATCGTTTTATCCTTAGTAGCAATGATACATACGTGTCGGTTCCCCTTCTGTCACTGGGATCAAGCACCGTAAGATCGAACCCACTACAAAGCACCTCTTCCCATGGCAAGATAAAGAGATCAGGTTGGCCAAACAAAACCCAATATCGGAGAAGAAATACGAGGCTATAAGCAATCATGCATATAAGAGATCAAAAGAAGACTCAAATAACTTTCATGGATATAAGAAGATAGATCTGATCATAAACTCAAAGTTCATCGGATCCCAACAAACACACCGCAAAAGAGCTACATCATATGGATCTCCAAGAGACCATTGTATTGATAATTAAAAGAGAGAGATGAAGCCATCTAGCTACTGACTACAGACCCGAAGGTCTACAAGGAACTTCTCACGCATCATCGGAGATGCACCAATGGAAGTGGTGAACCCCTCTGTGATGGTTTCTAGATTAGATCTGGTGAATCTGGACTCTGCGATGGCTGGAATATTGGGGTTTCTGGAATATTGGGGTATTTATAGAGTGCAGAGGCGGTCCCGAGGGCACCCGAGGTGGGCACAACCCACCAGGGCGCGCTTGGGCCTCCTGGCGCGCCCTCGTGGGTTGTGCTCCCCTTGGAGCACCCCTCGAGGTGCTGCCTTGGCCCATTGGGTTTCTTCTAGTCCAAAAAAAATCTCCAAAACATTTCGCTGCATTTGGACTCCGTTTGAAATTGATTTCCTGCTATGTAAAAAACATGCATAAAACATCAAATGGCACTTGGCACTATGCCAATAGGTTAGTACCAAAAATGATATAAAATGACTATAAAATGATTGTAAAACATCCAAGAATGATAATATAACAGCATGGAATAATAAAAAAATTATAGATACGTTGGAGACGTATCACCCCTATATCATGCGACGTCGTGACGTAGTTCTGATGACATCTGTGTTCGGTGTTGACCCCGAACTTGATTGTATCCGGCGTGCTTGGCTTGATAGCCTCCGTCCCGCGTGGGAGCATGCTCTCTTGATGCATAGATCGATCTGGCCTAACCGGCTTTTTTATTCATGTCCTGACATAGATCGTACTTATGGCCCTGATCCGCTGTATCCTTTCCTTTACGGTGGGGAGGTGCGGGCTATTGTACGACATTGCTAGCCGCTTTGTCCCGTCCACTAGCTGGTCGGTCCGGTTGATCGGCCTGGTTGTGCCTCGACGAAATTGGTGCAAGGGCCTCGTCGTCGAATTGGGGCAGCAATTTGCGCCTGGGATATGATACGTCTCCAATGTATCTACTTTTCCAAACACTTTTTCCCTTGTTTTGGACTCTAACTTGCATGATTTGAATGGAACTAACCCGGACCGACGCTGTTTTCAGCAGAACTGCCATGGTGTTGTTTTTGTGCAGAAATAAAAAGTTCTCGGAATCGGCTGAAAATCAATGGAGATTTATTTCAGAAAATATAAAAAATACCTGCAAGAAGATCCACACCTGGGGGCCCACGGGCTGTCCTCGAGGGTGGGGGCGCACCCCCTGCCTCGAGGGCATCCCGATGCCCCACCGACGTATCCCCGGGTCCTATATATTCCGTTTCGTGGAGAAAAAAATCAAAGAAAAAGAATTATCACGTTTTACGAGACGGAGCCACCGCAAAGCCCTAATCTCTCTCGGGAGGGCTGATCTGGAGTCCGTTCGGGGCTCCGGAGAGTGGAGATCATCGCCATCGTCATCATCAACCTTCCTCCATCACCAATTCCATGATGCTCACCGCCGTGCATGAGTAATTCCATCATAGGCTTGCTGGACGGTGATGGGTTGGATGGGATCTATCACGTAATTGAGTTAGTTTTGTTAGGGTTTGATCCCTAGTATCCACTATGTTCTGAGATTGATGTTGCTATGACTTTGCTATGCTTAATGCTTGTCACTAGGGCCCGAGTGCCATGATTTCAGATCTGAACCTATTATGTTTTCATGAATATATGTGTGTTCTTGATCATATCTTGCAAGTCTATAGTCACCTACTATGTGTTATGATCCGGCAACCCCGAAGTGACAATAATCGGGACCACTCCCGGTGATGACCATAGTTTGAAGAGTTCATGTATTCACTATGTGTTAATACTTTGGTCCGGTACTCTATTAAAAGGAGGCCTTAATATCCCTTAGTTTCCAATAGGACCCCGCTGCCATGGGAGGGTAGGACAAAAGTTGTCATGCAAGTTCTTTTCCATAAGCACGTATGTCTATATTCGGAATACATGCCTACATTGCATTGATGAACTGGAGCTAGTTCCGTGTCACCCTAAGTTATAACTTCTACATGATGAATTGCATCCGACATAATTCCCCATCACCGATCCAATGCCTGCGAGCTTTTCCCATATTGCTTGTTGCTTATTTACTTTTCCGTTGCTACTATCACAAAAACTACAAAAACACTATCGTTACTTTTATTGCTGCTACCGCCACTATCATATTACTTTGCTACTAAACTATCCTGCTGCAGATACTAAGTTTCCAGGTGTGGTTGAATTGACAACTCAGCTGCTAATACTTAAGAGTATTCTTTGGCTCCCCTTGTGTCAAATCAATAAATTTGGGTTGAATACTTTACCCTCGAAAACTGTTGCGATCCCCTACACTTGTGGGTTGTCAAGACTTATTTCTGGCGCCGTTGCCGAGGAGCATAGCTCTATTCTTTAAGTCACTTGGGATTTATATCTGTAGATCACTATGAAGAATCTAAAGGACTCAAAAACCAAGATCTTACCTTCAACTACGAGGGGAGGTAAGGAACTGTCATCTAGCTCTGCACTTGATTCTCCTTCTATTATGGGTAAATTTGCGACACCTACTCATGCTATTGAATATGATATGTAGTATGTTCTTGATGATGCCCTTCTGCTATGTATGATGAAACTACTTCTATGCCTTATACTATGCTACTAGGTGAATTTCTAGATGAACAAATTGCTAGGGTTAGGGAGAACGCAAATATTGAAACTGGTGATATTTATGAAAATGATGATGAAGCTTCTCCCAATAGATACGAATTGCCTGTTGTTCCTGAGGGTTATGTTATGGATGAAGAAACTGCTAGAGACTTTCTTGCTTGCAATGATAGATATGATCTTAAGAAATTATTAGCTAAGCTGAAAGAAAAGTCCTTGAATGCTAGAATGAAACATGACCCTGCTTTCACTACTTCACCTATCTGTGTTACTGATAAGGATTAGGAATTCTCTGTTGATCCTGAGTTAATTACTTTGGTTTAATCTGATCCTTTCATGGCTATGAGTCTGAAACTGTTGTGGCACATCTTACTAAGTTGAATGATATAGCCACCCTGTTTACCAACAATGAAAAGATTCGATACTACTATATACTTAAGTTATTTCCTTTCTCGTTAAACGGTGATGCTAAGACTTGGTTTAATTCTCTTGATCCTGGTTGTGTGCGTAGTCCCCGAGATATGATGTATTACTTCTCTGCTAAATATTTTCCCGGTCCTAAGAAACAAGCTGACTTACGGGAAATATAAAACTTTGTGCAAATTGAAGAAGAGAGTCTCCGAGAAGCTTGGGGGAGGCTTCTCCAATTACATAATGCTTTGCCTGATCATCCTCTTGAGATGCGTGATATACTTGATGTCTTTTATAATGGACTAATCGATGATTCCAGAGACCACCTCGATAGTAGTGCTGGTTGTGTTTTCAGGGAAAGAACAGTTGAACAAGGTGAATTACTACTGAATAATATGCTGGCCAATGAAAATAATTGGACACTTCCTGAACCAGCTCCTAAGCCAACTCCCAAGAAAATATGTGTTCTATTCCTCAGTCGTGAAGATATGCAAGAGGCAAAGAAATCTATGAAAGAAAAAGGTATTAAAGCTGAAGATGTCAAGAATTTACCACCTATTGAAGAAATACATGGTCTTGATAACCCGACACAGGTAGTAAAGGTAAATTCTCTCTATAGATTTGATGAAGGTGATATTCCTCGTTATAAGTCTGCTAGCCAATGCTTAGATGAGTTTGACAATTTTATTGTGAAACAAGAAAACTTCAATGCTTATGTTGGTAGACAATTGCAACACAATGCTTATATGATTGAACGTTTGAGTGATTATCTGTCTAGAGCTAAAGGTGAATTGAAACTCATTAGTATACATGCTTCTATGGTCACCACTCAAGTAGAACAAGTACTTAAGGCTCAGAATGATTTGCTCAATGAATTAAATAGTAAGAATAATGATAATGCCATTAGAGTTGTGACTAGAGCTGGCAGAATGACTCAGGAACCTCTGTATCCTAAAGGCCATCCTAAGAGAATTGAGCAAGATTCTCAGAGAGCTAATTTAGATGCACCTAGTTCTTCTAAGAAGAAGAAAAAGAAAAATGATAGGACTTTGCATGCTTCTAGTGAACCTTTGCTGACATACCTGAGAATCCCAATGATATATCTATTTCTGATGCTGAGACACAATCTGGTAATGAACATGAACCTAGTGATAATATTAATGATGATGTTCATGATGATGCTCAACCTAGCAATGATAATGATGTTGAGATAGAACCTGCTGTTGATCTTGATAACCCACAATCAAAGAATCAACGTTATGATAAGAGAGACTTTGTTGCTAGGAAGTACGGTAGGGAAAGAGAACCATGGGTTCAGAAACCCGTGCCTTTTCCTCCGAAACCATCCAAGAAAAAGGATGCTGAGGATTTTGAGCGCTTTGCTGAAATGATTAGACCTATCTTTTTGCGTATGCGTTTAACTGATGTGCTTAAAACAAATCCTTATGCTAAGTACATGAAAGATATTATTACCAATAAAAGAAAGATACCTGAAGTAGAAATTTCCACCATGATTGCCAATTACACTTTTAAGGGTGGAATACCTAAGAAACTAGGAGATCCACGAGTACCTACTATACTTTGCTCCATGAAGAAAAACTATGTTAAAACTGCTTTGTGTGATCTTGGAGCCGGTGTTAGTGTTATGCCTATCTTTTTATATCGTAGACTTGACTTGAGTAAGTTGACACCTACTGAATCTTTGCAAATGGCTGATAAATCAACTGCTATACCTGACGGTATTTATGAGGATGTGCCTGTTGTAGTTGCAAATGTTACTATTCTAACGGACTTTGTTATACTTGATAGTATGTCTATTATCTAACACACAGCGAGGGGAGTCAGCACCTGGTGATACGTCTCCAACGTATCTACTTTTCCAAACACTTTCGCCCTTGTTTTGGACTCTAACTTGCATGATTTGAATGGAACTAACCCGGGCCGACGCTGAACTGCCATGGTGTTGTTTTTGTGCAGAAATGAAAAGTTCTCGGAATCGCCTGAAAATCAACGGAGGTTTATTTCAGAAAATATAGAAAATACCTGCAAGAAGATCCACACCTGGGAGCCCACGGGTTGTCCTCGAGGGTGGGGGGCGCGCCCCCTGCCTCGAGGGCACCCCGATGCCCCACCGACGTATCCCTAGGTCCTATATATTCCGTTTCGTGGAGAAAAAAACCAGAGAAAAAGAATTATCGCATTTTACGAGTCGGAGCCGCCGCCAAGCCCTAATCTCTCTCGGGAGGGCTGATCTAGAGTCCGTTCGGGGCTCCGGAGAGTGGAGATCATCGTCATCGTCATCATCAACCTTCCTCCATCACCAATTCCATGATGCTCACCGCCGTGCGTGAGTAATTCCATCGTAGGCTTGCTGGACGGTGATGGGTTGGATGGGATCTATCATGTAATCGAGTTAGTTTTGTTAGGGTTTGATCCCTAGTATCCACTATGTTCTGAGATTGATGTTGCTATGATTTTGCTATGCTTAATGCTTGTCACTAGGGCCCGAGTGCCATGATTTCAGATCTGAACCTATTATGTTTTTCATGAATATATGTGTATTCTGATCCTATCTTGCAAGTCTATAGTCACCTACTATGTGTTATGATCCGGCAATCCCGAAGTGACAATAATCGGGACCACTCCCGGTGATGACCATAGTTTGAGGAGTTCATGTATTCACTATGTGTTAATGCTTTGGTCCGGTACTCTATTAAAAGGAGGCCTTAATATCCCTTAATTTCCGATAGGACCCCGCTGCCACGGGAGGGTAGGACAAAAGATGTCATGCAAGTTCTTTTTACATAAGCACGTATGACTATATTCGGAATACATGCCTACATTGCATTGATGAACTGGAGCTTGTTCTGTGTCACCCTAGGTTATAACTTCTACATGATGAATTGCACCCGACATAATTTCCCATCACCGATCCAATGCCTAGGAGTTTTACCTATATTGCTAGTTGCTATTTACTTTTCTGTTGCTTATATCACAAAAACTACAAAAACATTATCTTCACTTTTATTGCTGCTACCACCACTATCATATTACTGTGCTACTAAACTATCTTGCTGCAGATACTAAGTTTCCAGGTGTGGTTGAATTGACAACTCAGCTGCTAATACTTAAGAGTATTCTTTGGCTCCCCTTGTGTCGAATCAACAAATTTGGGTTTAATACTTTACCCTCGAAAACTGTTGCGATCCCCTACACTTGTGGGTTATCAAGACTATTTTCTGGCGCCATTGTCGGGGAGCATAGCTCTATTCTTTAAGTCACTTCGGATTTATATCTGTTTATCACTATGAAGAATTTGAAGGACTCAAAAACCAAGATCTTACCCTCAACTACGTGGGGAGGTAAGGAATTGCCATCTAGCTCTGCACTAGATTCTCCTTCTGTTATGAGTAAACTTGTGACTCCTACACCTGCTATTGAATCTGATATGTCGTATGTTCTTGATGATGCTACTTCTGCTATGTATGATGAAACTACCTCTATGCCTGATACTGTGCCACTTGGTGAATTTCTAGATGAACAAATTGCTAAGGTTAGGGAGAGTGCATATGTTGATGATATTTATGAAAGTGATGATGAAAGTACTCCCAATAGATATGAATTGCCTGTTGTGCCTGAGGGTTATGTTATGGATGAAGAAACTGCTAGAGACTTTCTTGCTTGCAATGATATATATGATCTTAAGAAGTTATTAGCTAAGCTGAAAGAAAAGTCCTTGAATGCTAGAATGAAACATGACCCTGCTTTTGCTACTTCACCTATATGTGTCAAAGATAAGGATTATGAATTCTCTGTTGATCCAGAGTTAATTACTTTTGTTGAATCTGATCCTTTCCATGGCTATGAGTCTGAAACTGTTGTGGCACATCTTACCAAGTTGAATGATATAGCCACCATGTTTACCAATGATGAAAAGATTTGCTACTACTATATCCTTAAGTTGTTTCCGTTCTCGTTAAAGGGTGATGTTAAGACTTGGTTTAATTCTCTTCATCCTGGTTGTGTGCATAGTCCCCAGGATATGATGTATTACTTTTCTGCTAAATATTTTCCCGCTCATAAGAAACATGCTGCCTTACGGGAAATATATAAATTTGCTCAAACTAAAGAAGAGAGTCTCCCACAAGCTTGGGGGAGGCTTCTCCAGTTACTTAATGCTTTGCCTGATCATCCTCTTGAGATGCATGATATACTTGATGTCTTATAATGGACTAACTGATGCTTCCAGAGACCACCTGGATAGTTGGTTGTGTTTTCAGGGAAAGAACAGTTGAACAAGCTGAATTACTATTGAATAATATGCTAGCCAATGAGAATAATTGGACACTTCCTGAACCAGCCCCTAAGCCAACTCCGAAGAAGAGAGGTGTTTTATTTCTTAGTCCTGAAGACATGCAAGAGGCAAAGAAATCTATGAAAGAAAAAGGTATTAAAGCTGAAGATGTTAAGAATTTACCGCCTATTGAAGAAATACATGGTCTTGCTAACCCGACGCATGTAGTAAGGTAAATTCTCTTTATAGATTTGATGAAAGTGATATTCCTCGTTATAAGTCTGCTAGCCAATGCTTAGATGAGTTTGACAATTTATTGTGAAACAAGAAAACTTCAATGCTTATGTCGGTAGACAATTACAACACAATGCTCATATGATTGAACGCTTGAGTGATTATCTGTCCAGTGCTAAAGATGAACTGGAACTCATTAGTATACATGCTTCCATGGTCACCACTCAAGTAGAACAAGTACTTAAGGCTCAGAATGATTTGCTCATTGAATTAAATAGTAAGAATAATGACTATGCTGTTAGAGTTGCAACTAGAGGTGGTAAAATGACTCAGGAACCTCTGTATCCTGAAGGCCATCCTAAGAGAATTGAGCAAGATTCTCAGAGAGCTAATTTAGATGCACCTAGTTCTTCCAAGAAGAAGAAATAAAATGATAGGATTTTGCATGCTTCTAGTGAACTTGTAGCTCACCCACCTGAGAATCCCAATGGTATATCTGTCTCTGATGCTGAGACACAATCTGGTAATGGACCTGAACCTAGTGATAATGTTAATGATGATGTTCATGTTGATGCTCAACCTAGCAATGATAATGATGTAGAGATTGAACCTGCTGTTGATCTTGATAACCCACAATCAAAGAATCAACGTTATGATAAGAGAGACTTTGTTGCTAGGAAGCATGGTAGGGAAAGAGAACCATGGGTTCAAAAACCCATGCCTTTTCCTCCAAAACCATCCAAGAAAAAGGATGATGAGGACTTTGAGCGCTTCGCTGAAATGATTAGACCTATCTTTTTGCGTATGCGTTTGACTGATGTACTTAAAACAAATCCTTATGCTAAGTATATGAAAGATATTATTACCAACAAAAAAAGATACCTGAAGTAGAAATCTCCACCATGCTTTCCAATTACACTTTTGAGGGTGGAATGCCTAAGAAATTAGGAGATCCAGGAGTACCTACTATACCTTGCTCCATTAAGAGAAACTATGTTAAAACTGCCTTGTGTGATCTTGGAGCCGGTGTTAGTTTTATGCCTCTCTCTTTATATCGTAGACTTGACTTGAGTAAGTTGACACCTACTGAAATATCTTTGCAAATGGCTGATAAATCAACTGCTATACCTATCGGTATTTGTGAGGATGTGCCTGTTGTAGTTGCAAATGTTACTATTCTAACGGACTTTGTTATACTTGATATTCTCGAGGATGATAGTATGTCTATTTTTCTTTGAAGACCTTTTTTGAATATTGCAGGGGCTGTTATTGATTGCAACAAAGGCAATTTCACTTTTCATGTCAATGGTAATGAGCATACGGTACACCTTCCGAGGAAACAACCTCAGGTCTATAGTATCAATTATATTGGAAAACTTCAACTATTACTATTGGAGGTTTTGAGTTTCCTATTCCTAGTATCAAGAAGGCATATGACATACTTATTGTTGGGGACATACATATCCCCATTGAGGTAACATAGTGTTATTCGAAAATTCTCCGGTTTCATGTTACACGGAAAGAGTTTATTAACAAGACCTGATCAACCTTGTTAATGGATTCCTTTTGATGAACATGGGATAGGTGAATCTAGATAGCACAAACCTTCTGTACCCCCCTTTTACTTTCTATTAATTAGGTTAAATAAAACAAAAATAGCATTATCTGTCTGTTTCCAGACTTATCCGTGCAATAAAAAAATATCCCGAAAATAAAAGTTCTCCAAATGCCATGAAAATGAAATATGATATTTTCTAGAATATTTAAAAAATTATGGCACTGAACACACAGCGAGGGGAGCCAGCGCGTGGCCTCGAGGGCACAGGGCGCGCCCCCTTCACAGGGCGCGCCCCCTGCCTCGAGGGCCCCACGTGGCCCCCCTCCACTTATCCTTTCACCCATTCCCTTCTTCTTCCTCCCAAAAAAATCCCCAACCAGCTCAAACCCCAGTTCTAGCTTGTTTTATTGCCATTTTCGATCTCCTTGCTCAAAGCACCATTCACCAAACTGTTTGGGGAGATTGTTCCTTGGTATGTGACTCCTCCATTGGTCCAATTAGTTTTTGTACTAGTGCTTTATTTGTTGCAAATTTATGCTGTTGTGGTGACCTTGTTCTTGAGCTTGCATGTCAAATTTTCTTGGTCCCAAGTAGTTCTAATGCATGATATAGCTTCTAGGCACTTGTAGGAGTTGTTGCTATCATTCTTGTTGAGTTTGGTTAACTTTTATTTGCGAGTTACAAAAAAATTCAGAAAAATGTCTAGGAAAAACTTCCAAGGTGGTCCTTCAAGGAAGCAAGGATCGAGGCTCGCGTTCCGTGAGCTCGACGATGAACCACCGAGGGATGCTGATGTACGGCCTTGTGAATGGCCGTCAGATGAATTTATGAGTCAAGCGGGCATCAAAGATGAATTTTACGTATATGTGCGTAACGCTGACCTCAAGGGCTTCTTGCAAGATAAGTGCCTCCAATACTGTGGCTTGACTGATAGCTTTGTGAGAAGGTTTACATTTTCATCTTCACGTAATTCTCACACTGTCTTGTTTGATCTATATGATAAATCTTATACCATGGACTTAGAGGATTTTAATGAGGCCTGCAAGCTCCCACAGTGGGGCAGTATGAGTGATCCTCGTAAATCTGAATTTAGAGAATTCCTAGCTAGTATTACAGTGGGGTATCCAGGGACATCACACAAGCCACCACTGGGAGCATACATTTTCCTGCTATACATTACTTTGCTCTCTTTATCGGTAGATGCTTAAATGGTAAATATGAGGCTTGTCACATGTGTGTCCCTGATCTTAGCGTTCTCAGGAGTGCTGTACTAGGTGATAGGCAATATAATCTGGGAGCTATTGTTGCACGTAGGCTACACCATAATGGTTCTAATGAAGATTTATTTGGTGGGATCTATGCTACTCGCCTAGCCCGCTATCATGGTGTGTCTGTGCACCCATACGATGACCCCTTACCTATTGTTTATTTAGACTGTAATGCTATGGCTAGTGACCGGTTTATAGAGTGGGATAATCAAACTCTCAAATATCGACTAATCTTCAACCGGCAACATGCCATCCCTATTGTTCTTCATGCCCCTACTTTGTTTAACTTTCAGGAAAAAGGAAGACACGCTATAACTATGGAGGAGGCAAATGCCTATTATAACATGACGGAGGCAAACCGCCTTCGAGCTGTAGCTCAGCAGGCAGCATCTGCTGCATCTCAGTACGACCCCAACTACAACTTTGGATATCCGTCAGGCCAGTACTGGCCATAGACCAACTTAGGCCAAAAGCTTAAGCTTGGGGGAGTACATGTTTCTCACTGACTTACATTCATGTTCACACACTTATTCTAGTTGTCGGTGCTCACACTCTTTCACTGTACCATCCATGCTTAGTTTAAATTTCTTTTTCTTAGTCTTTTTCTTGTGCCCTAGAAAAAACCCAGAAAAACAAAAAAATATTAGTTGTAGCTTCTAGCAAGTTTACTTTCTTTGCTTGAAGTAGTAACTAAAAATGAAAACCCAAAAATATTTCCCGTTCTTCTTTTGCTTGTTGGGAGCTTTCCCGTGTAAATAGTTTCTTTTCTTTTCTTTAGGGGTTAAGAGTAGAAGACCATGATTGAAAATGCTTAGTGGCTCTCATATGCTTTGTTGTTGATTTAACCTTGAGCCATATTACCTTGTCTTCTCTCTTGTATCAAAATGTCTACAGATTCCAGCTTAGTCCAATGCACGTGCACCATTATTATTTTACACACCGTTCGGTCGTGCGAGTGAAAGGCAATAAGGATGATATATGATTAACTAATTGAGATGAGAAAAGCTGGTATGAACTCGACCTCTCTTGTTTTTGTAAATATGATAGCTCGTCGTTCTTGATTCAGCTTGTTATGAATGAAACATGTTTGCAATGACAATTAGAGATAAGAGCTGCTTATGCCATGTTTAATTAGCTGAGAGTTTATAATGGTCTATCTTGCGTGCCAACATGATATTAAAATGGTTGTGATGTGGTATGATGGGTGGTATCCTCCTCTGAACGATTTAAGTGACTCGAGTTGGCACATGTTCACGCATGTAGTTGAAACAAATCAACATAGCCTTCACGATATTTATGTTCATGATGATTTAAATCCTACTCATGCTTGCATTCATTGTTGATTAATTTTAATGCATGTGTCCACCATACCTTCCCAGTCTCTTCGTTGTTTCTCTCTAGCTGGTCGCTTCCCAGTCTCTTTCTAGCCTTCACCTGTACTAAGCGGGAATGATGCGTGTGCATCCACTTCCATAAACCCCAAAGTTATTCCACATGAGTCCACCATACCTTCCTATATGCAGTATATACCTGCCGTTCCAAGTAAATTTGTATGTGCCAAACTCTAAACCTTCAAATGAAATTCTGTTTTGTATGCTCAAACAGCTCATGTATCAACTAGGGATGTCTATATCTTCCATGCTAGGTGGGTTATTCTCATGATGAGTGGACTCCGCTCATCTTTCACGAGAAAATGCTGGTAACCGGGATGCCCAGTGCCATGCTTAAATCATAATAATTAAACAAAACTCCCCCAGGGCTATTGCTTGTTTGGACGGTAACCCGTGGATTCGGCTGGCCATGGAGTGTGCTTGTTGGTGGTTGGGGGAGAATAAACTTTACCATTCTGTTTGGGAACCGCCTATAATGTGCGTAGCATGGGAGATATTGAGATTCTTGGTTGTTATGTTGACAATGAAAGTATACCGCTCAAAATGTTATTCAATGTCTATTTAAAAGCGAGCGATGGCACCTCTACAAATCCCTGCTTCCCTATGCGAAGGGCCTATCTATTTACTTTTATGCAGAGTCATCACCCTCTTATCAAAAAGCGCCAGTAGGAGAGCACCTCTGTCGTTGCATGTATTACTATTAATTTGCATTGAGTATGATCATGACTGGATCTCTTTTACCATGAATTACAATGTCTAGTCAGTCCTTGATCTTTAAAGGTGCTCTGCATTTATGTTTTGCGGTCTCAGAAAGGGCCAGCAAGATACCATCCTGTTATATCATATCATGATTGTTTTGAGAAGTGTTGTCATCCCAGGTTTATTATTATTGCTCGCTAGTTGATTATGCCATTGATGTGAGTAGTCTTGAGACCTGAAAGTTATTGAGAATGTGGTCAGTTCATGATCTTGTTGAAAACCTGAATGCTAGCTTACATATTTACAACAACAAGAGTTTGTCAAAGTTTTTCTTTATCACTTTCAGTTTATCAACTGAATTGCTTGAGGACAATCAAAGGTTTAAGCTTGGGGGAGTTGATACGTCTCCAACGTATCTACTTTTCCAAACACTTTTGCCCTTGTTTTGGACTCTAACTTGCATGATTTGAATGGAACTAACCCGGACTGACGTTGTTTTCAGCAGAACTGCCATGGTGTTGTTTTTGTGCAGAAATAAAAAGTTCTCGGAATCGCCTGAAAATCAACGGAGATTTATTTCAGAAAATATAAAACATACCTGCAAGAAGATCCACACCTGGGGGCCCACGGGCTGTCCTCGAGGGTGGGGGGGGGGGGCACCCCCCTGCCTCGAGGGCACCCCGATGCCCCACTGACGTATCCCCAGGTCCTATATATTCCGTTTCATGGAGAAAAAAATCTGAGAAAAAGAATTAACGCGTTTTACGAGACGGAGCCGCCGCCAAACCCTAATCTCTCTCGGGAGGGCTGATTTGGAGTCCGTTCGGGGCACCGAAGAGTGGTGATCATCGCCATTGTCATCATCAACCTTCCTCCATCACCAATTCCATGATGCTCACCGCCGTGCGTGAGTAATTCCATCGTAGGCTTGCTGGACGGTGATGGGTTGGATGGGATTTATCATGTAATCGAGTTAGTTTTGTTAGGGTTTGATCCCTAGTATCCACTATGTTCTGAGATTGATGTTGCTATGACTTCGCTATGCTTAATGCTTGTCACTAGGGCCCGAGTGACATGATTTTAGATCTGAACCTATTATGTTTTCATGAATATATGTGTGTTCTTGATCCTATCTTGCAAGTCTATGGTCACCTACTATGTGTAATGATCTGGCAACCCTGAAGTGGCAATAATCGGGACCACTCCTCGTGATGACCATAGTTTGAGGAGTTCATGTATTCACTATGTGTTAATGCTTTAGTCCGGTACTCTATTAAAAGGAGGCCTTAATATCCCTTAATTTCCAATAGGACCCCACTGCCACAAGAGGGTAGTACAAAAGATGACATGCAAGTTCTTTTCCATAAGAACGTATGACTATTATTCGGAATACATGCCTACATTGCATTGATGAACTAGAGCTAGTTCTGTGTGACCCTAGGTTATAACTTCTACATGATGAATTGCATCCGACATAATTCCTCATCACCGATCCAATGCCTACGAGCTTTTCCCATATTGCTTGTTGCTTATTTACTTTTCCGTTGCTACTATCTCAAAAACTAAAAAAACACTATCATTACTTTTATTGTTGCTACTGCCACTATCATATTACTTTGCTACTAAACTATCCTGCTGCAGATACTAAGTTTCCAGGTGTGGTTGAATTACAACTCAGATGCTAATACTTAAGAGTATTCTTTGGCTCCCCTTGTGTCGAATCAACAAATTTGGGTTTAATACTTTACCCTCGAAAACTGTTGTGATCCCCTACACTTGTGGGTTATCACTGGCGACCTTGTTTATGCTTCTGTGGTGACCTTGTTTTTGAGCTTGCATGTCAAATTTTCTTGGTCCCAAGTAGTTCTAATGCATGATATAGTCTCTAGGCACTTATAGGAGTGGTTGCTATCAATCTTATTGAGTTTGGTTAACTTTTATTTTGAGTTACTAAAAATTTCAGAAAATTTCAGAAAAATGCATAGGAAAAACTTCCAAGGTGGTTCTTCAAGGAAGCAAGAACCGAGGCTCGCGTTCCGTGAGCCGGATGATGAACTACCGAGGGAAGCTGACGTGCGGCCTTGTGAATGGCCATCAGATGACTTCATGGATCAGGTTGGCATCAAGGACGAATTTTACGCATACGTGCGCAGCGCTGACCTCGAGGGCTTCATACAAGATAAGTGCCCTCAATATTGTGGCTTGACTGATAGCTTTGTGAGAAGGTTTAAATTTTCATCTTCGCGTAATTCTCACAATGTCCTGTTTGACCTATATGATAAATCTTATACCATGGACTTAGAGGATTTTAATGATGCTTGCAAGCTCCTGATGTCTACTACACAACCTTCTTCTTGTAGACGTTGTTGGGCCTCCAAGTGTAGAGGTTTGTAGGACAGTAGTAAATTTCCCTCAAGTGGATGACCTAAGGTTTATCAATCCGTGGAGGCGTAGGATGAAGATGCTCTCTCTCAAACAACCCTGCAACCAAATAACAAAGAGTCTCTTGTGTTCCCAACACACCCAATACAATGGTAAATTGTATAGGTGCACTAGTTCGGCAAAGAGATGGTGATACAAGTGCAATATGGATGGTAGATATTGGTTTTTGTAAACTGAAAATATAAAAACAGCAAGGTAGCAAGTGAGTAAACGTGAGCATAAACGGTGTCGCAATGATAGTAGACAAGGCCTAGGGTTCATACTTTCACTAGTGCAAGTTCTCTCAACAAGGATAACATAATTGGATCATATTACTAGCCCTCAACATGCAACAAAGAGTCAATCCAAAGTAACTAATAACGGAGAACAAACAAAGAGATTATGGTAGGGTACAAAACCACCTCAAAGTTATTCTTTCTGATCGATCTATTCAAGAGTCTGTAGTAACGTTCAATCTATCATAGAGTTCGTACTAGAATAACACCTTAAGACACAAATCAACCAAAACCCTAATGTCACCTAGATACTCCATTGTCACCTCAAGTATCCGTGGGCATGATTATACAATATGCATCACACAATCTCAGAAACATCTATTTAACCAAGACATAGAACTTCAAAGAGTGCCCCAAAGTTTCTACCGGAAAGTCAAGACGAAAACGTGTGCCAACCCCTATGCATAGATTCCCAAGGTCATGGAAGCCGCAAGTTGATCACCAAAACATACATCAAGTGAATCACACGATATCCCATTGTCACCACAGATAAGCACATGCAAGACATACATCAAGTGTTCTCAAATCCTTAAAGACTCAATCCGATAAGATAACTTCAAAGGGAAAACTCAATCCATTACAAGAGAGTAGAGGGGGAGAGGCATCATAAGATGCAACTATAATAGCAAAGCTCGCGATACATCAAGATCGTGCCATCTCAAGAACATGAGAGAGAGAGAGAGAGAGAGAGAGAGATCAAACACATAGCTACTGGTACATACCCTCAGCCCCGAGGGTGGACTACTCCCTCCTCGTCATGGAGAGCACCGGGATGATGAAGATGGCCACCGGTGAGGGTTCCCTCCTCTGGCAGGGTGCCGAAACGGGGTCTAGATTGGTTTTTGGTGGCTACAGAGGCTTTCAACAGCGAAACTCCCGATCTAGGTTAATTTCCGAAGGTTTCAGTATTTATTGAATTTTTTGGCATAGGGCACAAGTCAGGGAGGTCTCTGGGCCGTCCACGAAATAGGGCGGCGCCACCACCTGCCCAGGGCGCGCCCGCACCCTCGTGGCAAGCCCGTGGCTCTCCTGGCAAGCCCGTGGCTCTCCTGGCCCAACTCTTTTACTTCGGGGGCTTCTTTTGGTCCAGAAAAAATCATCAAAAATTGGCACGCCAATTGGACTCCGTTTGATATTTCTTTTCTGTAAAACTCAAAACAAGGAAAAAAAAACAGAAGTTGGCACTCGGCTCTAGGTTAATAGGTTAGTATCAAAAATCATATAAAAGTGTATAAAAATCCCATAAAACATCTTAGAAGGATAATATAATAGCATGGAACAATAAAAAATTATAGATACGTTGGAGACGTATCAAGCATCCCCAAGCTTAATTCCTGCTTGTCCTCGAGTAGGTAAATGATAAAACAATTTTTTTTGATGTGGAATGCTACCTAACATAATTTTCAATGTAATTCTCTTAATTGTGGCATGAATGTTCAGATATGAAAGATTCAAGACAAAAGCCTATATTGACATAAGAAATAATAACACTTCAAGCATAGTAACAAAGCAATCATGTCTTCTCAAAATACTATGGCTAAAGAAAGTTATCCCTACAAAATCACATAGTCTGGCTATGCTCCCTCTTCATCACACAAACTATTCATATCATGCACAACCCCGGTTTCAGCCAAGCACTTGTTTTCATACTCTATTCTTTCAAACCTTTCAACCTTCACGCAATACATGAGCGTGAGCCATGGACATAGCACTATGGGTGGAATAGAGAGGTGGTTGTGGAGAAGACAAAAAGGAGGGAGATAGTCTCACATTGACTAGGCGTATCAACGGGCTATGGAGATGCCCATCAATAGATATCAATGTGAGTGAGTAGGGATTGCCATGCAACGGATGCACTAGAGCTAAATATGTATGAAACCTCAACAAAAGAAACTAGTGGGTGTGCATCCAACTTGCTTGCTCACGATGACCTAGGGCATTTGAGGAAGCCCATCATTGGAATATACAAATCAAGTTCTATAATGAAAATTCCCACTAGTATATGAAAGTGACTAAGCATGAGACTCTCTATCATGAAGAACATGGTGCTACTTTGAAGCACAAGTATGGAAAAAGATAGTAGGAATTGTCCCTTTTTATGTTTCTTTTTTTTATTTTCTCTCTTTTTTCTTTTTTTCTTTTTTGTGTGGAGGGGATTTATTGATTTAGCCTTTCCTCATATGTGACAATGCTCTAATAATGATGATCATCACACTTTCATTGAATTACAACTCGATATTACAACTCGATACTAGAACAAGTATGACTCTATATGAATGCCTCCGGCGGTGTACCGACATGGGCAATGAATCAAGAGTGACATGTATGAAAAATTATGCATGGTGGCTTTGCCACAAATACGATGTAAACTACATGATCATGCATGGCAATATGACAATATGATGTGTTTCATATGAACGGAATGATGGAAAGTTTCATGGCAATATATCTCGGAATGGCTATGGAAATGCCATGATAGGTAGGTATGGTGGCTGTTTTGAGGAATATATATGGTGGCTGTTTTGAGGAAGGATATATAGTGGGTGTATGGTACCGGCGAAAGTTGCGCGATACAAGAGAGGCTAGCAATGGTGGAAGGGTGAGAGTGCGTATAATCCATGGACTCAACATTAGTCATAAAGAACTCATATACTTATTGCAAAAATCTACGAGTCATCAAAACAAAGCAATCAACGCATGCTCCTAGGGGGGGATGTTGGTAGGAGTTAACCATCGCGCCCCCCCGATATCCACACAAAGGTTGACACTTTACAAATACCTCATGCTCTAACTTCGTCACATAGCGGTTCACCATACGTGCATGCTACGGGAATCACTAACCTTAACACAAGCAATTTTCAATTTCATAATAACTCCACTAGCATGACTCTAATATCACTATCCTCATATCTCAAAACAATTATCAAGCATCCAACTTCTCATCATATTCAATGCACTTAGTGTGGAAGTTTTTACTACATTGATCTTGGATGTCTATCATGTGAAGGCTATTTTTATAGCCAAAGCACATTACCATGATGTTTTAATAGAATCTCTAAAAGATATAAGTGAAGCATGAGAGATCAACAATTTCTGCAAAATAAAATTACCACCGTGCTCTAAAAGATATAAGTGAAGCACTAGAGCAAAAACTATTCAACTCAAAAGATATAAGTGAAGCACATAGAGTGTTATATCAATTTCTAGGCCATATTTAACTCTCTAAAATAGGTGTGTCCAGCAAGGATAATTGTGTCAAACTAACAAGCAAAGACTCAAATTATACAAGACGCTCCAAGTAAAACACATATCAAGTGGTGAATAAAAATATAGCTCCGAGTATAGTTACCGATGGATGAAGACGAGAGAGGGGATGCCTTCCCGGGGCATCCCCAAGCTTAGGCCTTTGGTTGTCCTTGAATTTTACTTGGGGTGCCTTGGGCATCCCCAAGCTTAGGCCCTTTCTACTCTTTGTTCCATAGTCCATCAAAGCAATACTCAAAACTTGAAAACTTCACAACACAAAACTTAGACAAAAATCTCATGAGCTCCGTTAGTATAAGAAAGCAAACCACCACTCAAAGGTACTGCAATGAATTCATTCTTTGTTTATATTGGTGTTAAACCTACTGTATTCCAACATCTCTATGATTCGTACTTCCCAATACTACTCATAGATGCATTGAAATAAGCAAACAACACACGAAAAACATAATTTGTCAAAAACAGAACAGTCTATAGTAATCTACAGGTTTCGCATACTTCTGCAAGTCCAAAAAATTCAAACTAAATTGTGAAAAGTGAGGAATTTTTCTATTAATCATTTGCAAAAAGAATCAACTAAATAGCACACTCGAGTAAAATCTGGTGACCATTCTAGCGAGCGCTAACGATTCTGTTTTTCACAGCAAGATCATATAAACTTCACACAAGTCTTCCCAAAGGTTCTACTTGGCACAAACACTAATTAAAACACAAAACCACATCTAAACAGAAGCTAGATGAAATATTTATTCCTATACAGAAGAAAAAACAAAGGAACTAAAATAAAGTTGGGTTGCCTCCCAACAAGCGATATCGTTTAACGCCCCTAGCTAGGCATGATGATTTCAATGATGCTCGCATAAAAGATAAGAATTTAAACATAAAGAGAGCATCATGAAGAATATGACTAGCACATTTAAGTCTAACCCACTTCCTATGCATAGGGATTTTGTGAGCAAACAACTTATGGGACCAATAATAAACTAGCATAGGAAAGCAAAACAAGCATAACTTCAAATCTTTAAGCACATAGAGAGGAAACTTGATATTATTGCAATATGTAGAAGCATATGATCCTCTCTCATAATAATTTTTAGTAGCATCATGAATGAATTCAGCCATATAACTAGCACATAAAGCATTCTTTTCATGATCTACTTGCATAGAAATTTTACTACTACCATCATAAGCAAAATTCTTCTCATTCATAGTAGTGGGAGCAAACTCAACAAAATAACTATCATGTGAAGCATAAACCAATTGAAAATTAAAATCATGATTATCTTTATTCTTTATAGCATACGTGTCATCACAATAATCATCATACATAGCAACTTTGTTCTCATAATCAATTGGAACCTCTTCCGAAATAGTGGATTCATCACTAAATAAAGTCATGACCTCACCAAATCCACTTTCATCAATATAATCATCATAAATAGGAGACATGATTTCATCACAATAAATTTTCTCATTAAAACTTGGGGGGACTAAAAATATCATCTTCATCAAACATAGCTTCCCCAAGCTTGTGGCTTTGCATATCATTAACATCATGGGTATTCAAAGAATTCATACTAACAACATTTCAATCATGCTCATCATGCACACATTTTATGCCAAGCATTCTATGTAATTACTCTTCTAGTACTTGAGCACAATTTTCCTTCCCATCATTCTCACGAAAGATATTAAAAAGATGAAGCATAAGAGGTAACCTTAATTCCATTTTTTTGTAGTTTTCTTTTATAAACTAACTAGTGACAAAACAAGAAACTAAAAGATTCGGTTGCAAGATCTAAAGATATACCTTCAAGCACTAACCTCCCCGTCAACGGCGCTAGAAAAGAGCTTGATGTCTACTACACAACCTCCTTCTTGTAGACGTTGTTGAGCCTCCAAGTGCAGAGATTTGTAGGACAATAGCATATTTCCCTCAAGTGGATGACCTAAGGATTATCAATCCGTGGGAGGCGTAGGATGAAGATGGTCTCTCTCAAACAACCCTGCAACCAAATAACAAAGAGTCTCTTGTGTCCCCAACACACCTAATACAATGGTAAATTGTATAGGTGCACTAGTTCGGCAAAGAGATGGTGATACAAGTGCAATATGGATGGTAGATATTGGTTTTTCTAAACTGAAAAATATAAAAACAAAAAGGTAGCAAGTGGTAAACATGAGCATAAATGGTGTCGCAATGATAGTAGACAAGGCCTAGGGTTCATACTTTCACTAGTGCAAGTTCTCTGAACAAGGATAACATAATTTTATCATATTACTAGCCCTCAACATGCAAGAAAGAGTCACTCCAAAGTAACTAATAGCGGAGAACAAACGAAGAGATTATGGTAGGGTACGAAACCACCTCAAAGTTATTCTTTTTGTTTGATCAATTCAAGAGTCTGTAGTAACATTCAATCTATCATAGAGTTCGCACTAGAATAACACCTTAAGACACAAATCAACCAAAACCCTAATGTCACCTAGATACTCCATTGTCACCTCAAGTATCCGTGGGCATGATTATACGATATGCATCACACAATCTCAGAAACATCTATTCAACCAACACATAGAACTTCAAAGAGTGCCCCAAAGTTTCTACCAGAAAGAAAAGATGAAAACATGTGCCAACCTCTATGCATAGACTCCCAAGGTCACGGAAGCCTAAAGTTGATCACCAAAACATACATCAAGTGAATCACGTGATATCCCATTGTCACCACAGATAAGCACATGCAAGACATACATCAAGTGTTCTCAAATCCTTAAAGACTCAATCCGATAAGATAACTTCAAAGGGAAAACTCAATCCATTACAAGAGAGTAGAGGGGGAGAAGCATCATAAGATCCAACTATAATTGCAAAGCTCGCGATACATCAAGATTGTGCCATCTCAAGAACACGAGAGAGAGAGAGAGAGAGAGAGAGAGAGAGAGAGAGATCAAACACATAGCTACTGGTACATACCCTCAGCCCCGAGGGTGGACTACTCCCTCCTCGTCATGGAGAGCGTCGGGATGATGAAGATGGCCACCGGTGAGGGTGCCCCCTCTGGCAGGGTGCCGGAACGGGGTCTAGATTGGTTTTTGGCGGATACAGAGGCTTTCGGCGGCGGAACCCCCGATCTAGGTTAATTTCCGAAGGTTTCAATATTTACAGGATTTTTTGGCGTATGGCACAAGTCAGGGAGGTCTCCGGGCCGTCCACGAGATAGGGCGGCGCCACCACCTGCCCTGGGCGCGCCCCCACCCTCGTGGACAACCCGTGGCTCTCCTGGCCCAACTCTTTTACTTCGGGGGCTTCTTTTGGTCCACAAAAAATAATCAAAAATTGGCACGTCAATTGGACTCCGTTTGATATTCCTTTTCTGTAAAACTCAAAAACAAGGAAAAAACAGAAACTGGCACTGGGCTCTAGGTTAATAGGTTAGTACCAAAAATCATATAAAAGTGTATATAAAAGCCCATAAAACATCCTAGAAGGATAATATAATAGCATGGAACAATCAAAAATTATAGATATGTTGGAGACATATCAGCTCCCATAGTGGGGCAGTATGGGTGATCCTCGTAAATCTGAATTTAGAGAGTTTCTTGCTAGTATCACTGTGGTAGAATCTAGAGAAATCACACAGGCCACCATAGGGAGCATCCATTTTCCTGCTATTCATTACTTTGCTCTCTTTATTGGTAGATGCATAAATGGTAAAGATGAGGCTTGTCACATGTGTGTCCCAGATCTTAGTGTTCTCAGGAGTGCTGTACTAGGTGATAAACAATATAACTTGGGAGCCATTGTTGCACGTAGGCTACACCATAATGGTATGATCGGAGATTTATTTGGTGGGATATATGCCTCTCGCATAGCCTGCCGTCTTGGTGTGCCAGTGCACGAGAATGATGAACCTTTACCTCTTGCTCATTTAGATTGCCATGCTATGACTAGTCACCGGTTTATAGAGAGGGATGATCAAACCCTCAAAAATCGACTAATCTTTAACAGGCAGCATGCCATCCCTATTGTTCTTCCTGCCCCTACTTTGTTTAACTTTCACGCAAAAGGGAGATACACTATAACCATGGAGGAGGCAAATGCTTATTATAATATGACTGAGGCAGCCCGCCTTCGAGCTGTAGCTCAGCATGCAGTAGCTGCTGCATCTCAGCACAACCCCAACTTCGACTTTGGATATCCGTCAGGCCAATACTGGTCATAGACCAACTTAGGCCAAAAGCCTAAGCTTGGGGGAGTACGTGTTTCTCACCGACTTTACATTCATGTTCACACTTTTTCTAGTTGTCGGTGCTCACACTCTTTCACTGTACCATCCATGTTTAGTTTCAATTTCTTTTTCTTAGTCTTTTTCTCGTGTGCTAGAAAAACCTTAAGAAAAAAATATTAGTTGTAGCTTCTAGCTAGTTTACTTTTCTTGTAGTAGTAACTAAAAGAAAACCCAAAAAGATTTCCCGTTCTTCTTTTTGTTTGTTGGGAGCTTTCCTGTGTAAATAGTTTCTTTTTTTTTCTTTGGGGCTTAAGAGTAGAATACCATGATTAAGAATGCTTAGTGGCTCTCATATGCTTTATTATTGATTTAACCTTGAGCCATATTACCTTGTCTTCTCTCTTGTATTAAATGTCTGCAGATTTCATCTTAGTCCAATGCACGTGCACTATTATTATTATCCACATCATTCGGTCGTGCGAGTGAAAGGCAATAAGGATGATATATGATGAACTAATTGAGATGAGAAAAGTTGGTATGAACTCGACCTCTCTTGTTTTTGTAAGTATGATAGTTCATCGTTCCTGATTCAGCTTGTTATGAATGAAACATGCTTGCAATGACAATTAGAGATCATAGCTTCTTATGCCATGCTTAATTAGCTGAGAGCTTATAATAGTCTATCTTGCGTGCCAACATGATATTAAAATGGTTGTGATGTAGTATGATGGGGTGGTATGCTCCTTTGAAAGATTTAAGTGATCTGACTTGGCACATGTTCACGCATTTAGTCGAAACAAATCTACATAGCCTCCACGATATTTATGTTCATGGTGATTTATATCCTACTCATGCTTGCATAAATTGTTGATTAATTTTAATGCATGTTCATGACCGTGGTTGCTCTCTAGCTGGTCGCTTCCAGTCTCTTTCTAGCCTTCACCTGTACTAAGCGGGAATACTGCTTCTGCATCCACTTCCATAAACCCCTAAGTTGATCCACATGAGTCCACTATACCTTCCTATATGCGGTATTTACCTGTCGTCCCAAGTAAATTTGTATGCGCCAAACTCTAAACCTTCAAATGAAATTCTGTTTTGTATGCTTGCACATCTCATGTATCAACTAGGGTTGTCTATATCTTCCATGCTAGGTGGGTTATTCTCACGATGAGTGGACTCCGCTCATCATTCATGAGAAAATGGCTGGTAACCGGGATGCCCAGTCCCATGCTCAAAATCATAATAATTAAACAAAACTCCCCCATGGCTATTGCTGGTTTGGACGGTACCCGTTGTTTCGGGCTAGCCGTGGAGTGTGCTTGTTGGTGGTTGGGGGAGTATAAACTTTACCATTCTGTTTGGGAACCGCCTATAATGTGCGTAGCATGGGAGATATCGAGATTCTTGGTTGTTATGTTGACAATGAAAGTATACCGCTCAAAATGTTATTCATCTCTATTTAAAATTCGAGCTCTGGCACCTCTACAAATCCCTGCTCCCCCCTGCGAAGGGCCTATGTATTTACTTTTATGCAGTCATCATCCTATTATTAAAGAGCACCAGTAGGAGAGCACCTCTGTCATTGCATGTATTACTATTAATTTGCATTGAGTATGATCATGACTGGATCTCTTTTACCATGAATTACAATGTCTAGTCAGTCCTTGATCTTTAAATGTGCTCTGCATTTATGTTTTGCAATCTCAGAAAGGGCTAGCGAGATACCATCTTGTTATATCATATCATGATTGTTTTGAGAAAGTGTTGCCATCCGAGGTTTATTATTACTGCTCGCTAGTTGATTATGCCATTGATATGAGTAGACTTGAGACCTGAAAGTTATTGTGAATGTGGTAGTTCATGATCTTGCTGAAAACCTGAATGTTGGCTTACATATTTACAACAACAAGAGCAAATAGAGTTTGTCAAAGTTTTTCTTTATCATTTTCAGTTTAGCAACTGAATTGCTTGAGGACAAGCAAAGGTTTAAGCTTGGGGGAGTTGATACGTCTCCAACGTATCTACTTTTCCAAACACTTTTCCCTTGTTTTGGACTCTAACTTGCATGATTTAAATGGAACTAACCCGGACTGACGCTGTTTTCAGCAGAATTGCCATGGTGTTGTTTTTGTGCAGAAATAAATAGTTCTCGGAATGACCTGAAACTCCACGGAGATTTATTTTGGAAAATATAAAAATTATCTGCAAGAAGATCCAGACCAGGGGGCTCACACCCTATCCACAAGGGTGGGGGGCGCGCCCTCCTGCCTCGTGGCCCCCTTGTTGCTGCACTGACGTATCCCCAGATCCTATATATTCAATTTCGGGGAGAGAAAAAAACCGAGGAGAAGGAATTATCGAGTTTTACGATACGGAGCCGCCGCCAAGCCCTAATCTCTCTCGGGAGGGCTGATCTGGAGTCCGTTCGAGGCTCCGGAGAGTGGAGATCGTCGCCATCGTCATCATCAACCTTCCTACATCACCAATTCCATGATGCTCACCGCCGTGCGTGAGTAATTCCATCGTAGGCTTGCTGGACGGTGATGGGTTGGATGAGATCTATCATGTAATCAAGTTACTTTGGTTAGGGTTTGATCCCTAGTATCCACTATGTTCTGAGATTGATGTTGCTATGACTTTTCTATGCTTAATGCTTGTCACTAGGGCCCGAGTGCCATGATTTCAAATCTGAACCTATTATGTTTTCATGAATATATGTGTGTTCGTGATCCTATCTTGCAAGTCTATAGTCACCTACTATGTGTTATGATCCGGCAACCACGAAGTGACAATAATCGGGACCACTCCCGGTGATGACCAAAGTTTGAGGAGTTCATGTATTCACTATGTGTTAATGCTTTGGTCCGGTACTCTATTAAAAGGAGGCCTTAATATCCCTTAGTTTCCAATAGGACCCCGCTTCCACGGGAGGGTAGGACAAAAGATGTCATGCAAGTTCTTTTCCATAAGCACGTATGACTATATTCGGAATGCATGCCTACATTGCATTGATGAACTGGAGCTAGTTCTGTGTCACCCTAGGTTATAACTTCTACATGATGAATTGCATCCGACATAATTCCCCATCACCCATCCAATGCCTACGAGCTTTTCCCATATTGCTTGTTGCTTATTTACTTTTCCGTTGCTACTATCACAAAAACTACAAAAACACTATCGTTACTTTTATTGTTGCTACCGCCACTATCATATTACTTTGCTACTAAACTATCTTGCTGTAGATACTAAGTTTCCAGGTGTGGTTGAATTGACAACTCAGCTGCTAATACTTAAGAGTATTCTTTGGCTCCCCCTGTGTCGAATCAATAAATTTGGGTTGAATACTTTACCCTCGAAAACTGTTGCGATCCCCTACACTTGTGGGTTATCAGGATAGCTCTTTGTTTGGCGCTCACGGCCGTATCTCTCTTCAGCGTCTAGCACTTCATTCCATCTATCATTGAGCGTATCCTGCTAGGCTTTAAGCCGCTGCTGCTATTTTTTCAAGCTTCTTGCTATGGCAATAAGCTGTTGCTGAAAGCGGTTTTGTTCGAGGGATTCCTTTGGGATGATGAATTCCTCGTCTCCCAGGCTGGCATCCTCTTCAGAGACAGGTATATAGTTACTGTCTTCGGAATCATTGTGATCGGTGAGTTGTTCGGGACTATATTGTCCATCCTCCTACTCGTGCTGCTCCACCGCTGGCTCTACGGGGTCTTCGGCTTCCTCCGAGTCCTCATTGTCTCCGGTATCGGTATTACTTTCCTTTCCTCAACGCGATCGTGAGTGGTGCCACAGATGTCAGCGCTTAGGAGGTTCATCGATGGCTTATCTTGATCTGGATCTTTATCGCCGTCGTCGTCTTTCTCCTTGGGTGTGTCCACCATGTATACGTCATAGGTAGAGGTGGCCGTCCATCGCCCAGTTACAGGCGGGTTTTGACCTAGATCGGCTTCGACGTCGTGGTCCATCCCATCGAAGTCTTCGGAAGCCGATTCCCGGGAAGGTCTGAACCACTCTGGGTGGGCCGGGTCATGCTTGAAGAGCTCCCGGACCACCCCCTTCAACTCCAAGGCAGTGAAGTTGTAGTTCAATCCAGGGCGCAGCCTCATGATATCTGCCGCATTGCCGAATTCCCAGGCGGACCTTTTCCTTTCTTGTAAAGGGGCGATGCGGCGGCGGAGGAAATCTGCTCCAACTTCTCCGATAGTCAGATTGGCGACCCAGAGACGAATGATCCTAATGAGGGCGATATTGAGCTTGCTGTCCTCCGGGGCCAGCTCACTCCAATCTCTGCCGCGCACTATGGCAGTTGTGCGCGGCGAGGTAAAGGGCTCAGGCCTATCTTCCACCACCCAGCACCAATCGGCTCTCCATTCCTCCCACTTGCCGCGGAGTTCTCCCTTCAGGTATGAATCCTTCTTGTTCAGCCTGAAGATCCAGGAGATGCCGCCGGAGAGGGGGGCACCTGACTCTACTCTAGGCATAAAGAAGTTGCGGAAGAGGGCTACATTTGGATGAACCCCAACATAGTTTTCGCACAGATGTGCGAAAACGGCCATCGTAAGGATGGCGTTGGGGGTGAAATCTAGGAGGTGGAGGCCGTATGTATTCATGACATCACAAAAGAACTCCGAGAACGGAGGGCACAGTCCACAATGGAAGAACGCAGCAAAGAAAAAGTACCCGCCGGGGAATATATCTTTGGCGATGGCGGGGAAGACGTGGGTGCGGGGATGAGCTTTGGTCTCCCTCGCCCAGAACAGATAGTATTTGTCCCGCAGCTCCCTCGGACCAAGCCTTGGCGCGAAGACCACGCACTTCTTCCGCAGGGCAGCCAGCTTCGCCGCCTGCTCGGACTTCTCCTTCTTGGTCTTGTCTGCTTTCGCCTTGTCACTCTTCGGAGCCATGGCGGGGACGGCAAGGAAGAAGGCGAAGAGCTCGACGGTGCCGCGGATGCGGGAGGCAGCGGAGGAGGGAGTGGAGCTGGGCTCTCTGTCGACCTTGGGGAGGCGGAGGGCGACGGGGGTTTCTGGAGAATCAAGACGCAATGAAGACGATGGAGGGAACTGCCCCTGCTTCCTCTGCTTTTAAGGGGGAAGTGGGGGACGTTCCGCATTTCCCAATTAAAGAACAGGCCACGATCTCTCCCACGACGCCGCAATCGACGCGTGCCGTTAGGGAGGGATGCGGCGGATACGGAAGGGGATACGGCTTGCCGTGGGCCGCGTGTGCCCGTGCACTGTCTTGGGCCTGGCCCAACAGCGCTCGGCACCGCGTGTGGCCCAGGCCCGGGGGCTCCTGTCGGTGTACTAAGTACCCCAACTTATGCACGGGCAGTAGCAGCTTCCCGTGGCAGGGTTTGCCACGTGCTAGCCGGGAACCTTTCTGGTCCATATGAAGCCATTCAAGAACAAAGTATACAAGTCAGAAGATCAAGGCCCCGGCAAGAGGAGCTTGCCGGGAAGGCCGCACCAGGCTCAAGATCATCACTTTAGCACAAGACCCTGGCAAGAGGAGCTTGCCAGGAAGGCCAAGGAATACATATCTCAAGAGATGCCTCGGCGCGTCATGCGCCCCGGCAGGACCCGGAGAGCGACAAGCTTCCGGGCCCGGCAAGATCATGACCCCGGCAAGGTGCTTGCCGGGGGAACCTACGCTGTGTGCCCGCGCTCCAGCTCGTCTGCCCACGCGTCGCCCTGGGGCCCTTCCAGGGACGCGTGGCGGACGGCCGTGCAGCCTAGGGCACACGGTGGCAAGCCACGGTGACAAGGCTACCGCCGTGGCGAACGGAGAAGCATTGACAGACGCTTTTGGGGTCAACGGCGACGGGCATTTAATGCCCTTGTCCCCCACTGTCAAAGTTAGGTGAAGACCACTGTTCATACACTGTTCATGCACTGTTGCAACTACCACCAAATTTACACTTTTACCCTCCTCTACGTTGACACCTGTCGGTGACCCCTTTGAGCTATAAAATGAGGCCCATGCACAACGTAGAGGAGGTTCGGTTCGAAACCTAGACAACTCTCTCGCTCGGTGTAGCTAGTACTGTAGCTCTTCAAGCTCCCGAGCTCAAGAACTCAATATAACCTAAGCAGGAGTAGGGTTTTACGCGTCCGCGCGGCCCGAACCTGGGTAAACTGCCCGTGTGAGCTCCTCGATCCGCTCTTCGTGTTCCCTCCGCTCCCTTACCACAACGTGGAAGGGGCTCCGGTCCCATAGGTGTTTGTCGGGGATATTACCCCGCAGTACGAACCAGCCGGAATTATAACCCGGCCGGACTTGGCGGTTTACACTTGGTGATTCACTGGCGATCCGTTATGACCAGACGGTTTACAAGCAACCTGCCTAAATGATATTACTCACTGGTAACCCGGCGTATGAATTATGGATGACAAGGCCCAAGGCCCAGAAGGCCGGTTCATATTAATAGTGGGCCGGTTTGATAATAAAGCGCAAGGAATATTCTCCATAAAGGAAGCAAGACTAGGACTCCTTGTAATAGATCAATCCTAGTCCTACTAGGACTAGTCATGTAAACCCGCCCCTTCAACATATATAAGGAGGGGCAGGGCTCCCCAAAGGGGGGGTCTTTGATAAGTTAGACAAGAGACAAGTTAGGTTTAGAGTTTAGAAAAGCAGACAAGTTTCTAGGGTTAGACACCAAGAGCCGGTTTACCGGCGACACCACGAGGATCATAATGAGATCTAGCCTCAAACAGCACGTAGGGTTATTACCGGATGATGTTTCCCGGGGCCCGAAGCTGTCTAAATCCGTGTCTTGCATCGCGTCTCTCGATTCCGCTCAACCCCTTCAAGCTACCACATAGATGCGCGCCTCCACATTAAGTCCGTTGATCCGGACATCTGCCGTGTTATTTCCATGACAGTTGGCGCCCACCGTGGGGCCTGCGCACAGTGGTGTTGAGTTCTTGAAGGGATCTCTCCATGGGATTGACAAGTTTGCAATTGTCCGGTTCAACAAAGCTGGCGTGGAAAAGTTCACATCAACGATGAGTTCACCAATCAAGATTGAAGAAGTATTCTGCGGCGGTGAAAATAAGATTGGGATTGTTTTTGGGTTGGCGTTTTACGTACGCCGCCGCATCTTGTGACCAAACAAAGCTGACCGAGTTCGGAGCACTTTCCGCTGCAGTTTTCTGCCGAGTTTGAGAAGGATCGTTTTCTGCTGCAATTTTTTAATCCGTCGAGACTGGCAGACGACGGGCGATCCCATCTGCAGTGTTGGTCAGCCGCGGCCGTACGCGATCTGTGACAGCCACGAAAGCCGACGCACTCAAGTCCGAACGACTTCCATACTGGTGCTACTTGTCAAGTCAAGGCAACGTTTTGAAATCAGCGATCCATCACCACATGAATTGGCTAGTACTATTAGACTACTAGTTTGCATCCACTCTTACGTGAGACCAAGTAGGAATTAAAAAAAAAAGGGGTGGGCCAAACCGGCCACGACTTGGAGAAGGGAACAGATGTACACACGGACGTGGACGACCGATGTTTGCGCGTTGAGTTGCGGTCGCTTTCTCCAGGCAGTCGCGGACCGAGCCGAACACTACCGTCGCTGTGTCTTGCTCTGAGCCGCCTGAGTCTGTTGCAAGCCGCCGACGCCGCGCCCCACTACGGACCCGATGAAAAATACCAGGTGCTATCTTTCCTATGTATTTTATCAGCGCATTCATCCGGCAACAATTACTCTCACATGTAATATTTTTTACGCAGGACAACTGATATATATATATATATTAAAAAAAAAGATTGCGGCAAAGACTCAGACTACAACCCGGAAACCGAGATAACAGCTACCCGGACTCGCTGCTGCGCAGTTTCATCCGTTGCAGTTCCGGACTCGCCGTACCAGCAGGCCGACTCTGCCTCGCCGTCTGGCACATCGCTCCTTTGCGCCAAGATGCAGCTTCGCCTAAAGCGGGCTGGGCAGCCTCGTCTGTGCTGTCAAGATACTTTTGCTGATATCCAAATTGCTGCCGTGGGCTCGCTCTATTCAAGGGATTACATTATTAAAAGATCATCTCCGTGAAGAACTAGGCTGATTCACTTTTCCTCTACTTGATGATTGGAGCAATCATCAAGTACTACTCCACTACTACCTCCCACGTGAAAGGCCACAAAATCTGTTTATTATTTTCCTCCATCAAATTGCTACATCTACCCGTGAGCTATCAGGTGCTATTTTTCTGTCTACTTTTAAGTACTTTCTGTTTCATCAAAGAACAATTACTCTGGTTCGCAATATATTTTATGCAGGACTAAGGTCTACTACAAAAGTGACAACATAAATATGAGGCTTGCACCGGCTTAAACGTCGTGGCCAGCTATCGTGCCTGCGCCAGCTACAACTGCTGCGGCTGACTCGTCAGGCGGCACCCACGCGCGCTGGCCTCCAACACCACGACCGACTCCCTCGCCAATGGACATGCGCACGTCATCGCTTCCGCGGTCCGGTCTACATTAACACGCCGATGCCGCACCCATTCTCATAAACCGGCCCAGCGGATACGCAGGTGGTCGCTTCACTGTCCGCACCTGCGATTAGCTCACCCGTGCGTGCCGGTTTAAAATACTACGACCGACTCATCTGCTCTACAGACGAATCAGGTGATATCTATCCTATTCATTTTTAATATATATTAATTCATACAAGCAAAAATACACCACCGTGCTGTATTTTTTACGCAGGAAAATTATTCATTATAAAATGGTATTATACCACGGAGGTGGAGGCACGCCAACATTGTTCGACACAAGTGATCGTCATTATTCCACGGATTTAAGCGCCGGTTTACAACTACGGCCGTTTCACGCATCCGCACTGGTTTACAACACGAAGGACAACTTACTCGTCTCTACCGGTTTACAACCCCACTACCGGTTTAACTGCCAGAGCCGCCTCTGATACTGCGGTCGTTTACTATCCACCCTGTGATCCGGTCTATTCAACATACCGATTCAAATACACTCAGGTGATATCCATCTACAATATTATTTCTCTAACTATATATTACTTTTTAAAGAAAACAAGATGCTTTGATCAGTCTATCTGCTTGTGCAGGGCATATGCACAAAGGAGCAGTGGAACTCTCGGGAACAAGAGATTATATCCGGTTCAAGAAGAGAAAAACCCCATAAAAAGAAAAAACTTGCAGAGTCAGGAGGAACTTTAGAGGCCCATGGGGACAGTCGGGTTAGCCCACATCCCCTTGAATGGCTATGTTATGAATTTTTGGGTTCCCTGAACAGTTGGTACGTCCACGTTCAAATGATGGCCCGGCCCCTGGGGACAGTGGTTCGCCCGCACCCCCTTGAATGGCTATGTTATGAAATTTTGGGTTCCCTGAACAGTGGTATCGCCCATGTTCAAATGATGACCCGGCCCCTGAGGACAGTGGTATCGCCCACACACCCCTTGAATGGCTATGTTATGAAATTTTGGGTTCCCTGAACAGTGGTATCGCCCACGTTCAAATGATGACCCGGCCCCTGAGGACAGTGGTATCGCCCACACACCCCTTGAATGGCTATGTTATGAAATTTTGGGTTCCCTGAACAGTGGTATCGCCCACGTTCAAATGATGACCCGGCCCCTGGGGACAGTCGGGTTCGCCCACATCCCCATGAATGGCTAAACCTTGTTTTGAGCCTGGCAGCTCTTTGAAAAAACCTCGATTACATAGTTTGATTTACAAGAATTGTGTGTTTCTTGATGTTTTTTGTGTTTCATAACCTTTTTTAACCGAGTGGAACAGCTCCTGAAGTTGACCACCTATCTATAAAGTTATAAGTCTGGGTCATGAACACCAGCGAGAATTAAACCGGCATTCATTAAAACCCGGATCGCATATCAGGCAAAAGTCACAAATTTCTGAACAAAGTGAACCGGTGTCTGTTATCAAGCCCGAAATTATTATTGGATCTATCAAAGACTCCCTCAGAAAATAGCAAGTTTCGCCGGATTAAGAATATCAAGCATATTTTGATCGCAGGTATGAAGTATTTTATTTTTAAATATATATTTTGGTAATATATGATCAGTTATGATGACCGGTATTCCTTAAACCGGCCTGGTTTTGACTATAAGTCGCCAGTATGAGACAAAATAATGACCGGTGTTTATTAAACCCGGCCCGATTGTGATCAAACATCATTGGAACCGGTCTTCAAACCAGATTATATTCTTCAATAGCCAAACATGGCTGGATTCCTATTATGGTTATCAATATTATGATTGAGATCTTCAAAGTCGCTTTAAAGCGCAATGGATATTATTTCATCAATGGAAATGATTTATTTTACAAAGGAATAGTCCCGAGTTGCTGCAGGCTTACAACCCGGCACTTGGGGGCTACATTATTCAGATTAAGATTACATCAAATGCACAAGTCTCAAGCACACAAACAAGTTGTCTACTTGACACTTGGGGGCTAATGGGCAGTTGAAGCAGTAAACAGCAGCAATTCAAAGACAAAAGTCTCAAGCACACAAGCAAGTTGTCTACTTGACACTTGGGGGCTAATGGAAAGATCATTTGCTTCATCTGGAAGTGCCGGTTCACCTTCTAAATATAGCTAAACCGGAACTTGGGGGCTACCAACCGCTCCTGTCAACAATTCAAGGTACACAAGTATTCATCCATTGTATTGAAAGGCCTGTCTAACTCAGTTGGTAAAGCACAAAGCTCTTAACCTTGTGGACGTGGATTCAAACCCCACGATGGAAGTTACATTATATAATGTTCATTTCAATAATTATATCTACAAAGTCCCTGCTCATTATTGCATAATGACCCGGCACTTGGGGGCTACATAATATGGAATATTCAGTTTCATAGTGATTGGGATGAACAATCCGGATTTCTTCAAGATTATACAAGGCTATTTTTAATGGAGTATATACAAAGTCCCTGCTCATTATTGCATAATGACCCGGCACTTGGGGGCTATAGGTAATATGCATATAAAGGAGGAACATCTTCAAATTTTCAGTTCTGGCAAATCAGATTAATTGTGTGACCCGGCAATTTTGGCAATCATAAGCCGGCAAGTTCTACATCTTCAAACCGGCTGTATATCAATTGAATATTTTAAGACCAATATTAAGTCAGAGCATATGAAGGACGATTCAAATGGATTCTTTATTTGCAATATTTTTTCTACAAGCAAGTTGATTATGAAGTTGGTCTGTTGACGCGGATTTTCTCGAAGAAGGACAAGGACTTAAGGATAGTCAAATGCCGGTTTACAGGAATTCATAATCCGGAGCACAACCTATCAATTTGTTCTGGTGTTTAATTTGGAGCATAAGTTTACCATGGACACATCCAAGCTAAACTTGGGGGCTAATGTCGGGGATATTACCCCGCGGTACGAACCGGCCGGAATTATAACCCGGCCGGACTTGGCGGTTTACACTTGGTGATTCACTGGCGATCCGTTATGACCAGACGGTTTACAAGCAACCTGCCTAAATGATATTACTCACTGGTAACCCGGCGTATGAATTATGGATGACAAGGCCCAAGGCCCAGAAGGCCGGTTCATATTAATAGTGGGCCGGTTTGATAATAAAGCGCAAGGAATATTCTCCATAAAGGAAGCAATACTAGGACTCCTTGTAATAGATCAATCCTAGTCCTACTAGGACTAGTCATGTAAACCCGCCCCTTCAACATATATAAGGAGGGGCAGGGCTCCCCAAAGGGGGGGTCTTTGATAAGTTAGACAAGAGACAAGTTAGGTTTAGAGTTTAGACAAGCAGACAAGTTTCTAGGGTTAGACACCAAGAGCCGGTTTACCGGCGACACCACGAGGATCATAATGAGATCTAGCCTCAAACAGCACGTAGGGTTATTACCGGATGATGTTTCCCGGGGCCCGAAGCTGTCTAAATCCGTGTCTTGCATCGCGTCTCTCGATTCCGCTCAACCCCTTCAAGCTACCACATAGATGCGCGCCTCCACATTAAGTCCGTTGATCCGGACATCTGCCGTGTTATTTCCACGACAGTGTTCGTGGGAGGACAGTTTCCCCCGACATCTTTGGCGCGCCAGGTAGGGGGCGTCGAGGTGGTGCGAACCTGATCTGGCGCTCACGCGGGCGCATTCTTCATCAACCTCTCCAACTTCATCAGCTTCTTCGACAGCATCAACATTCCTCCGAAGAAGAAGTCTTCGGAGGTCGGAGGCCCGTCTGCGTCGATCCCACCACCACCGGAACCAACGATTGGTGGAGGAGACGCCGGCGAGGAAACTCGCGGCGCCACCAAGTCCAAGGACAAGACGGACGACCGGGCGAATTCCAAAGCCTCGGTGTCCGTGGACGCACCACGTCTCTCTCAGGAGGTACAAGGTCAGCAGCGCCGTGGTACAGGAGGTACCATACGCTTGCTGGGACAAGGACAAACCGGAGGATCGCGGGATGCTCAAGGCCATCGTCCTGGCACGAGCAAGGCACGGTCGCCGGGGCGAGAAACTGCTCCTTCTAACCCTGTTAGAAGTCCGAGCATATCTCGCTCCTCGCACCGCTCGCCACCGCTCCCCTCCTCTCCAGCAGAAGCTCTAGCAAGAGCGCAGCTGCTCCTCGACTTCCCTCCAGCGGAAGACAAGGCCGAAGACTGGAGGGCGACGATCCAGAGCCTCATCGCCTTCGCCAACAACGACACGCCGCAGTAGCCGGCAACGTCGCGGCCGCGGCAAGTCGACCAGACGAAGGCCGATGGCGACAAGACCGCCGGGGGTGCAACCATCGTGCACTCCCCGTCGCGGAAGCAGAAGACGCCACCCCGCCGGATTAACGTCGACGACGACTCCACGGCGTCATCGGATCCGCGGGCTCGTCATGATCAGCGCCAGGTCCTCGACGACAGGCGGCAAGAAGACGCTCGATGCGCGAGAAGCCCGAAGACAATCCGATCAGCGTGCTGGGACCGCTGTCGACGCGCACGCGCCCGGTGAACCAGGCGACTTGCCGTACGCGGCAGGTTGCCCTGCGTTCACCCGTGAGCTGCGGCGAGTCCAGTGGCCCAGCATGAAAAACTTCAAGCCCGATGTACCCGAGAAGTACGACGGCAAGACACACCCCTCGGAGTTCCTCAGCATCTACACCATCGCGGTGCAGGCTACCGGAGGACGCGACGAGAAGATACTGGCTAACTACTTCCCACTAGTGCTTAAGCCAAACGTCCGGTCTTGGCTTATGCACTTGCCGGAAAACTCCATTTCTTCATGGGCAGATCTGTGCCACCAGTTTGTTGGCGCCTTCACGGGCGGCCACAAACCCCACGGCCAGGAGAGCGATCTCCACATCCTAGCCCAGAAGGAAGGAGAATCCCTGCGCAAGTACATCCAAAGATTCAGCCGCGTGCAACACAACATTCCCAACGTCCACCCTGCCGCGGTTATCAGCGCGTTCCACCAGAACGTGCGTAACCGCCGGATGAGGGAGGAGATGGCCATGACCAAGGTCCGGGACGTCAGCGAGCTCTACGCTCTGGCTGACAAGTGCGCGCATGCCGAAGAAGGGAGGAGACTCCCCGGAGAGGATGCTGGCGCAGGAGGGAGCGACAGCGAGGATGCCGCCCCGGCAAGGAAGAGCCGGCGGCGGAATAACAGAAAGAAGAAGAGCAAGGAAGTATTGGTTGTCGAGCAGTCCGGCAAGGAGGCTCCCGCCAAGAAGGCATAGGCCGGCGGCTCCGGCAAGGAGCCTGCCCCTGTAGCGGCGGCCGACAAGCAGGATGGCTCCGACAAGCAGTACTGCAAGATCCACCGCACCAAGGGCCACGATCTTCAGAACTGCAAGAGAGTTGAGTACCTCGTAGAGCAGCAGAAGGCTGAATACGAGCGACGCGACAAGGAGAAGGCCCAACGAGGCGGAGGAGAGCCCAGCAAGAAGCGGCCGTTCAACGGCCGGGGAGGACGCCGCGGCAAGGCCAAGCAGCGGCAAGGTGATAGACCTCCCCGTGGCCGCGACAAAGATGAGGAAGAAGACGACGACGACGACATGGAAGAAGGAGATAACAGCGAGCAGGAGTTCCAGAAGGCCACAGAGGTTCTGTGTGTCGACGGAGGTGCCTCTCTGCACACTTCCCACCGCCAGCTCAAGCAGTGGGTGCGGGAAGTGAATGCAGTTGAGCCACCCGTCGAGTCACGCAGGCTCCTGAAGTGGTCCAGCACGCCCATCATCTTTGACCTTGAGGACCACCCTGACCGCACAACTGCGGTCGGGTGCTTGCCGATGTTGGTCTCACCAACTATCCGCAACCTCAAGGTCACAAAGATGTTGGTTGATGGCGGAGCCGGCCTGAACTTGATCTCCTCAGCTGTGATCAAGAAGCTACAAATCCCCGACAGCGAGCTCGAGGAAACCGGGTCGTTCCAAGGGATCAACCCGGGAAGGAGCAAGCCGAAGGGGAAGATTACACTGTCCGTGACCTTTGGCGGGGAGCTCAACTTCAGGACGGAGAGGATAACCTTCGACGTTGCCGATATCCCATTGCCATACAATGGGATACTTGGCCGTCCTGCCCTCGCCAAGTTCATGGCAGCTTCCCACCATGCCTACAACGTACTCAAGATGCCGGGGCCGATAAGCGTCATCTCTGTCCCTGGCGACAAGAAGGACGCGCTTATCTGCGCCGACAAGATCTACCGGGATGCAGCAGCCGCAGCAGAAAGCAACACACTTGCCGCTGAAGCTCCCGAGCGGAAGACGAAGACCAAGTCCGGCAAGAGCTCTGGGGCCCACTCCGGCAAACGCACCTCTTCGGAGTGCTGCGCTGCCGTAGATGACGCACCATCGAGCTGCACCGGCAAGTGCAAGAAAGGGATGGCAGCTCCACCGACAACCAAGAAGGTGTCCGCCAAGGAGGACGGCGCTGGTGGTACCTTCACCATCAGTGCTACACTTGACCCCAAATAGGAAAGCGCGCTCGTTGCCTTCCTGCGGGCGAATGTCGATGTGTTTGCATGGCAACCATCTGACATCCCTGGCGTTCCCAGGAAGGTAATTGAGCACAAGCTTGCTGTTTGTCCTCATGCGCGGCCCGTCAAGCAGAAGGTCAGAAAGCAAGCCGTGGAGCGCCAAGAATTCATCGCCGAAGAGATAAAGAAGTTGGAAGCAGCAGGCCTGGTTAGAGGCGTGATCCATCCTACGTGGTTAGCAAATCCAGTCGTCGTGTGCAAGGCCAATGGGAAGTGGAGACTTTGTATAGACTTCACTGATGTGAATAAAGCGTGTCCCAAGGATCCATTTCCCTTGCCGCGTATTGACCAGATTGTTGATTCCACCGCCGGATGTGAGCTGCTTTCCTTCCTTGATGCATACTCAGGTTACCACCAGATATTCATGGCCAAGGAAGATGAAGAGAAGACTGCATTCATTACTCCATGCAGCACATATTGCTTCATATGCATGCCCTTTGGATTGAAGAATGCAGGCTCAACATTTGCGAGGGTGGTGCATACTGCATTTGAGCCACAGATCCACAGAAATGTAGAAGCCTACATGGATGATATAGTGGTCAAGAGCAAGAGCAAAGATACCCTGATCCAAGACTTAGAGGAAACCTTTGAGAATCTGCGCAAGATCCAGCTCAAGTTGAACCCCGAGAAGTGCGTCTTCGGAGTTCCCTCCGGCAAGCTTCTCGGGTTCTTTGTGTCCCAGAGGGGGATTGAAGCCAATACCGACAAGATAAAAGCCATCGAGCAGATTGAAGCCCCGAAGCGTGTCAAGGACGTAAGAAGACTTGCTGGTTGTGTGGCTGCCCTCAGCAGGTTCATTTCAAAGTCAGCAGAGCGCGCCCTGCCTTTCTTCAAAATTTTGAAGAAGGCAGGTCCTATGAAATGGACTCCGGAAGCTGAGGCAGCACTGCAAGACTTGAAAGGATACCTGTCCTCTACTCCAATACTTGTCGCGCCTAGGCCACAAGAGAAGTTGCTGCTGTACCTAGCGGCAACCAATCAAGTGGTTAGTGCTGCGTTAGTAGCGGAGAGGGAGGCGGATGAGGAACCCACATCCCCGGCAAGCGAATCCAGCGATAAGCAGGGGGCTTCCCCGACAAGCTTTGGCCCTGACAAGGACAAGTCTGCGCAGGAACGAGGAGAAGTGCGAAGGAAGATGGTGCAGCGCCCAGTGTATTTTGTGAGTTCCCTTCTGCAGGGGGCTAGATCAAGGTACTCTGGGGTGCAGAAGTTGCTTTTCGGCCTCCTCATGGCCTCAAGGAAGCTGCGCCATTACTTCCAAGCACACGAGATAACGGTGGTCACTCGCTTTCCGTTGAAGAGGATATTGCAAAATCCCGAAGCAACAGGCAGGATCGTCGAGTGGGCACTGGAGCTGTCAAGCTTTGGTCTCAAGTTTGAGAGTACTTCAACCATACAAAGCAGAGCTTTGGCAGAATTCATAGCAGAATGGACCCCAACACCAGATGAAGAAGTCCCAGAGACAAGCGTCCCCGTTCAAGAAGCGAGCAGCGAATGGATAATGTACTTTGATGGTGCTTTCTCGCTGCAAGGCGCCGGTGCCGGCGTGGTACTCATAGCACCCACCGGAGAGCACCTCAAGTATGTTGTCCAGATGCACTTTCCTAAGGAGCAAGCGACAAACAATACTGCTGAGTATGAAGGTTTGCTTGCCGGCCTCAGAATTGCGGCCGAGCTTGGGATCAAGAAGTTGATTGTGCGGGGAGATTCATAGTTGGTGGTCCGACAAGTGAATAAGAGTTACCAGAGCCCTTTGATGGAAGCTTATGTTGATGAAGTGAGGAAGCTTGAAGAATACTTTGAAGGACTGCAAATGGAGCACGTCCCGAGAGCTCAGAATGATATAGCAGATGGCCTTTCAAAGTGTGCTGCAATGAAGTTACCTGTGGAACCAGGGACCTTCGTGCTCAAGTTAACTCAGCCATCCGTTACACCGTCAATTCGGCAAAACAAGAAGAGAAAGTTGGTCTCCGGCGACTACTTACCGGCGGATCTTCCCGAAGCCACCGCCAAGGTCCCCAGGATCAACAACCAAGACGTTGAGGAACAGTTTGCTCCTGCAGATCCAAGGGTCTGTACAGTTGAAGCAGGCGTTCCCGACAAGCCTTGCCCCGGCAGGCTTGCCGGGGGACAATCAGCTCCGGCAGAACCGCAGGTTCTTGCTGTCGAAGCTGAGGTTCCCGCAGCAGCCCTCATGCATTTAGTCCTTGTTGTTGAGCCCCAGGCTCCAGCTTGGGCGCAGCAGATCGTCCGCTTTCTGCAAACTGGAGAACTTCCCGACGAGCCAGAAGAGCTAGAGAAGATAACCAGGCAGTCAAGTATGTACCAGTTCGTTGGTAATGAACTGTACAGAAGAAGACTCAATGGTGTCAGGTTGAAGTGCATCTCCAGGGAAGATGGACAGAAGCTGTTGGCAGAAATACATGGAGGCATATGTGGCCACCACATTGGCGCAAGGGCACTTGCCGGGAAGGCATTCCGGCAAGGGTTCTTCTGGCCAGAAGCCCTCCAAGATGCAACTGCACAAGTAACCAAGTGTGAAGCGTGCCAGTTCCATGCCAAGCAAATTCACCAACCAGCTCAAGCTCTCCAGACGATCCCTTTGTCCTGGCCCTTCTCGGTCTGGGGGCTCGATATCCTCGGCCCCTTTCCCCGCGCAGTCGGGGGCTTTGAGTACTTGTACGTTGCAATCGACAAGTTCACAAAGTGGCCAGAAGTGGAACCGGTGAGAAAGGTGACAGCACAGTCAGCAGTCTGGTTCTTCAGATTGATTGTTTGCCGTTTCGGAATCCCTAACAGGATCATCACCGACAACGGCACACAATTCACAAGTCGCACCTTCATGCAGTACGTCCAAGACCTTGGCGCCAAGGTCTGCTTCGCTTCTGTTGCTCACCCGAGGAGCAATGGTCAAGCGGAGAGGGCCAATGCTGAAGTGCTGCGCGGACTCAAGACAAGAACCTTCGACAGGCTGCACAAGTGCGGAAGAAACTGGATAGAGGAGTTGCCGACGGCTCTTTGGTCAATCAGGACGACACCAAATCGAGCCACCGGACAGACACCCTTTGCTCTTGTCTACGGAGCAGAGGCAGTTATCCCCACGGAACTCGTATACGGATCTCCTCGAGTACTCGCTTATGATGAGCTCGAGCAAGAGCAACTGCGACAAGATGACGCATTGCTCCTTGAGGAGGAACGTCTCCAGGCTACTGTACGAGCTGCTCGATACCAGCAAGCCTTGCGCCGCTATCATAGCCGCAAGGTCAAGGCCAGGAGTCTCGAGGAAGGCGACCTTGTTCTTCGGCGTGTTCAGTCCGCCAAGAATTCCAACAAGTTGACGCCGAAGTGGGAAGGCCCTTATCGGGTGAGACAAGTCACAAGGCCCGGCGCTGTCCGCCTTGAGACCGAAGAAGGCTTACCGGTGAGCAACTCCTGGAACATAGAGCATCTTCGCAAGTTTCACCCATAAGGCGCGGTTGCCGTGATCCGCTCCGGAAACCACCTTTTGTACAAGTCTTGCCGCTGTTGCATGTGAACCTTTGTACAAAGCCGGGCGCAGACCCCGTGCATCAGTAAAGCTTTTGTGCTTAGCACTATTTGTCATTTTCATGCCTTTCTTTATTATTTGCATGCATCATCTGACACTATGTGCAACGCACGCCCCCGGTAAGCACAAGCAAGCCGTAGGGCCCTATACTTGTTGTTCCTCCTCTTTTTTCTTTCCCTCTTAAGCAGAAGGGGTATTCCTCGCGCACAAGTTTGCCGGGAGGAAGGAGATGGAGACAAGGACCAAGTGTTGTTCAAAGGAGAAAAGCCTTGCCGGGAAACAAACAACCCATGAAAGCTAAGTTGCCAGAATTTGAGCAGTTCAAATTTTTAAATTTTAGTTATCTTCCTTGAACAACCACACTTTGTATGGAAATCCTGTGCGCGGAGGAACCTACCCGTGGCTAGCCGCACCCTTACTTTGTTTCGAGCACGCTCAACGACTTAAGTGAGCTGCGACAACTGTCGCGCCCTTACTTCGTTTTCGAGTTCGCTCAGCAACCTAAGTGTGCTGCGACTAGCTGCGGCAAGGATTCTTGCCGGCAAGGCCTTTGCCAGCAGGCTGCTAAGAGTCCAGCACTCAGCGCTCGCGGCAAGGGCCCCTTGCTGGCAAGTTCCCTAAAAGCGTAGGGCAAAAAGCATACAAAGTGAAGGACCAAAAGCAAGGGAGATAACACTGCATTAATAGCTCAAAATAAGATTGTATATTACAAAGATAACTTGCCGCGATAACTAATAGATTCAGGTCCATAACATACTTTGCAGCGGCAAAGGAAGCAGAAAGAAAGGAATCTAATCTACGCGGTCGCCTTCACGCCTCGTGATCTTGTTCACCTTGGCGACGATGTGGGCGACCTGTGCCTGCAACGCCTCCTGATCGGCTTCGGGCGGCAAGCTGCGGAGGACGTTGACGAGGTTGATGCCGGGGTTGCGGAAGACGATCTTAGACAAGACCCGCTCCATGGTGCCCGTGCAGAGCCGACGCGCCTCGTCGGCCAGCTGCACGGGGATCCTCTCCCGCAGCCGCGCAAGTGCCGGCGCAATTCCCCTGAAGAACAGACTCAACTTGGCGCTGTGGGGGAGACTCTCGTCCGGCGAGTACACGAGATGCTCCGCCCTCAGCGCCATCATCTCCTTGTCAATATTGGCAGCGGAGGTGACCAGCTCATCAATCCACTGCTCCACTGCCTGGTTGAAGTTGTTCGCCGAGACGGCGGCGCTTTCCACCAAGTTCCTTTCCTTGCGGAGTTCGTCCTTCAGCTTCGTCTCGCGGTCCCGGGCGGCGTCAAGCGAACCAGTCAGGGTGGAGACCTTCAACTCTAAGTCAGCGATGGAATCCTTGGCGGCAGCAAGCTCTGTGCCCTTCTCGGAGAGACGTACCTGCAACTCAGAATTGGTGTGGGCGTCTTTCTCCCGCTCCACATTGAGCGCAGTGACTCTGTCCTCGCTTGCCTTCAGGAACAACTCCAGCTGCTCCACCCTGGCCTCCAGATCCTTCTTAGCAGTTTCGGCGACAGCAGCGGCGTCCTTTGCCTCCTTCATGGCCCCGCCAATGGCTTGCTCCCGGGCGGTGAGGTCGTCCTCGTGGCTGTCAAGGTCGACCTTCCGCTGGTTGAGCGCTCCCTCCCGCTGAGACAACTCCTCGGCGGCCAGCCGCTGCTGCTCTTCTACCTCAGCCTTCTCCAAGAGGAAAGCTTGCTGCGCCCCGGAAAGCTCTTCGCGCTACTCCGCCAAGTTGCGGAGGGCCGCTTGGTTGGCGGCACGGTGCTCCGCGGCGCGCTTCTCCAAGTCTGCTCCAGCCTTGGCGGCGAGAGCCTCCCGAGACTCCAGCTTCGCCTTCCTGGCTCGATACAAGGCCAGGAGCCGGCGAAGGAGTCCCTCCTCTTCGGGCTCGTCGCTGTCACCGGGCGCTTCAACGATCTTCAAGCCGGCGGAGGCGAGGACCTCTCCGTCAAAGGTCTCTCCCTCCGCGGGCGCTCGAGACGAGGACGCCCACGGGACTTGTATGAAGACCCCGTTGGCGGCCTTCAAGTAGACACCCGACCGCTCCGCGGAGGCAGAAGGGTCGGCGGCCGGTGCAGCGTCCGGCGCTCCTGCGGCCTCTGGGCCAGCAGTTTGGTCGCCGGTCCCTTCTCCAGCCGCGGCGTCAGCGGTCGGGGCGGTCTCTTCGATGACTGGCTCGCCAGCTCCAGCCGTTCCCTCGGCGGCAGTGGCGTTGCCGCCGTCGCCGCGCACCTCCTCCTCGGCGGTGGCCTCCGTCTCCATCGGCTCCGGGGCGGGAGGATCTAGTAGAAGAAAAAGAAAGAAGAAAAGATCAAGCAAATATCCAAAAAGATAGATCCAAGAAGAAGAAGTTGCAAGACTTACCTTCGCGGATCTCTTCAATGACAGGGTCCCTCGCCGGGGAGTTCTCCCTTGGCGGCGGAGCAGTGGCCCCTGCTGGCGGAGGGCCGCCCGCGCCCTCCCTCGGCGGGGTGCTCACCCTTGTCGGGCTGCTCACCCTTGGTGGGGTACTCGCCCTTGGCGGAGTGCCCGTCCTTGGCGGAGCGTTCTCCCTCGCCGGGGAGTTCACCCTTGGCGGGGAGGGTGGAGCAAGTAGCTCGTCGGGGGCGACCTCCTGTCGCTCCTGTGGCTGCGGCTCCGCTTCTACACAAGACAACAAAACATCAAGATCATAGCCTCAAGCGCACCCATCAAGCAGAAACATAAATACCAGACTTACGCTGGGGGCTGCGCTGGGGGCTGCTCCTCGGAGCAGCAGGTTGATCCGGCAAGCTTGCCGCTGGCGCGTGTCCGGTCGCCGCGGCGGGCGAGTCGTCTTCAATCTCGACCGCGGGGATCTTGGCCCTCTTCGCCATCCGCTGGGTCAGGGTCCTGAAAGCAAAACAAAAACAAGATCAGAATCAACAAGGAAAATCAAGACAAAATCAAAGGAACTAAAGAATTGCAAGTACTTACTCCTCTTCCTCTTCGTCGGAGCTGAGGGCGGAGAAGTCAAACTCCGCCTGGTCTGCTCCCGCACGAGGAGCTGGAGGAGAAGGCTCCCTCGGGCGCTTGGCGGTCTCCGGGGCTGTGGGCTGCGAAGACCCAGCCCCCGTTGTCGCCGAGGACCGAGGGGCAGAAGGAGCACCCGTTCCGCTCCGGGAAGATCCCCCTCCGCTTGGCGCTCGAACACGGGGCGCTTCCTTGACGACTCCGCTCGTCCTGGTGGCGCGCGTCGCACGGCGCGCTGGCTGCTGTCGAGGCGTCTGCGGCCTCGCCGTCTCAGCTGCCTTGCGGAGGCACTTCTTCGGTTGCTGCGTGGGACTTGCTGGAGGCGGGGAGTTCTCTGAGGATGAGGAGGCGTCGTCATCAAGATTCAGAGATCCACCAGAGTCTTCATCAGCCTCGGCGTTCTCCTCCTCCTCGGCAGGCCCGCTGGACTCAGCGCCATGTCCGGCGGCCTCGCTCCCCCCGGCAACCTCGCTCCCCCCGGCAACTTCGCTCATCCCGGCAAACCTCACGGAAGGCTCCCCGGCAAACTCCTCGGCCGATAGCTTGAGCAGCTTGAGGATTTCCACCTCCTCTGCTTCACTCACTGCGTCCGCGGCCTGCGCCTCGTCCACAGTATATCCAAAGTCACCCGCCGCCGCAGCTGCGGCGGCCTCCTCCATCCTGGAGGCGATATAGGCTATATCCCGGCCAGTAGTGGCCCGGGTGAGGCCTTTGTTCTCCTCGGCGTTGCGGGGCGTCTCGACCAAGTTGTCGAAGAAGGTCAGCACGGTATCCGGCGGAGGCTCTATCCAAGTGGGGACGACGCCGTGGGAGTCGCACGCGGGCATCATCGCTCGTAGGGAATCGCGGGCGGTGCTGTTGCACAGCGGCACCACTCCCCGGGAAGGTCTGAACCACTCCGGGTGGGCCGGGTCATGCTTGAAGAGCTCCCGGACCATCCCCTTCAACTCCAAGGCAGTGAAGTTGTAGTTCAATCCAGGGCGCAGCCTCATGATATCTGTCGCATTGCCGAATTCCCAGGCGGACCTTTTCCTTTCTTGTAAAGGGGCGATGCGACGGCGGAGGAAATCTGCTCCAACTTCTCCGATAGTCAGATTGGCGACCCGGAGACGAATGATCCTAATGAGGGCGATATTGAGCTTGCTGTCCTCCAGGGCCAGCTCACTCCAATCTCTGCCGCGCACTATGGCAGTTGTGCGCGGCGAGGTAAAGGGCTCAGGCCTATCTTCCACCACCCAGCACCAATCGGCTCTCCATTCCTCCCACTTGCCGCGGAGTTCTCCCTTCAGGTACGAATCCTTCTTGTTCAGCCTGAAGATCCAGGAGATGCCGCTGGAGAGGGGGGGCACCTGACTCTACTCTAGGCATAAAAAAGTTGCGGAAGAGGGCTACATTTGGATGAACCCCAACATAGTTTTCGCACAGATGTGCGAAAACGGCCATCGTAAGGATGGCGTTGGGGGTGAAATCTAGGAGGTGGAGGCTGTATGTATTCATGACATCACAAAAGAACTCCGAGAACGGAGGGCACAGTCCACAATGGAAGAACGCAGCGAAGAAAAAGTACCCGCCGGGGAATATATCTTTGGCGATGGCGGGGAAGACGTGGGTGCGGGGATGAGCTTTGGTCTCCCTCGCCCAGAACAGATAGTATTTGTCCCGCAGCTCCCTCAGACCAAGCCTTGGCGCGAAGACCACGCACTTCTTCCGCAGGGCAGCCAGCTTTGCCGCCTGCTCGGACTTCTCCTTCTTGGTCTTGTCTGCTTTCGCCTTGTCGCTCTTCGGAGCCATGGCGGGGACGGCAAGGAAGAAGGCGAAGAGCTCGACGGTGCCGCGGATGCGGGAGGCAGCGGAGGAGGGAGTGGAGCTGGGCTCTCTGTCGACCTTGGGGAGGCGGAGGGCGACGGGGGTTTCTGGAGAATCAAGACGCAATGAAGACGATGGAGGGAACTGCCCCTGCTTCCTCTGCTTTTAAGGGGGAAGTGGGGGACGTTCCGCATTTCCCAATTAAAGAACAGGCCACGATCTCTCCCACGACGCCGCAATCGACGCGTGCCGTTAGGGAGGGATGCGGCGGATACGGAAGGGGATACGGCTTGCCGTGGGCCGCGTGTGCCCGTGCATTGTCTTGGGCCTGGCCCAACAGCGCTCGGCACCGTGTGTGGCCCAGGCCCGGGGGCTCCTGTCGGTGTACTAAGTACCCCAACTTATGCACGGGCGGTAGCAGCTTCCCGTGGCAGGGTTTGCCACGTGCTCGCCGGGAACCTTTCTGGTCCCTATGAAGCCATTCAAGAACAAAGTATACAAGTCAAAAGATCAAGGCCCCGGCAAGAGGAGCTTGCCGGGAAGGCCGCACCAGGCTCAAGATCATCACTTTAGCACAAGACCCTGGCAAGAGGAGCTTGCCAGGAAGGCCAAGGAATACATATCTCAAGAGATGCCTCGGCGCGTCATGCGCCCCGGCAGGACCCGAAGAGCGACAAGCTTCCGGGCCCGGCAAGATCATGACCCCGGCAAGGTGCTTGCCGGGGGAACCTACGCTGTGTGCCCGCGCTCCAGCTCGTCTGCCCACGCGTCGCCCTGGGGCCCTTCCAGGGATGCGTGGCGGACGGCCGTGCAGCCTGGGGCACACAGTGGCAAGCCACGGTGACAAGGCTACCGCCATGGCGAACGGAGAAGCATGGACAGACGCTTTTGGGGTCGATGGCGACGGGCATTTAATGCCCTTCTCCCCCACTGTCAAAGTTAGGTGAAGACCACTGTTCATGCACTGTTGCAACTACCACCAAATTTACACTTTTACCCTCCTCTACGTTGACACCTGTCGGTGACCCCTTTGAGCTATAAAATGAGGCCCATGCACAACATAGAGGAGGTTCGGTTCGAAACCTAGACAACTCTCTCGCTCGGTGTAGCTAGTACTGTAGCTCTTCAAGCTCCCGAGCTCAAGAACTCAATATAACCTAAGCAGGAGTAGGGTTTTACGCGTCCGCGCGGCCCGAACCTGGGTAAACTGTCCGTGTGAGCTCCTCGATCCGCTCTTCTTGTTCCCTCTGCTCCCTTACCGCAACGTAGAAGGGGCTCCGGTCCCATAGGTGTTCGTGGGAGGACAGTTTCCCCCGACAGTATGTCACCCAAAATAATTTATCTCTCTATTTAAACTTTGAGCTCTGGCACCTCTACAAATCCCTACTTCCCTCTACAAAGGGCCTTTCTTTTACTTCATGCATTTTTTATTTTGAATTTGAGTCTCCATCTTCTCTTATAAAGCACCAACTAGGAGGCACTATGATCGTACTTGAGTATTGGGTGTAGTTAATATGCGAGTGTGTTTCATGAATGGATCAATGGTTAGCATGATGGGCTAGGGATAACTTATTTTAGCATTGGTATTTTGAAAGACATGATTGCTTGTTGATATGCTTGAGTATTTAAATCTCATGTAGAAACTAGACTATTGCTTTGAATAATATAAAAGTCCAAATGTCCATTCTATAAAGAAAAGAATATGATATGACATGTTAGGCAGCATTCCACATAAAAAATTCTGTTTTTATCATTTACCTACTCGTGGACGAGCATGAATTAAGCTTGGGGATGCTGATACGTCTCCAACGTGTCTATAATTTTTGATTGTTCCATGCTGTTATATTATCATTCTTGGATGTTTTATAATTATTTTATAGTCATTTTATTGTTGGGAACATAGCATACAGTTAAAAAAATTCCTACACTCACGCAAGATCTATCTAGGAGATGCATAGCAACGAGACGGGAAGAGTGTGTCTACGTACCCTCGTAGACCGAAAGCGGAAGCGTTGTATTAGCACGGTTGATGTAGTCGAACGTCTTCACGATCCAAGTACCGAACGTACGGCACCTGCGTGTTCAGCACACGTTCAGCTCGATGACGTCCCTCAAACTCTTGATCCATTAGAGGGTTGAGGGAGAGTTCCGTCAGCACGACAGTGTGGGGACGGTGTTGGGGATGTCATCCATCTAGCGCTTCGCCTAAGCACTACGGCGCTATGACCTGAGGAGTAAACCGTGGAGGGGGGCACCGCACACGACTAAGACAAATTTTGGTGTTCTAGGGTGCCCTCCCCACATATCTAAAGGAGGGAGAGAGGGGAGGCAGCCTAGGGTGGGCCCTAGTAAGAGGAATCCTACTTGGGCCCCAAGTCCAGTTCGCCCCCTTCCTTACCATATTTGGACAAGGGGGAAAGGAAGGAGGAGGAGGGGAAGGAAGTAGGAGTCTTACTTCATACTTTCCTTTTCATGTTCTCCTTTCCCTTCCTCCCCACGTGGCTGACCCTATAGGGGGCGCACCAGCCCCTTGTGGGCTGGTGTGTTTCCTTACTTGGCCCATTAAGCCCATATCCTTGCCGAGGGTTGCCGGGAACGCCCTCCGGTGACCCGGTATCGCCCGGAACACTTCCGATGTCCAAATACCATCGTCCTATATATGAATCTTTACCTCTTGACCATTTTGAGACTCCTCGTCATGTCTGTGATATTATCCGGGACTCCGAACAATCTTCGGTCACCAAAACACATAACTCATAATACAAATCGTCATCGAATGTTAAATGTGCGGACCCTATGGGATTGAGAACTATGTAGACATGACCGAGACACATCTCCAGTGAATAACCAATAGCGGAACCTAGATGCTCATATTGGCTCCTACATATTCTACGAAGATCTTTATCGGTCAAACCGCATAACAACATACGTCATTCCCTTTGTCATCGATATGTTACTTGCCCGAGATTCGATTGTCGGTATCATCATACCTAGTTCAATCTCGTTACCAGCAAGTCTCTTTACTCGTTCCGTAGTGCATCATCCCGCAACTAACTCATTAGTCACATTGCTTGCAAGGCTTATGGTGATGTGCACTACAAAGAGGGCCCAAAGATACCTCTTCAATACACGGAGTGAAAAATCCTAATCTTGATCTATGCCAACCCACCAAGTACCTTCGGAAACACCTGTAGAGCATCTTTATAATCACCTAGTTACGTTGTGACGTTTGGTAGCACATAAGGTGTTCCTCCAGTACTCGGGAGTTGCATAATCTCATAGTGAGAGGAACATGTATAAGTCATGAATAAAGCAATAGCAATAAAACTAAACAATCATAATGATAAGCTAAGGGATGGGTCTTGTCCATCACATCATTCTCTAATGATGTGATTCCTTTCATCAAATGACAACACATGTCTATGGTCAGGAAACATAACCATCTTTGATCAACGAGCTAGTCAAGTAGAGGCTTACTAGGGACACGATATTTTGTCAATGTATCTACACATGTATCAAGTTTTCGATTAATACAAATGACAACACATGTCTATGGTCAGGAAACATAACCATCTTTGATCAATGAGCTAGTCATGTAGAGGCTTACTAGGGACACGATATTTTGTCAATGTATCTACACATGTATCAAGTTTTCGATTAATACAATTCTAGCATGAATAAGAAACATTTATCATGATATAAGGAAATATAAAATAACAACTTTATTATTGCCTCTATGGCATATTTCCTTCAGTCTCCCACTTGCACTAGAGTCAATAATCTAGTTCACATTGCCATGTGATTTAACACCGATAGTTCACATTGTGATGTGATTAACACCCATAGTTCACATCGCCATGTGACCAACACCCAAAGGGTTTACCAGAGTCAATAATCTAGTTCATATCGCCATGTGATTAACAACCAAATAGTACTAAGGTGTGATCATGTTTTTCTTTGTGAGAGAAGTTTAGTCAACGGGTCTGTCACATTCATATCCGTATGTATTTAGCAAATTTTTATGTCTACAATGCTCTGCATGGAGCTACTCTAGCTAATTGCTCCCACTTTCAATACGCATCCAGATTAATACTTAGAGTCATCTGTATTAGTGTGAAAGCTTGCATCGGCGTAACCCTTTACGACGAAGTCCTTATCACCTCCATAATCAAGAAACATTTCCTTCGTCCTCCAGATACTAAGGATAATTTTGACCGTTGTCTAGTGATCTACTCCTGGATCACTATTGTACCTCCTTGCCAAACTCATGGCAAGTTATACAATAGGTTTGGTAGACAACATGGCATACTTTATAGAACCTATGGCTGAGGATTAGGGAATGACTTGCATTCTCTCTCTATTTATCTGTTGTGGTTGGGCTTTGAGTCTTACTCAACTTCATACCTTACAACTTAGGCAAGAACTCCTTCTTTGACTGATTCATTTTGAACTACTTCAAAATCTTATCAAGGTATGTACTCATCAAAAGTCTTATCAAGCGTCTTGATATATCTCTATAGATCTTGATGCTCAATATGTAAGCAGCTTCATCGAGGTCTTTTATTGAAAAACTCCTTTTAAATAATCCTTTATGCTTTCCAGAAAATTCTACATCATTTCTGATCAACAATATGTCATTCACATATACTTATCAGAAATGTTGTAGTGCTCCCACTCACTTTCTCGTAAATATAGGCTTCACCGTAAGTCTGTATAAAACCATATGCTTTGATCACCTTATCAAAGCGTATATTCCAACTCCGAGATGCTTGCACCAGTCCATACATGGATTGCTAGAGCTTGCACACTTTGTTAGAACCTTTAGGATCGACAAAACCTTCTGGTTGCATCATATACAACTCTTCTTCGAGAAATCCATTTAGGAATGCAGTTTTGACATCCATTTGCCAGATTTCATAATCATAAAATGCGGCAATTGCTAACATGATTCGGACAGACTTAAGCATCGCTACGGGTGAGAAGGTCTCATCGTATTGAACTCTTTGAACTTGCCGAAAACCTTTCGCAACAAGTCGAGCTTTGTAGACAGTAACACTACCATCAGCGTTAGTCTTCTTCTTGAAGATCCACTTATTTTCTATGGCTTGTCGATCATCGGTCAAGTCAACCAAAGTCCATTATTTGTTCTCATACATGGATCCCATCTCAGATTTCATGGCCCAAAGCCATTTTTGCGGAATCTGGGCTCATCATCGCTTCCTCATAGTACGTAGGTTCGTCATGGTCCAGTAACATGACTTCCAGAACAGGATTGTGATAACCCACAAGTGTAGGGGATCAGTTGTAGCCTATTTCGATAAGTAAGAGTGTCGAACCCAACGAGGAGCTAAAGGCAGAACAAATATTCCCTCAAGTTCTATCGACCACCGATACAACTCTACGCACGCTTGACTTTACTTTACCTAGAACAAGTATGAAACTAGAAGTACTATGTAGGTGTTTTTGGATAGGTTTGCAAGAATATAAAGAGCACGCAAATAAAACTAGGGGCTGTTAAGATAAAGACACAACTAAATTAGTTTTAGCAAGTGTGGAAAAGTGGTAGTAGGAGTTGCCAAATTGCCCCTAAGCAATTGACTACATTACTAGACTGATAGCAAGTTTTATGTGGGAGAGGCCACTACTAGCATGTCATCCCTTACTTGGAATTCTATGCACTTATGATTGGAACTATTAGCAAGCATCCGCAACTACTAACGTTCATTAAGGTAAAACCCAACCATAGCATTAAGATATATCGGTCCCCCTTCAATCCCGTATGCATCAATATCTACGCTAGGTTGAAGCTTCTGTCACTCTTGCCCTCCAATACGTAGTCCTATCAACATACAACTAAACCTGTGGTGTGATCCACTCGCACACTCATATGATGGGAACCAAAGGACAGCAACATAACCACAAGCAATTTAAACCAATCATAGCAATTCACCAATCACCGATAGGACAATGAAAATCTACTCATACAACATAGGATGGCAACACATCATTGGATAATAATATGAGGCATAAAGCACCATGTTAAACTAGAGGGTACAGCGGGTTGCGGGAGAGTGGACCGCTGTAGATAGATGGGGGAAGGTGATGGAGATGTTGGTGAAGATGACGGAGGTGTTGGTGTAGATCACCATCACACGATGATGGCCCCAGTGGCACTTCGGTGCCACCGGAAGCGAGGGGGAGAGAGCCCCCCTCCTTCTTCTTCTTCCTTGACCTTCTCCCTAGGTGGGAGAAGGGTTTCCCCTCTGGTCCATGGCCTCCATGGTGGCGGAGGGGCGAGAGCCCCTCCGAGATTGGATCTGTCTCTCCGTCTCTCTCTGTTTCTGTGTTCTCAGATTCTGTCCCTTCACCGTTTCTTATATTCCCGGAGATTCGTAACTCCGATTGGGCTGATTTTTTGACACGATTTTTATCCGGATATTAGATTTCTTTCAGCGAAAGAAGGGCATCAACCGCCTTACGGCGTGGCCTCGAGGGCCCAGGGCGTGCCCTGGGCAGGGGGGCGCCCCCCCCACCCTCGAGGCCCACTAGGGCATCGTCTCGTGTGGGTTTCGCGTCCCAAAATTCACATATATTCCAAAACAAATCTCCGTCCGTTTTTATTCCGTTTGGACTCCGTTTGATATGAATATTCTGCGAAACAAAAAACATGCAACAAACATGAACTGGCACTGGGCACTGGATCAATATGTTAGTCCCAAAAAATAGTATAAAAGGTTGCCAAAAGTATATGAAAGTTGTAGAATATTGGCATGGAACAATAATAAATTATAGATACGACGGAGACGTATCAGCATCCCCAAGCTTAATTCCTGCTCGTCCTCGAGTAGGTAAATGATAAAAAAGATAATTTTTGATGTGGAATGCTACCTAGCATAATCTCGATCATGTAATCTAATCATGGCATGAATATTAAGACACGAGTGATTAAAGCAATAGTCTATCATTTGACATAGAAGAATTTAATACTCGGTCATCCCAACAAACAATCAAGTCTTTCAAAATATCAATGCTAAAGAACGTTATCCCTACAAAATCATATAGTCTTTTATGCTCCCCTTTTCTTAACACAAGGTACCCCTCATGCCCATCCCGGTGTCAGCCAAGCAATTGTTTTCGTACTTTACTTTTTCGAACTTTCTCAACTCTTCACGCATTACATGTGCGTGAGCCATGGACATAGCACTATGGGTGGAATAGAAGGTGGTAGTAGACAAAAGTAGGGAGGAAGTCTCACATCAACTAGGCAAATCAATGGACTATGGAGATGTCCATCAATCGATATCAATATGAGTGAGTAGGGATTGCCATGTAACAGATGCACTAGAGCTATAAGTGTATGAAAGCTCAAAAGAAAACTAGTGGGTGTGCATCAACTTGCTTGCTCATGAAGACCTAGGGCATTTGAGGAAGCCCATCGTTGGAATATACAAGCCAGGTTCTATAACGAAAAATTCCCACTAGTACATGAAAGTGACAACATAGGAGACTCTCTATCATGAACAACATGGTGCTATGATGAATCACAAGTGTGGAAAAAGATAGTAGCATTGCCCCCTTTTTTCTTTTTCTTTTTCTTTTCTTTTTTTGGGCCTTCCCTTTTTTATTTGGCCTTTCTCCCCTTTTTTTTATTTGGCCTTTTTTTCTTTTTTTTTCAAGGGACAATGCTCTAATAATGATGGTCATCACACTTATATTTACTTACAACTCGATACTAGAACAAAAATATGACTCTATTTGAATGCCTCCGGCGGTGTACCAGGATGTGCAATGATCTAGCGTAGCAATGACATCAAAAAACGGACAAGCCATGGAAACATCATGCTAGCTATCTTACGATCATGCAAGGCAATATGACAATGATGGTGCGTGTCATAATAAACGGAACGGTGGAGTTACATGGCAATATATCTCGGAATGGCTATGGAAATGCCATAATAGGTAGGTATGGTGGCTGTTTTGAGGAAGGTATATGGTGGGTGTATGGTACCGACAAAAGTTGCGCGGTACAAGAGAGGCTAGCAATGGTGGAAGGGTGAGAGTGCGTATAATCCATGGACTCAACATTAGTCATAAAGAACTCACATACTTATTGCGAAAAAACTATTAGCCCTCGAAGCAAAAATACTACAACGCGTGCTCCTAGGGGGGAGGTTGGTAGGAGTTAACCATCGCGCGCCCCCGACCTTCATGCAAAGATAAACAATCAAAATATAATGCGCGCCAATTTGGTTACATAGTTAGGAGACCATACGTGCATTCTTCAGGAATCACAAACCTTAACACCAATATTTTTACTAGACCACAATCATTCACTAGTACCTCCCACGTATTAGCATCTCTATATTGCAAAACTATTGCAAGGAATCAAACATATCATATTCAGCGATCTAAAAGTTTATGTAGGATTTTATGACTAACCATGTGAATGACCAATTCCTGTCAACTCTCTAAATAGATATAAGTGAAGCAAGAGAGTTTTAATTCTTTCTACAAAAGTTATGCCCATGCTCTAACAAATATAAGTGAAGGAAAAGAGCATTCTACAAATAGCGGTTTTCTATGTGAGGAGAAACAGGCAATCCAAACTTCAAATGATATAAGTTAAGCACATGAAGTATTCTATAAAGCCATACCCAAAAGATATAAGTGAAGTGCAAAGAGCATTCTATAAATCAACCAAGGACTATCTCATACCAGCATGGTGCATAAAAGAAAATGTGGAAACTAAATGCAAAAGACGCTCCAAGATCAACACATCTCACATGAATGAAACGAATCCGAAAACATACCGATACTTGTTGAAGAAAGAGGGGATGCCTTACGGGGCATCCCCAAGCTTATACGCTTGAGTATCCTTGAATATTTACTTGGGGTGCCTTGGGCATCACCAAGCTTGAGCTCTTGCCTCTCCTTCTTCTCCTCACATCGAGACCTCCTCGATCTTCGAACACTTCATCCACACAAAACTTCAACAGAAAACTCGGTAAGATCCGTTAGTATAATAAAGCAAATCACTACTCTAAGTAATGTTGAAAACCAATTCATATTTTGTTTTTTCTTTGTAGCTACTGTAATATAACTTTTCCATGGCTTAATCCACTGATAGAAATTGATAGTTTCATCAAAACAAGCAAACTATGCATCTATAACAGAATCTGTCTAAAACAGAACAATCTGTAATAATCTGAACATTCACCATACTTTTGATACTTAAGAAATTCTGCGAAAATTAGGAAAAATCAACAATTTGTATGGAAAGAGAGTGCAAAAAGTTTCAGAACCATTTGATGGTCCAGCAAAAATGTAAAATCGCGCACTACAGGCAAAGTTTCTGTCCTGCACCGCACAAACCAACAAGCATTGTAAACATCCTAAAGGCAAACCTTGGAACATTATTTTTATAATACAATGGAATTGTACAAGGGGATAATTATATTTGTTGAAAAGTTTCTGTAATTAAGATTCACAAAGTTTCCATGGGCATGAACAAAGTTCAAGGACGTCCCCCACTTTCACAATGCTCGTCTATATCACTTTCACTTTTCTTTTTTGAAAAGTTTTGGGTTCTCCTCTTTATTTTTTGTTTTAAAACTTTATAAAAGCACACAACAGAATTAAATGACTCTCTAAAACTTTCGGGTTGTCTCCCTGGCAGCGCTTTCTTTAAAGACATTAAGCTAGGCATATATTGCTCAAGTGATGGATTCACCTGGATTCCAAGGTATATCAAAGCCAATTTTAATTAACAATGATTTGGCATTTAGTAGTGAGCACAAAGTGATATATATCATGAAACAACGAAGTATAACTCTCTTCCTATGCATAGGCATGTCATACAAGAACAATTCATGCACATCAATTAAAGGCCAACGCATAGTATAAGTAGTTTCTTGCAATTTTATCATGTTGGAAACATAGAGAGGCGGAGATGTAGTTCCTCTCTCATAATAATTGCAAGTAGGAGCAGCAAGCACATGCATATTATATTCATCAAAATCTTCATGTGTAATGGAAAAAGGCAACCCATCAATATAATCCTTAATAAGTGCAAACTTCTCCGATATAGTGTAGTTTGGAGAATTCAAAAAGATAATAGGACTATCATGTGTGGGTGCAATAGCAACTATCTCATGTTTAACATAAGGAACTATAGCAAGTTCATCTCCATAAGCATAATTCATATTGGCATCTTGGCCACAAGCATAGCAAGCATCATCAAAAAGGGATATTTCAAAAGAATCAATGGGATCATAGAAATCATCATAGCATTCATAGTTCGGTAAGCACGAAGGGAAATTAAACAATGTATGAGATAAAGAGTTATTCTCATTAGAAGGTGGGCACAGGTGATCAATCCTCTCTTCCTCCTTTTGTTCTTCGCTCCCCTCCTCATCTTTTTCATCCAATGAGCTCACAATGTCATTAATTTCTTCTTCCATAGACTCCTGCCAAATATTAGTCTCTTCTTGGACAACGAAGGAGTCCTCAATATATGGTTTAACATAGGCATTAGAAGCATAATTATCATAACAATATTTAAATATGGCAAAATTTTCAGATTTGTAAAGAGTAGCATCATACTTTTCAATCAAAGAAGCAATTTCATAAGCACCCTTAAAAGCAACAAATTCTTCAATTTGTTGAACATCATAGTAACTATAAACACCCTTAGCATACGAAGATACAATTCCATTATCGCTAAACTCACATTGGTAGGCAAGGTGTTTCTTAGGGTCTTCAGAACAACAAGTAAAATCATATATTTCACATAAATTCCAAGCATAGCATTGCAAACGATGAATTTGATCCAGTAAAAGTTTCCCTTTTTCGGATATGCGGTGTCGCACGTAACAAGCATGATCATCTAAAGATTTTCCCTCAACTAAGGTAGTTGGTGTTTCAGCACGAGCACATAGGGATCGAAGATGATCCAAGTAAAAAGCTTCAGGAGTGTGATAGATTTTGAGTGGTTCTTCAACCATTGGTTCAGCAGGTACCACTAATTTTTTTGGTATTTTGTGTTTCCTACCCATAACTAAAGATAGAAAACAACTTAGAACATCAAATAAAATCTACTTTAGTGATAAAGCAAATAAGCACACACGAGAATACTCACCCCACGCTATTGCTCCCCGGCAACGGCGCCAGAAAAAGGTCTTGATAACCCACAAGTGTAGGGGATCAGTTGTAGCCTCTTTTGATAAGTAAGAGTGTCGAACCCAACGAGGAGCTAAAGGCAGAACCAATATTCCCTCAAGTTCTATCGACCACCGATACAACTCTACGCACGCTTGACGTTTACTTTACCTAGAACAAGTATGAAACTAGAAGTACTTTGTAGGTGTTTTTGGACAGGTTTGCTAGAATATAAAGAGCACGCAAATAAAACTAGGGGCTGTTAAGATAAAGACACAGCTAAATTTGTTTTAGCGAGTGTGGAAAAGTGGTGGTAGGAGTTGCGAAATTGCCCCTAAGCAATTGACTACATTACTAGACCGATAGCAAGTTTTATGTGGGAGATGCCACTGCTAGCATGTCATCCCTCACTTGGAATTCTATGCACTTATGATTGGAACTATTAGCAAGCATCCGCAACTATAAACGTTCATTAAGGTAAAACCCAACCATAGAATTAAGATATATTGGTCCCCCTTCAATCCCGTATGCATCAATTTCTACGCTAGGTTGAAGCTTCTGTCACTCTTGCCCTCCAATACGTAGTCCTATCAACATACAACTAACCCTATGGTGTGATCCACACGCACACTCATATGATGGGCACCAAAGGACAGCAACATAACCACAAGAAATTTAAACCACTCATAGCAATTCACCAATCACCAATAGGACAATGAAAATCTACTCAGACATCATAGGATGGCAACACATCATTGGATAATAATATGAGGCATAAAGCACCATGTTCAAGTAGAGGGTACAGCGGGTTGCGCGAGAGTGGACCACTGTATATAGATGGGGGAAGGTGATGTAGATGTTGGTGAAGATGACGGAGGTGTTGGTGTAGATCACCGTCACACGATGATGGCCCCGGTGGCACTCCGGTGCCACCAGAAGCGAGGGGGAGAGTGTAACATCCCAAATTTTCAATTTGGAATGTTATACATAGATCATATTGCATTACATGTTTATTTGCATTTTGTTTGTGACGATCCTCGAAATTCTACGCAACTCAAGGACCTTCGGAGAGAGTTGGGAATTCTACCGTTTTCGTATTTGAGTTCACTCGAATACCGGTACGAGGACAGTGTTGGTTTTAATTATTTTTCTCTTCTAAAAATATTTCTAAATACAATATATGAGCGGAGATAATATGACTTCTCCAAAATAACAGAAATATTGGAGGAAAAATGTTAAAATCACTTTTGCTATTTTTCTGGATTTATTTGCGATTTTATTTGCATAGGAAAAATATGTGTTTTTCAAATTTGCATTTAGGTCCGCGAAAAATGTTCACTTTGTCCTAAATATTATTAGAGGACGATGAAAATTTATTTCGGGATTTTTGGAGTCCGTTTAGTATTTCTTTTGTTAGTTTTGCTACGTCAGGACTCTTTTAAAAAAACGAAACCGACTCCGGGCCGTATGTGGCCAGGACTCCTGGCCTAAGGCCATTATAAGCCGCGCCCCCCGCCCGTGAAACCGCCCCAACCCGCCGCCCCGCCTCTGCCCTAGCGCCAGCCGCCACCGCCGCGCCGTCGCCCGTCGTCGCCGCCACCCGCCGCCGCGCCGCCCGCCGTCGCAGCCACCCGTCGCCGCGCCGCCCGCCGGACCCGCCGCAGCTGCCGCCGGAGTCGCCGGAGCCACCGCCTCCGTCGAGGTAGTCATCCGCCGCCGTCGGTTCTTTTTTAAACCGATCGTTTTTTTAGGAAACCCTAGATCCGTTTTTTTATTAGATCGTTTTTTTCCGGTTTAGTTATTTAGCGGACGTTCGTCTGTACGTTCATTTTAACGAATGCTATTTGTTCGTTAGCCGCAGACAGCGAACGTTCGTTCGTTAGCCTGTTCGTCAGTTTTCTTTTTCGGGGTTTTTAGCCGCGATTATTTCGATCGCGATTTCTGCCCTGATCTTGTTTTTCGTTTTTCTTTTCGCTTGAGAGTCGGAATCAGGTGATTCAAAATCCCAGATCTTCGTCTCGACGCCCTCTTTCCGTTTAACCAACTTGAAAAAAGTTTTGGATATTGTAAAATTTGACTTTAGATCAATTAGTAACCCGAGCTCGTTTCTTTCGCAGTTTGAGTTTCGTTGCTTCTTCGTTTTGATTTCTTTTTGCTAACCGGAGTTCTTAAGTTGAACTTTCTGGTTAGATCTTATCTTTTGCAGTTTTGTTTGTGCATCTTTGCTTGTTTGCTTATGTGTGCTATTGTTTGCTTGCGATAGAATACCCGAACTGTGAAGCGTGCTACTACGAGTCTCTAGGTTTTGCGAATCGTCAGCAAGGCAAGTAACACTTTGATCATACCCTTTTATTACCCAGTTTTTATGCATTAGATCAAACCCTCACACATTGCATGAGTAGGATCTCTTAACTTGTGGGACTGGGAAGTAGATTGAGGTAGAACCTATTACTTGTATTATTTTCAAACCCTTGGGAGCTACTTCTACGTTTGCTTAGGTTGCTTTGCTATGCTCGTAGACGTGGGTTGGGTTTGAGTGAAATCCATGACAGATGTGAGTTGTTAATTAAGGATTCAACTTAAGGTGGTTACATGAATACACATCTGGGTGGATTGGTTGCAGGGCACCTGTAGAATCTAGTGTTGTCGTAGGAAATCCCGGGGTTCCGTGTGATTTTTCCTATGGAATGCCACCGAGGCTCAAAGGGGTCATAAAACTATTCATGCTAGAAACTTCCGTGTGCAGCCACAATGCCATTATGGGCTCTGGCATAGTTAAGTAAGTTGTGGGAAACCTTTCCATGATGGGCTAGCAGATGTAGTGGGATTGTAGGTGTACCGGCCTATCTATCTGGTTAAGGGGATCTCTTCCGAAAGACTGTGTCTCGGTCATCCGTTTCTCAAACACCATGCAGTGCGAGAAAGCAAACAGAGGCGATTGAGTCTTGTGGGAAAAGTGCACAATCCTCAGCAGAGTGTACAAACTGATCATGATTAGCTGTGTCCCCGGTTATGGACATCTTGAGTATCTGGTACTTAAATTATTGGTTGATCTCATCACTCTAAATATAACTTGTTGGGTTAATGATAACTTTAATTTGGGATTGAGTTGGAGGTACCTTCTCAATGATGTTTCAACTACCATGATAGTTAAAAATAAAATTTATTCCTTTGTTGCAGGGAAAAATTGGTTTACGCAAAAACTTTAACTTTAGAGCCTCCACCAGCCAAATATGCATATAGTATAGCCTTTAATTTGTTACTTGCATCTTCTGTGTTATCTTGCCAGCATATTCCATGTGCTGACCCGTTTTCAGGCTGCAGCATATTACGTTGCAGACTTTTTAGACGAGGAATAAGACATTCTAGGTCATTTGTCATGCACTCAGCTATGCCGTTGGAGTTGATGGACTCACTTATCTTCCAAGCCTTCCGCTGTTATTTTGTTAGATGGCCTTAAGCCATAGATTTTTGTAATAAGTTCTCATTGGAGACATTCGATGTAATAAGTGTGTGATTGCCACTCTGTTATAAATCCTTCAAGTACTGTGTGTGTCAGCATTACCGATCCAGGGATGACATAGAATACAGAGGCTTCGGTCCATTCGGATCGTGGTCGCTACAAGATGGTATCAGAGCCAGGTTGATTGTAGGACACGACCACTAAGACAGATCCTAGATCACTCTTCTCTACTCATTTCTGACTTCTCTCCATTTTCTACTTCTTTAGGATGGTGGACCCAAGGAACAAGTTCACTCAACCGGATGAAGACACACCTTTTGGACGGCACTTGAAGGAAGTCACTAGGTACCTGAACATAGGAATACCAAGCTTTACCGGAACCTACACCGCCACTTTACCAGAAGAGGAGCGATGGAGCATACAAATTCAAATTCCCGGAAGAACCTTCGCACCATCCACTGAGCCAATAGAGTTTTCTTTTGATGCACCAACCTAGAGCCTAGGCAAGAGCATGGCCGCCCACATCACGATGGGAAGGATCGGAGAAGTCTACAAGCAGGAGCTAAAGGACACCATCTACCAGATTTGTGGACGTCGAGATGAGCGTTGGGATATGATCAGCACCCGGAAGGATAGGTCCATTCCAGCGTTCATCCAGGAGTTGAACCAGCACATTCAATGACAGGAGCACCAGATGTGCACTGGGATGATAGAATTGAAGAAGGCACTAAACAGGAATTTGGAGCTAGAAGAAGAACTTAAGTCTACTCGTGACGGATACGAGGAGGAGATGTTGATACTAGTAGAGAAGAATGATGATTTAACAAGGAAGCTAGGAGTATTCATGGGAGATCCAGCACCAGGAGGTGAAGAAGAGGAAGAAGAACCCAAGGAGATTTGTCCTGAAGATTACATTATCATCGACGACATGGATTCGGACCCCGATGATAGCGAAGACGAAGACTATGAAGATGAAGCTGGAGAAGACATCATGGAATCCTCCGCCGATCAATATTTTTAGATGACCACCCTGTGACTAGTAGTTACCCCCACACAGTAGTATTTAGAGCACTCTTTGTAACGGTAGTTAGATTTGTAAGATCTTGCTTGTAATTGATTGGTGTGATATGATTGTGTTTGTCTCATGTGCATATGGGTAGTGATTTTTCCCTTAGACCTCAATTCTGTACTAATCTCTTCCCTCTACACCCATCAAATGTCTCCAAGACGTGAGCCCGGATTTGAGTTTCCCCCTGAGCTCACTCAGTTGATCCAGCAACAGAACACCTTGATGCAACTATTTGTCCAGAACACTCAGAACAACCAGAACAACAACAACAACCCTCCACCACCCCCACCCATGGACAACCTGACACGTTTCTTAAGGTTGCAACCACCAGTGTTTGCTAGCAGCATCGAACCAATAGTGGCTGATGACTGGCTACGCAAGATTGGAAGGGATTTGACCACTGCCAATTGCTCTGACGCTGAGAAGGTGCGATTTGCCGCACACCAGTTGTCTGGACCAGCCGCAGCATGGTGGGAGAATTACACAACCACTTTCCCCATAGCCAATGTCACTTGGGAGCAGTTTCAGCAAGCTTTCTGTACTGCCCATGTCTCAACCGGAGCTATGAGCATGAAGAAGCGGGAGTTTTGCAACTTGTGCCAAGGAAATCGTATTGTAGCTCAGTACGTAGATGAGTTTAGTACCCTATCTCGTTATGCCCCAGATGATGTGGCCACAAATGCCGCTAAGCAGGAGAGATTTATGGAAGGGCTGAATGATGAGATGAGCGTATAGTTGATGGTGGCAACTTTCAACAACTACCAGGAGTTGGTAGATAAAGCTCTTATGATTGAAGGGAGGCAGCAGCAGATTGAAAGCCGCAAGAGGAAGTATGGACAAGGAAGGAATAATTCTGGAGCCTAGCAGAAGCCCCGATTCACTCCGAATTCGGGAGGATATACCCATAACCATGGAAGTTCCCACAACCGCAATGGCCCTTAGAATGGAAATGGAAATGGGAATGGAGCAAGTAATAACCAGAGCCGCTCTACCCCGTCCACACCCGCCAAGAAGGATTTCAGCCATATCACCTGTTTCAAGTGAGGGAAGAATGGACACTATGCCACGGACTGCCCTGAAGCTAAGAATGGGAATGACAATGGAAGCGCCGGGAAGAAGCCTAACCCGTTCAACAAAGGACAAGTGAACCACATAACTGTGGAGGAGGTAGAAGAGCAACCAGATGCTGTTGTCGGTAAGTTTTTGATTAAGACATTTACCGCAATAGTTCTTTTCGATACTGGTGCATCGCATTCATACATTTCTAGGGGATTCGTGAATAGACATAGGATGTCCACCCGAGTTCTTAAGACCCCCATGTTAGTAAGTTCACCAGGAGCAAAGTATATGGCACACCAAGGATGTTTTCAGACGCCACTGATCATAGGACGCCATACTTTCCCCTCTGACCTAATCGTTCTGGAGTCACAAGGATTGGATGTGATATTAGGTATGGATTTGCTATTTAAGTATGGAGGTAACATTGATTGTGCTTGCAAGTCTATTTTGCTTACCACCCCGGAGGGAAAAAGGATTAAGTATGTATCTAGGCATTCGCCTACAAGGACGCAAGTACATTCTCTCACGGGAGTTGTTCAGGAGGAAGTGCCAGTAGTAAAGGATTATCCGGATGTGTTTCCAGAGGAGTTACCTGGCATGCCACCGGATAGATATATTGAGTTTTTGATAGAGTTGTTGCCTGGCACCGGACCAATATCTAAGAGACCGTATCAGATGCCAGCGAATGATCTGGAGGAGATCAAGAAGCAGATTAAGGAGTTATTGGAGAAAGGATTTATTCGCCGAAGTTCATCACCTTGGGGAGCCCCAGTGCTTTTGGTCGAGAAGATGGATAGATCTTTAAGAATGGTCGTGGATTATCGAGCACTGAATGAAGTGACTATTAATAATAAGTACCCGCTGCCGATGATCAATGATTTGTTCGACCAACTCCAAGGAGCGAAAGTATTCTCCAAGATAGATCTACAATCTGGATACCACCAATTGAAGATCCGAGAGAAGGATATACCCAAGACGACCTTCACCACCAGGTACGGGCTATATGAGTATACGGTTATGTCATTTGGATTGACTAACACACTCGCCTGTTTCATGAGTATGATGAACAAGGTGTTCATGGAGTTCTTGGATAAGTTCGTCGTGGTATTCATTGACGATATTCTGGTATACTCGAAGGATGACGAAGAACATGCAGAGCATTTGCGTTTGGTATTGGAGAAGCTCAGAGAACAAGTTGTATGCCAAGTTTAGAAAATGCGAGTTTTGGTTGAAGGATGTTGGATTCCTAGGACATGTTATATCAGGAGAAGGTATAGCAGTGAACCCCATCAAAGTGCAGGCAGTCACTGAGTGGTTGGCACCCACTTCAGTTGGAGAGATCCACAGTTTTCTTGGACTCGTGGGATACTACCGGAGATTCATATAATTTTTTTCCAGGATTGCAAAGCCAAGGACGATATTGTTGAAGAAGGAGACAAAGTTCGATTGGACTGAAGAGTGTGAAGAAAGTTTCCAGGAGTTGAAGAAACGGTTGACGACAGCCCCAGTGCTGATATTGCCAAATATACGTAAGGATTTCCAAGTGTACTGCGACGCTTCACGCTTAGGACTTGGAGGAGTACTTATGCAGGATGCAAGAGTTGTTTCTTATGCATCTCGACAACTGCGACCGCACTAGTTGAATTACGCGATGCACGATCTGGAGTTAGCAGATGTAGTGCACGCACTGAAAACCCGGAGACATTTCCTTATTGGAAACTGTTGTGATGTGTACACGGATCACAAGAGTTTCAAGTACATTTTCACACAGAAGGAGCTGGACCTTAGACAAAGGAGATGGTTGGAGCTTATAAAGGATTATGATATGAAGCTGCACTATCACCCAGGAAAGGCCAACGTCGTGGCAGATTCTTTAAGCCGGAAGAGTTATGCAGACTCAAAATGCAAGGAGATAGCCTATGAGATCACAGACAGAGCATACTTGAGAGTATCGCCTCTACGAGGAGTTAAACGTTTCGGAGTTAAAGGAAAGCTAGCCCCGAGATTTGTGTGACCTTACCGTGTTTTGGAACGTATGGGAGAGGTTGCCTATAAGTTGGAGTTGCCCGAAGGACTATCAGGAGTGCGCGACGTGTTTCACGTTTCGTAGCTTAAGATGTGCCACGCGGAGATTGCCGATATACCGCTTAGAGACACAGTACCCCTGAAAGCAATTTAGTTGGATAGTGATCTGACTTACGAGGAGAAGCCTGTTAAGATCCTCGAATTTTTGAGCAGAGTCACCTGCAGTAAGGTTATCAAGTTTTGCAAAGTTCAGTGGAGTCACCACACCGAGGAAGAAGCCACCTGGGAACGAGAAGATGATCTACGCAAGGACCACCCATAGCTGTTCTCTAGCCAAGTCGAATCTCGAGGGCGAGATTCATTCTAAGGGGGGTAGGTTTGTAACATCCCAAATTTTCAATTTGGAATGTTATACATAGATCATATTGCATTGCATGTTTATTTGCATTTTGTTTGTGGCGATCCTCGAAATTCTACGCAACTCAAGGACCTTCGGAGAGAGTTGGGAATTCTACCGTTTTTGTATTTGAGTTCACTCGAATACCAATACGATGATAGTGTTGGTTTTAATTATTTTTCTCTTCTAAAAATATTCCTAAATACAATATATGAGCGGAGATAATATGACTTCTCCGAAATAATAAAAATATTGGAGGAAAAATGTTAAAATCACTTTTGGTATTTTTCTGGATTTATTTGCGATTTTATTTGCATAGGAAAAATACGCGTTTTTCAAAATTGCATTTAGGTCCGGGAAAAATGTTCACTTTGTCCTAAATATTATTAGAGGACGGTGAAAATTTATTTCGGGATTTTTGGAGTCCGTTTAGTATTTCTTTCGTTAGTTTTGCTACGTCGGGACTCTTTAAAAGAAACGAAACCGACTCCGGGCCGTATGTGGCCAGGACTCCTGGCCTAAGGCCTTTATAAGCCGCGCGCCTCGGCCCCTGAAACCGCCCCAGCCCGCCGCCCCGCCTCTGCCCTTGCACCAGCCGCCGCCGCCGCCTGTTGCCGCCGCCGCCACCCACCGCCGCGCCGCCCGCCACCGCAGCCACCCGCCGCCCGCCGGACCCGCCGCCGCCGCCGCCGCTGGAGTCACCGGAGCCGCCGCTGCCGTCGAGGTAGTCATCCGCCGCCGTCGGTTTTTCTTTAGAAACCGATCGGTTTTTGTTTTTAGGAAACCCTAGATCCGTTTTTTATTAGATCGATTTTTTTCCCGGTTTAGTTATTTAGCGGACGTTCGTCCGTACGTTCGTTTTAACAAACAATGTTCGTCCGTTAACCGCAGACAGCGAACGTTTGTTCGTTAGCCTGTTCGTCAGTTTTCTTTTTCGGGGTTTTTATCCGCGATTATTTCGATCGAGATTTCTGCCCTAATCTTGTTTTTCGTTTTTCTTTTCGCTCGAGAGTCCGAATCAGGTGATTCAAAATCCCAGATCTTCATCTCGATGCCCTCTTTCCGTTTAACCAACTTGAACAAAGTTTTGGCTACTGTAAAATTTGACTTTAGATCAATTAGTAACCGGAGCTCGTTTCTTTCGCAGTTTGAGTTTCGTTGCTTCTTCATTTTGATTTCTTTTTGCAAACCGGAGTTCTTAAGTTGAACTTTGTGGTTAGATTTTATCTTTTGGAGTTTTGTTTGTGCATCTTTGCTTGTTTGCTTATGTGTGCTATTGTTTGCTTGCGATAAAATACCCGGACTATGAAGCGTGCTACTACGAGTCTCTAGGTTTTGCGAATCGTCAGCAAGGCAAGTAACACTTTGATCATACCCTTTTATTACCCGGTTTTTATGCATTAGATCAAACCCTCACACATTGCATGAGTAGGATCTCTTAACTTGTGGGACTGGGAAGTAGATTGAGGTAGAACCTATTACCTACATTATTTTCAAACCCTTGGGAGCTACTTCTACGTTTGCTTAGGTTGCTTTGCTATGCTCGTAGACGTGGTTGGTTTTGAGTGAAATCTATGACAGATGTGAGTTGTTAATTAAGGGTTCAACTTAAGGTGGCTACTTGAATACACATCTGGGTGGATTGGTTGCAGGGCACATGGAGAATCCAGTGTTGTCCTAGGAAATCCCGGGATTCCGTGTGATTTTTCCTATGGAATGCCACCCAGGCTCAAATGGATCATAAAATTATTCATGCTAGAAACTTCTTTGTGCAGCCACAATGCCATTATGGGCTCTGGCATAGTTAAGTAAGTTGTGGGAAACCTTTCCATGATGGGCTAGCAGATGTAGTGGGATTGTAGGTGTACCGGCCTATCTATCTGGTCAAGGAGACCTCTTCGGAAAGACTGTGTCTCGGTCATACATTTCTCAAACACCATGCAGAGCAAGAAACCAAAGGGAGGCGATCGAGTCTTGTGCGAAAAGTGCACAAACCTCTGCAGAGTGTACAAACTGATCATGATTAGCCGTGTCCCCGGTTATGGACATCTTGAGTATCTGGTACTTGAATTATTGGTTGATCTCATCACTCTAAATATAACTTGTTGGGTTAATGATAACTTTAATTTGGGATTGAGTTGGAGGTACCTTCTCAATGATGTTTCAACTACCATGATAGTTAAAAATAAAATTTATTCCTTTGTTGTAGGGAAAAATGGCTTTACGCAAAAACTTTAACCTTAGAGCCTCCACGAGTCAAATATGCATATAGTATAGCCTTTATTTTGTTACTTCCATCTTCTGTGTTATCTTGCCAGCATATTCCATGTGCTAACCCATTTTCGGGATGCAACATATTACATTGCAGACTTTTCAGACGAGGAATAAGACGTTCTAGGTCGTTTGTCATGCACTCAGCTATGCCGTTGGAGTTGATGGACTCACTTATCTTCCAAGCCTTCCGCTGTTATTTTGTTAGATGGCCTTAAGCCATAGATTTTGTAATAAGTTCTCATTGGAGACATTCGATGTAATAAGTGTGTGATTGCCACTATGTTATAAATCCTTCAAGTATTGTGTGTGTCAGCATTACCGATCCAGGGATGACACAGAACACAGAGACTTCGGTCCATTCGGATCGTGGTCGCTACAGAGAGAGAGCCCCTCCTTCTTCTTCTTCCTTGACCTTCTCCCTAGGTGGGAGAAGGGTTTCCCCTCTGGTCCATGGCCTCCATGGTGACGGAGGGGCGAGAGCCCCTCCAAGATTGGATCTGTCTCTCTATCTCTCTCTGTTTCCGTGTTCTCAGATTTTGTCCCTTCACCGTTTCTTATATTCCCGGAGATCCGTAACTCCGATTGGGCTGATTTTTTGACACGATTTTTATCCGGATATTAGATTTCTTGCGGCGAAAGAAGGGTGTCAACCGCCTTACGGTGTGGCCTCGAGGGCCCAGGGCGTGCCCTGGGCGGGGGGCGCGCCCCCACACTCGAGGCCCACTAGGGCATCATCTCGTGTGGGTTTCGCTTCCCAAAATTCACATATATTCCAAAAAAATTCCATCCGTTTTTATTCTGTTTGGACTCCGTTTGATATGGATATTCTGCGAAACAAAAAACATGCAACAAACTGGAACTGGCATTGGGCACTGGATCAATATGTTAGTCCCAAAAAATAGTATAAAAGGTTGCCAAAAGTATACGAAAGTTGTAGAATATTGGCATGGAACAATCAAAAATTATAGATACGACGAAGACGAATCAGATTGCCATACCACACTGGTGCGGACCGTACTTTGATTGACCTACGAGGTTCGGTAGTAACTTGATCTAAAGTTTCATGATCATCATCATTAGCTTCCTCACTAATTGGTGTAGGCATCACATGAATTGTTTCCTGTGATGAACTACTTTCTAATTCGAGAGAAGGTACAACTACCTCATCAAGTTCTACTTTTCCTCCCACTCACTTCTTTCGAGAATAACTCCTTCTCTAGAAAGGATCCATTCTTAGCAACAAAAATCTTGCCTTCGGATCTGTGATTGAAGTTGTACCCAACAGTTTGTTTTGGGTATCCTATGAAGACGCACTTCTCTGATTTGGGTTCAAGCTTATCAGGCCAAAGTTTTTTCACATAAGCATCACAACCCCAAACTTTAAGAAACAACAACTTAGGTTTCTTGCCAAACCATAGTTCATACGGTGTCGTCTCAATGGATTTAGACGGTGCCCTATTTAACGTGAATGCATTTGTCTCTAATGCATAACCCCAAAATGATATAGGCAAAACCGTAAGAGACATCATAGAATGCATCATATCCAATAGAGTACGGTTACGACGTTCTGACACACCATTACGCTGTGGTGTTCCAGGTGGTGTGAGCTGTGAAACAATTCCACATTGTTTTAAATGAAGTCCAAACTCATAACTCAAATATTCGCATCTACGATGAGATCGTAGAAACTTTATTTTCTTTATACGATGATTTTCTACTTCACTATGAAATTCTTTGAACTTTTCAAATGTTTCAGACTTGTGTTTCATTAAGTAGATACACCCATATCTACTGAAATCATCCGTGAAGGTAAAAAAATAACGATACTCGCCGCGAGATTCAACACTCTTCGGACCGCATACATCGGTATGTATTATTTCCAATAAGTCATTAGCTCGCTCCATTGTTCCGGAGAACGGAGTTTTATTCATCTTGCCCATGAGGCATGGTTCGCAAGTATCAAATGATTCATAATCAAGTGATTCCAAAAGTCCATCAGCATGGAGTTTCTTCATGCGCTTTACACCAATATGACCTAAACGGCATTGCCACAAGTATGTTGCACTATCATTATCAATTCTGCATCTTTTGGCTTCAATATTATGAATACGTGTATTACTACGATCGAGATTCAATAAACCATTCACCTTGGGTGTCTGACCATAGAAGGTTTTATTCATGTAAACAGAATAACAATTATTCTCTAACTTAAATGAATAACCGTATTGCAATAAACATGATCCAATCTTGTTCATGCTCAACGCAAACACCAAATAACTTTTATTTAGGTTTAACACTAATCCTGAAAGTATAGGGAGTGTGCGATGATGATCATATCAACCTTGGAACCACTTCCAGCACACATCGTCACATCACTCTCAACTAGTCTCTGCTTATTCTGCGACTCCTGTTTTGAGTTACTAATCTTAGCAACCAAACAAGTATCAAATACCCATGTGCTACTATGAGCACTAGTAAGGTACACATCAATAACATGTATATCAAATATACCTTTGTTCACTTTGCCATCCTTCTTATCCGCCAAGTACTTGGGGTAGTTTCGCTTCTAGTGACCATTCCCTTTGAAGTAGAAACACTCAGTTTAGGCTTAGGTATAGCTTTGGGCTTCTTCATGGGAGTGGCAACTTGCTTGTCATTCTTCTTGAAGTTCTCTTTCTTTTCCTTTGCCCTTTTCGTGAAACCAGTGGTCTTGTTAACCATCAACAATTGATGCTCTTTCTTGATTTCTACCTTCGTTGATTTCAGCATCATGAAGAGCTCATTAATTGTTTTCGTCATCCCTTGCATATTATAGTTCATCACGAAGTTCCAGTAACTTGGTGATAGTGTCTAGAGAATTCTGTCAATCACTATCTTATCTGGAAGATTAGCTCCCACTTGATTCAAGCGATTCTAGTACTCAAACATTTTGAGCACATGCTCGGCGACCCTTCCCACGGCGTTGGGGCTCCAGAGCACCCTCTCCAAGGGATAGGCCGAGATGACCTTGATGGGGTGGCCCTGGGAGTAGTGACGTAGCTTCCTGGAGGCGACGAGGAGCACGAGCAGGAGCTTCTGCGGCAAGGGGTAGCGTGCCCGCATGTCATGCAACACCGTGCTGACGAAGTACACAGGGTGCTCGACGAGGTAAGAGGCGTCCGTTGGGCCATGGGCCTCCTGAGCTAAGGGAACCTCAGGAGCTTGATCATCAGGCGGGGAGGCCATGGCTTCGAGGTCGGTAACCTCGCGAGTTCCATTGTGCCGTGAGGTAACCGTGGCCTTGAGGGCGTCGTCCCGGGGCCGCGGCGCCTTGGCTGGGCGCGTGGCAATGCGCCGCGCGGCCTCAACCGAACGCTTCGTCCAGACCGCCACGAGCGCCGCACTGGCTGAGTGAGGCGTGGCGGCCAGGTAGAGCACCAGGGGTTCAAGGGGGCGAGGCGCGCCCATCACTGGAGGGCTGGTTGAGGTACCTTTTGAGGTCTTGGAAGGCCGCATCGGCCTCTAAAGTCCACTCGAACGGGCCCTTCTTTTTCATCAGCTTGCAGAATGGGAGGGCGCGCTTGCCTAGCTTGGAGATGAAGCGCCCCAGCGAGGTCACGCAACCTGCTAGCTTCTACATCTCCTTGAAGGTTTGCAGCGGGCTCATCTTCTCTATGGCCTTGATTTTCTCCAGGTTGGCCTTGATCCCTCTGTACGACACCAAGAAACCCAACAGCTTGCCAAACAGAACGCCAAATACACACTTTTCCAGGTTGAGCCGCAGGTTTACTTTGCGCAAGCTGGCAAATGTCTCCTCCAGATCTTCGATAAGGTTTCTCGCCTCCCGAGATTTGACCACTATGTTATCGACGTACGCCTTGGCATTCCTTCCAAGCTGCTGATCCAAAGCGATGTGCATCAATTGCTGGAAGGTTTCCCCGACATTGCACAGTCCGAAAGGCATGCAAGTGTAGCAATACACCCCGCACGGGGTCAGGAAGGCCGTTTTATCGTCATCTTGCACTGCCATCTTGATTTGGTGATAGTTCGAGAAGGCTTCCAGGAAGCACAGTAGATCGCACTCGATGGTGGAGTCGACGATCTGGTCGATGCACGGAAGGGGGAAAGGATCCTGTGGACAAGCCTTGTTGAGGCTTGTAAAATCAACGCACATGCGCTCCTTCCCATCCTTCTTGGGGACGATGACCAGGTTTGCTGGCCATTCAGGATGCCTCACCTCCCGAATGACGTCGGCCTCTTGCAGCTTGCAGACCTCGTGAACGATGAATGACTGCTTCTCCGGGGCTTGCCACCGCGCCTTCTACTTCACTGGGCACGCGTTGGGGCACACCATCAGGTGGTGCTCGATCACCCCACATGAGACGCCGACCAGGTCCGTCGCCTCCCACGTGAACAAGTCTGTGTTTGCACAGAGAAAGCTGACCAGCGCCTCTTCCTAGTCTAGGGGAAGGCCAACGCCTACGGTGAAGGTAGGGCCCGGCCCCCCGCCATCGTCGACCTGCACCTGCTTCGTCTGCGCCCGGTCTTGAGAGAACAACTACTTCTTCTTTGCTGGCGCAGCCCCCGAGCCCTCCGTGGTGCCCTCGGGGCTTGGTCGCATGGTTGTCGTCGCCTTGAAAGTGAGCTCGAGGGCCACCAGTGCGTCCTTGGTGTCCCCCGCCACGGTGAGGACACCGCTGCTCCCCAGCATCTTTATGACGTTGTAGCTGGGGTGAGTGATACATCTCCAACGTATCTATAATTTTTGATTGTTTCATGCTATTATATTATCTGTTTTGGATGTTTTATATGCATTTAGATGCTATTTTATATTATTTTTGGGACTAACCTATTAACCTTGAGCCCAGTGCCAGTTTCTGTTTTTTCCTTGTTTTTGAGTTTTGCAGAAAAGGAATAACAAACGGAGTCCAAATGAGCTGAAAAATTACGGTGATTTTTTATGGACAAGAGGAAGCCCTCGAAGCAAAAGAATTGGGCCAGAAGTGTCCCGAGTCAACGATAAGGGTGGGGGAGCGCCCACCCCCCTAGGGCGCGTCCCCCTACCTTGTCGTCGACTCGTGGACCCCCTGACTTGTTCTCAATGCCAAAAATTCTTATAAATACCAAAACACCAGAAAGAAACCTAGATCGGGAGTTCCACCGCCGCAAGCCTTAGCCACGAAAAACCAATCGGGAGCCCGTTCCAGCACCCTGCCTGAGGGTGAAACCATCACCGGTGGCCATCTTCATCATCCCGGCGGTCTCCATGATGAGGAGGGAGTAGTTCACCCTCGGGGCTGAGAGTATGTACCAGTAGCTATGTGTTTGATCTCTCTCTCTCTCTCCCTCTCTCTCTCTCTCTCTCGTGTTCTTGATTTGGCACGATCTTGATGTATCGTGAGTTTGTTATTATAGTTGGATCTTATTGTGTTCTTACCTCTCTACCTTGTCATGAATTGAGTATTTTCCTTTGAGGTTTTGTTATGTCGGATTGAATCTTTGGATGTGAGAGAACTTTATGTATGTCTTGCGACGGGATATCCGTGGTGACAATGGGATGTTCAGTTGATCCACTTGATGTATGTTTTAGTTATCAACTTGCGGATTCCCGTGGTGACATTGGGGTAATCTATGCATAGGGGTTGGTACGCTTTTCATATTCTTTTCTCCAATAGAATTCTTGGGATGCTCTCGAAGTTCTTTGCGTTGGATTGAATATTATGAATATGAAATTGTGTGATGCACATCATATAATTAGCCCACGGATACTTGTGGTGACATTGGAGTATCTAGGTGACATTAGGGTTGATTGATGCATGTTACGTGGTATTATTCTAGTACGAACTGTAGGGCTGTTTGTGGCACTTATAGGAATAAACCCAATACCTTGATCAGAAAGAATAAATTTGAGGTGGTTTGGTACCCTACAAGCAATTTCATCTTATGTTCTCCACGATAGGAACTTTGGTGTGATTCTTTGTTGCATGTTGAGGGATTGTTATATGATCCAATTATGTTATCATTGTTGAGAGAACTTGCACTAGTGAAAGTATGAATCCTAGGCCTTGTTTCCAAGCATTGCAATACCGTTTGTGCTCAATTATATATTTTCATATTACAAAAACCTATATCTACCATCTATATTACACTTGTATCACCATCTCTTCGCCGAACTAGTGCACTTATACAATTTACCATTGTATTGGGTGTGTGGGACACAACAGACTCTTTGTTATTTGGTTGCAGGATAGTTTGAGAGAGACCATCTTCATCCTACGCCTCCCACGTATTGATAAACCTTAGGTCGTCCACTTGAGGGAAAATTGCTACTGTCCTACAAAACTCTGTGCTAGGAGGCCCAACACGAGTCTACAAGAAGAAGGTTGTGTAGTAGACATCAAGCTCTTTTCTGGTGTCGTTGCTGGGGAAGTGAGTGCTTGAAGGTATATCTTTAGATCTTTCAATTGAATCTTTTAGTTTCTTGTTTTATCACTAGTTTGTTTTATAAAAATAAAAATACAAAAAATGGAATTGAGGTTGCCTCATATGCTTCATCTTTTTAATGTCTTTCGTGAAAATGATGGAAAGGAAAATTGTGCCAAAGTGTTAGAATAAGAAGTTAATAAAATGTTTGGCATAAAATCTTTGAATGATGAGCATGATGGCATTGTTGTTAGTATGAATTCTTTGAATATCCATGATGCTAATGATATGCAATGCCACAAGCTTGTGGATGCTATGTTTGATGAAGATGATATTTTTCCCAAGTTTTGATGAGCAAATTTATTATGATGAAATCATGCCTCCTATTTATAATGATTATTGTGATGAAACCTATTTTATAAAGAATACTAACAACCATGAAACATTTCATCATGATTTTAATCAAGTGTCTCATGATAGTTATTTTGTCAAGTTTGCTCCCACTATTATGAATGAGAATAAATTTGCCCATGTGGAGAGTAATAAAAATTCTATCCTTATGCATCATGAAAAGAGTGCATTATGTGATAGCTATATTGTTGAATTCATTCATGATGCTACTGAAAATTATTATGAGAGAGGAACATATGCTTTTAAGTATTGCAATGATATCAAGTTTCCTCTCTATGTGTTGAAAGTTTTGAAGCTATGCTTGTTTTGCCTTCCTATGCTAGTTGATTCTTGCTCTCATAAATTGTTTGCTCACAAAATAACTATGAATAGGAAGTGGGTTAGGCTTAAATGTTCTAGTCATACGCTTCTTAATGCTCTCTTTGTGTTTCAATCCGTATCTTTTACGTGAGCATCATTGAAATCATCATGCCTAGCTAAAATGCATTAAAGAAAAGCACTTGTTGGGAGACAACCCAATACTTATACCTAATGTTTTTGTGTGTTCACATGATTAAGCTACTGTAGTAATCATGTTTTATAGCATTTGTTTCAATAAAGTGCCAAGTAAAGCCTTTGGGATAGTGTGGATGATAGTTGATTTGATTCGGTGCAAAAACAGAAAGTTTTGCGTCCAGTGCAGAAAATTCAATAAATCACGGGAATGTGACAATTATTTGAAATGTTTACACATGATTTATATACAAATTTCCTACGTTTTCCTAATTTTTCAGAATTTTTAGAGTTTTAGAAGTATGGTGGTTGTCCAGATCATTACAGACTGGTCTGTTTTTGACAGATTCTGTTTTCAATGCATAGTTTGCTTATTTTAGTGTTTCGATAGCTTATATTAAGTGATATAAATTGTGTAAATGATAAGGTACAGCAGGCATTGTGTGAGAACAATTATGGATCTTTTCTTTGACAGAACCCAAGTGAATGATTTGCTTTTTTATACTAATGTATCTCATGAAGTTCCGTTAAGTTTTGTGTGATTGAAGTTTTCAAGTTTTGGGTGAGATATCGATATGAGGAGAATAAGGAGTGGAAATACACTATGCTTGGGGATTCCCAAGGCACCCCAAGGTAATATTCAAGGAAGATCCAAGCAACTAAGCTTGGGGATGCCCCGGAAGGCATCCCCTCTTTTGTCTTCAACATTATTGGTAACCTCACTTGGAGGTATATTTTTATTCGTCACATGATATGTGTTTTGCTTGGTGCATCCTTTTGTTTAGATTTGCTTGATGTTATTTATAATAAGGTTTTGTATCTTTTAATTCAATACAAAAGACAAGTATAGCCTTTACCATGCTTATTTTGCAAGTATGTATGTTGTTGTTTGAAAACAAAAAGTTTTCTATATTTGTCTGAATTCAACGTGATAAAATCTTGAAATTTTTACAAAGTTAGCATGAATAAATTCTTTGTAACGTGGTATTTTTTCAGAATTTTTAGAGCTAGCGGGAAGTATGAGAACAATTACACTCTTTATAGACTGTCGTGTTTAGACAGATTCATGTTATGTTTGCATTGTTTGCATGTTTAATGATTCTCTTTGAGGATAGGAGTATTAAATATGCAGAGGCATTTAGTATGAAATGTTAAATTGTAATTTTAGTGATTTTCTAAAGTACAGAATGATAAGGTTTTGAGTTTATTTATACTAACTTATCTCATGAGTTCTTGTTGAGTTTTGTGTGGATGAATTTTTGAGATTTAGGGAAACCGTAACATAAGATGAATTAAGGAGACACAAAAGCTCAAGCTTGGGGATGCCCAAGGCATCCCAAGATAATATTTCAAGAAGTCTCAAGCATCTAAGCTTGGGGATGCCCCGGTAAGCATCCCACCTTTCTTCATCAACAATTATCGGTTAGTATCATTTGAGCCTAAGTTATTGCTTCTTCACATGATATGTCATATCCTTGCAATGTCATTTTATTTTGTTTTGCTTGCTGTTTGAATAATGTACTTAAGATCTGAAGTTCTTATATGAGAGAGGGTCTTCTCATAGCTAGTTAATTATTTTACTACTCATTGATCTTCACTTATATATTTTTGGAGTAGTTTGTGAGTTGCTCTAGTGCTTCACTTATATCTTTCTACAGCACGACGGTAGTTTTAGTTTGAAGAAACTGATGAACTATCATGCTTCACTTATATTATTTTGGGAGTCTTTTAAACAACATGGTAGTTTGCTTGTGTTATGAATTTTGTCCTAATATGATAGGCTTCCAAAGAGGGTATAATGAAAACTTTCATATAGAGCATTGAATCTAGGAGAAGTTTGATTCATTTCAATTGTTTCAAGATGTTAAGATGGTAATATTAGAGTCATGCTAGTGGTAGTTTTTGAGGTTAAATAAATAATTGTGTTAAGGTTTGTGATTCCCGTAGCATGCACATATGGTCTCCTAACTATGTAACCAAATTGGAGCGCATTGTATCTTGATTGTTTATATTTGCGTGGAATTGGGGGGGGGGGCGATGGTTAACTCCTATCAACCTCCCCCTAGGATCATGCATAGTAGTACTTTGGTGCGAGAGCTAATAATTTTTTCGCAATAAGTATGTGAGTTCTTTATGACTGATGTTGAGTCCATGGATTATACACACTCTCACCCTTCCACCTTGCTAGCCACTCTAGTGCCGCGCAACTTACGCTGGTGCATCAAACCACCTTATACCCTTCCTCAAAAGAGCCACCATACCTACCTATTATGGCATTTCCATAGCCATTCCGAGATATATTGCCATGTAACTCCACCGTTCCGTTTATTACGACACACACCATCATTGTCATATTGCTTTGCATGATCATGTATTTGGCATAGTATTTGTGGCAAGGCCATCATTCATATTTTATACATGTCACTCTTGATCATTGCACATCCCGGTACACCACCGGAGGCATCCATATAGAGTCATATTTTGTTCTAGTATCGAGTTGTAATATCGAGTTGTAAGTAAATAAAAGTGTGATGATTAACATTATTAGAGCATTGTCTCATGTGAGGTTATAAAAAAGAGAGGCCAAAGAGCCCAAGTAAAAAAGAGAGGCCAAAGAAGCCCACAAAAAGAGGCCAAAGAGCCCAAAATAAAAAAAGCGAGAAGGGACAATGTAACTATCTTTTTCCACACTTGTGCTTTAGTATTGCACTATGACTTCATGATAGAGAGTCTCATATATTGTCACTTTCATATACTAGTGGGAATTTTTCATTATATAACTTGGCTTGTATATTCCAATGATGGGCTTCCTCAAATGCCCTAGGTCTTCATGAGCAAGCAAGTTGATGCACGCTCACTAGTTTTGTTTTGAGCTTTCATACACTTATAGCTCTAGTGCATCCATTACATGGCAATACCTACTCACTCACATTGATATCTATTGATGGACATCTCCATACTCCATTAATTTTCCTAGTTGATGTGAGAATTTCTCCCTCCTTTTTTTCTACTACCACCTTCTATTCTACCCATAGTGCTATGTCCATGGCTCACGCTCATGTATTGCATGAACAATTGAAAAGGCTAAAGCGCATTAAAAAGTATGAAACAAATGTTTGGCTGCCATCGGGATGGGCATGATTTATACTTTGTGTTAAGAAGAGGGAGCATAAAAGACTATATGATTTTGTAGGGATAACTTTCTTTAGCCATGTTATTTTTGAAGCTTCGTAGAATGCTTTTTGGTGTGCTTGAAGTATTACTATTTTGATATTAATGAACTTTGGTTTTGAATCTTATGGATCTGAACATTCATGCCATAATAATAAAAGATTGCATTGATAAATATGTTAGGTAGCATTCCACATCAAAAATTCTGTTTCTATCAGTTACCTACTCGAGGGCGAACATGAATTAAGCTTGGGGATGCTTGATACGTCTCCAACACCGCCGCAAGCCTCTGTAGCCACAAAAAACTAATCGAGAGCTCGCTCCAGCACCCTGCCAGAGGGGGAAACCATCACCGGTGGCCATCTTCATCATCCCGACGGTCTCCATGACAAGGAGGGAGTAGTTCACCCTCGGGGCTGAGGGTATGTACCAGTAGCTATGTGTTTGATCTCTCTCTCTCTCATGTTCTTGATTTGGAACGATCTTGATGTACCGCGAGCTTTGTTATTATAGTTGGATCTTATGGTGTTCTTCCCTCTCTACCTTGTGATGAATTGAGTCTTTCCTTTGAGGTTTTGTTATGTCGGATTGAATCTTCGGATGTGAGAGCACTTGATGTATGTCTTGCTATGGGATATCCGTGGTGACAATGGGATGTTTTTTTGATCCACTTAATGTATGTTTTGGTTATCAACTTGCAGATTCCCGTGGTGACATTGGGGTAATCGCATAGGGGTTGGTATGCGTTTTCATATTATTTTCTCCAATATAAATCTTGGGATGCTCTCGAAGTTCTTTGTGTTGGGTTGAATATTATGAATCTAAAATTGTGTGATGCACATCGTATAATTAGCCCATGGATACTTGTGGTGACATTGGAGTATATAGGTGACATTAGGGTTGATTGATGCGTGTTAGGTGGCGTTATTCTAGTACGAACTCTAGGGCTCTTTCTGACACTTATAGGAACAAGCCTAATAGATTGATCAGAAAGAATAACTTTGAGGTGGTTTCGTACCGTACAAGCAATTTCATCTTATGTTCTCCGCGATAGGAACTTTGGAGTGATTCTTTGTTGCATGTTGAGGGATTGGTATATGATCCAATTATGTTACCATTGTTGAGAGAACTTGCACTAGTGAAAGTATGAACCATAGGCCTTGTTTCCAAGCATTGCAATACCATTTGTGCTCACTTTTGTCATTAGTTACCTTGCTATTTTTATATTTTCATATTACAAAAACCTATATCTACCATCCATACTACACTTGTCTCACCATCTCTTCGGCGAACTAGTGCACCTATACAATTTACCATTGTATTGGGTGTGTTGGGGATACAAGAGACTATTTGTTATTTGGTTGCAGGGTTGTTTGAGAGAGACCATCTTCATCCTACGCCTCCCAAGGATTGATAAACCTTAGGTCCTCCACTTGAGGAAAAGTTGCTACTCTCCTACAAAACTCTACGCTTGGAGGCCCAACACTAGTATACAAGAAGAAGGTTGTGTAGTAGACATCAGTGAGTGTCCGCCATGAACTAGGCAAGAGCTGGGTATCCGAGGATGGCATTGTATGGTAACCCGATGCGGGCAACGTCGAAGTTGATGAGCTCAGTACGGTAGTTGTTGCGCGTGCTGAAGGTGACGGGGAGGCGGATCTGCCCCAGAGGACGGGTGGAGTCGTCGACGACCCCATAGAAGGGTTTGGTGGGGAGGAGCCGACTGTGGGGGACATGGAGCGGGCCGAATTCCTCCACGGAGAGGACGTTGAGGCCGGCACCTCCGTCGATAAGGGTCTTGGTGACCGCCACATTGTAGATAGTGGGGGTGCAGAGCATAGGAAGCGTACTAGCGCCGATCGTGGTCTTGGGTTGGTCCGTGGAGTCGAAGGTGAGGTCGGCCTTGGGGGCCACCCAGCTCGGAGGCGACTGCACGTCTCCCACCTGGCGATTGAACTTCTTGACATGGCGGTCCGAGGGAGGCGCTCGCGAACCACCGAGGAGTGTTGTGATTGCGTGGGGTGCCGGCGCCGGTGTAGCAACCCGACCCAAATGGATAAAGTCTCTATGTTTTAGTGTCATCCCTGGATTGGTATGCTGACACACATAGTACTCGAGGATTTATAACAGAGGTAAATCACATGTATAAAGTAACATAAATACGATTACCTCAATCCATACAGCGGAAGTAACAAGGTTGTGGAGTTCCATCAACACCAATGGCAGGGTTGGGTGTAGACAGCGCAACCCTAACGTATCACTTACTCGTCGAATAAATTCCTGCAACATGAGACGTTGCAGCCATGTAGGTCAGTACATTGAATGTACGGGAAAATTCACACTGTAGTAGTAATAATGAACAATGCCTACAACTACATGCATATTTGGCTGGTGGAGGCTGTAAGGTAATATTTGCATAAAGCTATTTTTTCCCTACCACAAAGGAATACATTTTATTTACTACACAGTTGAATTTTAAGAAATATTGAGAATGGTTCCTCCATCTCAATTCCCAAGTTACCAAAACTAATAACCCAACAATTTTGTTAAGTCAAGTGATGAGATCAATAAAATAATCCGTTTCTAGATACTCAAAGATGTCCATAACCACGGACATGGCTACTCATGAATAGTTTGTACACTCTGCAGAGGTTTGTGCACTTTTCCCCACAAGACTCGATCTCCTCCGTTGGATTTCTCGCACTGCATGGTGTTTGAGAAACGGATGACCGAGACACAGTCTTTTAGAAGCATTTACTCTTTTCCCTGGGTAGACCCGTACACCCACATCTGCTACAATTGCTAGTCTCCCACTGAAAGAGCTCACACAACATACACAACTATGGCAGATCCCATAATGGCTTGTGGCTGCACATGGAAGTTTCTAGGCATGAAAATATCATATGATCCCTTTGAGCCTGGGTGGCATTCCAATAGGGTGATCACACGGGTCCTCCGGGATCCCCTAGGACAACACTTCACCCTCCAGGTGCCCGCGCAAACCACTGGGTGTTCCAGGGTGCCCCAACCAATCCACCCAGATATGTATTAAATTTCCACCTTAAAGTTTCCCTTAGTTAAATATCAGTCTCGCATCTTTCATGAATCTCACATACCAATCCACGTTTACAAGCATGGCTAAGCAATAAGTAACAAAGCGTATAATCCCTTGGGTTGATATCAAGTCATTGGGTTCCTACCTCATGAACTACAAAGCATCATCTCATGTAACCTGTCCTACTCATGCAAGTGTTTGAGGATATAACTAATGCAATGAAAACTGGGTATTGGAAAAGTATGATCAAAGTATGAACTTGCCTTGTACTGTTGATGTAGATTCTTTGCACTCATAACTCGTGATAGATCTACTCGTCACACTCCGACCAATCTATCGTAAGCAAGCAATAGTAACCACACATAAGCAATCACTCAGCAGATCAGAAAGAACGAAGGAAACACTTCGAAAAGCTTCAAAACCAAGCAAATACTCTTGCAGCATAAAACAATTTATAACAGTAACAAAATTAGGTGAATTTGTCCTTATCATAAAGTTTATGTCAAGAGCTTCGATTTGCAAAAAGAATCAACTAAATTGGAGTTACGAAACTCAAGTTATGGCAAAACGAAGTTTGAATCAAATTTGTTTGAATTCAAATTTTGAAACTTTCGAAAAAATGTTTAAGTTGTTTTACCGGATAGAGGGGGTCGTAACGAAGAGGTGGGCATTGGTTTGTTGGATTTGGACCAACGAGTAAAAAGTTGTGACCGTTTTAAGATCAGGGACTAATCTACAAAAGAAATAATTACAAATGGGTCCCTGGTTGAAAATTAAACAGAAAAAGAAAAAACTATCGAGCGAACGCTCGCTAACATAACTAAACGAACGAATTCGTTCGTTAATAGAAACTAACGAGTGATCGTTCGTTATCTAACCTAACCTAATAAAAAACCGATCTAAAAAGAAAAACCGAACAAAACCAAAAAGAACCGGGCGGGTTTTATACCGTAGGCAGTTTTTTCGACGAAACCGCCGGTTCGGGCGGATCGAACCGGGTCGGGCGGTTCGAGCGGATCCGGCAAGCGGTTCCGGCGAGCGGCGGCGCTGCTCTGGCGACAGGACTCGGCAGAGGCAGTGAGGTGGTGCCGCGGGGGCAGTGAGGGCGAGGCGTAGGACGCGAGAGGCAGCGGCGCGGCGTGCTGGCAAAGGTGGACAACGGCGGCGCTCAGGCGGCGTCGGCGGAACGCGTGCGGCGGCGAGATCGTGGGGCGGCGGTGGCGATGCGAGAGGAGGGAGAAGAGGCGGCGGGGTCGGGCGATATTTATAGGGGAGAGGGGGAGGTGGATGCGTGGGGAAGGGGGCGAGGCGCGGCGATGTCCTGGCGACGCACGGCGGCGGCCGGCGGTGTCCTGGCATCGCACGCGACGGGGGCGGTGGCGCGCTGGGCTGGGCTGGTCCGGTTGGCTGGGTCGGCCGAGTTCGGCGGAAGGCCCCTTTTTTTTAAACAACCAAAATAAAGATAAAACCAAAAATAAAATAAAATATAATATGGGAATATTATATATCAGAAATTTCAGAAAAACAAACTCTACAATATGAACATTTTTCTACAGTCAAATAAATCCTCACAAATTTAAATAAATCAAATAGTGCTACTATTGCAATAAAATCAACGAAAAATTATTTTAAAACTGCCAAAATGGTATCAAATTTATTTATCTCCAATTTTCTAGTGTAGGGAATCATTTTACCCTATTTTCAATATATTTTATTTTGGAGAATAATAATTTGAATAAAAACCAATAACTCCAATTTTGAAAATGAATTTCAAAACACTTCAAAGGAACTTCGAACTCATATTTCCTATAATTTGAAGAAGTCATTTTATCTTCTCTCGGGAAAATCGTTGAGCTGCATAAAGTTTCTGAATTTGTAATATTTCGAGAATGAAATTCAAAATCCTTTCAAAACCCTTCTTATTTAATAAATGGAAGAAGTCATACTATCTTCACTCCAGGGTTTTGTGATGAAAATAATTTGAATTCCCGGAGATCATAAATGCAAATTGAAAGTTTGGGAAAGTCATTTCATTCCCTCTCATTTAACTTTCAAAAGTTTCAAATTTCACTCAATATCACCCAACACAACACACAAGCAATTCAAAACTATCTATTTGTTATAACATTCCAAAATTTAGAATTTTGGGATCTTACAAACCTACCACACTTAAAATGAATCTCGTCCTCGAGATTCGAAGAGGCTAGCAAGAAATAGGTTGGGGTTCGGGGTCGGAGTCTCCTAACAAATCCATTGATTGGTATGGCATAGTATGCTACCACACTTAGAAGCATGGGTACGGTTCCATCAAAATCAGGTACTCCATTCTTTGGGTTGACGGTGTCGGTCTTCTTCAGATATTCAGGGTAATTCCTTCTCTGGGCTCTTTCGGTAGTGGCCTAACCTTGGTCCTCAATTCTTGTGTCCTTTCCTCTTAGTAAGGTTCTTCCGAGACTAGTTCTTCTTGACAGGTCTAGCGCCAATACTAAACAACTATCGATATCTCATGGTGGTCGTCAAACTAAATTAACGGGGTCCCTGCAGAAAACGGGTCTGGGCTTTATTCTCGCCGTATATCCTACGGTTGGCGACAACTGCCTTGTACGGGGGAAAATTTTTCATACCATTCTAAGGTTTAAACAAAGTTTTGACAACGTCGTCTCTCTACTATAGGTAAGTCTCCCAGATTTACCATCTCGTATAACAGAGGCAAATAATAAGAGTAAGCCGGTATGGTGATCAATCCATCCCGCACCCAAATCATTACCTTGTATATGGTTTAGTGAATCTCGCATTCTAACACTCGGTCATCCTCACAAGCATTGCAGAATTTCTCTTGTCGACGAACTAAGTTCGGATAACTCCATTGATTCTGCAAGCCAAACAACCATCTATCGTTCTTCACAACCCTCGGGGTTTGCGTAACCACCTATAAGATCGTCTGTTGGCAAGGTCGTAACTTCTACCAGGGGTTCTCCTTCGGCAAGAGTGCGCTTGCTTCTTTGACAGGTCCTGGGGCCTGTGGTTTATGGCTCATCTCACCACTAGTAACACGTGGTCTCATCATCGGGTTGCATCTGATCATTCTTCCAACATCCAACTTCCTAGCATTCTTAAATCCATCCAATTATAATGTATCACCTTCCTTCTGTTGGTACAAACTAACATGTAATTACTCAGACTCGTCATTCAGTGGTCCATTCCAATGTCTGATGTAACTAGCTCTCATATTCGGGTAACGATGTTGGGTTCTACCATCCTTAAAATGAAAAACACTAGTTCTCTTCAAAATCTTATTCCACGCATCAAGTTTTCACTCATCACCTATATAGTAACAACTCATAAAATCCAAAATCAATACCCTAATGCTAGATGTATTGATTCTCAACTTACTACGATCTACTGCACTTCCATTACTTGCTTCAACTCAACTACTTAGCACAAGTCTCCCTTTCATTGGGACAATCTTGGGCATAGTGCCCTGCTTTACTATAGCAGAAACACATTACTTTTGACAAGTCTCGTGGTTCCCATGTGATTACGTAGCCTCCTTAGGTCCTCGGCTTATGGGCCCACTTCAGAACTTGTACATCCTTAACTCATCCTTGGAGTCACTCTTGCTCCATACTCCAGCATTACACCCTCTTTAAATCCTATTGTACTTAGTTCCTTCATACCCTTGGGGTAAGCATCATATCAAAAATAAACTCCAACTTATTTGTGTAAACTCCATTATTTGGGGCAACAGTTTCCTTCCTATGGGTCTAGGGTTCACATAGTAAAGTATCGCCCTAAACAAAATGTGCTGGTTCATCCGTAATCCATATTCTCATCATATCAAATCTTTTTATTACTTCCTAAACCATAATTCAACACTTCCAATTACAAAGGTGCTTCACTATGAATGTTGCCATCCACATGGTCTGGTAGGGTAAAGCATTCCTTCCATCATAAGTCATTTGTCCTAGCTAAGGATGCTTCAGTCCCACTAGAATTGTGTGATGTGATTCTTGAAATCATTGATCTTTTGACTCATCCTATTGGTCATGTGCTTCATCTCCATCATCTCTGTATGCACCCCACTCAGGCATTCCTAAGTGTGACGAAGTCTGGCTTCGAGTATTTCTCTAATATGACATATGGCCTCCATAGTAGCCTCATGAACAGAGTCGAAGAATGTTGTTCGTGGTACTCGAGAGATGAAAAAGTATTGTCCCATAGTTTTTTGGCAAACTCCTTTCACACAGTGGAGGTGTACATCCACGTACCAAAGTTCAACTCCATTCTCCATGAAGGGATAACCCTTGTAAATTGCATCTCCTTTCAAGGTTAATATGCTTCATCATGTCCTTCAAGATCTTTGGGTAATCCCGATCGCTAGTCAGGGTCATGATCGTTTCCGGTCCCTTGAGAAATGACTCGTATAGGGTTGTCACCTGTGGGTATAAGACAGAAGGGGTACTCAGGACAATGTATGTGTTTCCTTGGATGAAATGTGGTTGGTAGTCCGAGAAAGGTTTGGGGTCGGCTAGTCCATGGGTTCTAGGTTTTAGTCTGGGTGAGATAGCAAGAGAGGCATTCACAATCATCCAACAACTCATAACATTTCATAAGAGATTCCGAACATATCACCTTCTATTGCTTCACGAACTATTACAATGTTCTTTCCATAACTCGACTCAACATCGTAATAAAAGTTTATTCCACATTTAGCTACATGCTTCATTCTAATATCCAGATCTAAACTACTCTGCTCAACCTTTCCTCCGGTCTGAACCTTCTATGGAAAAATGCCTCACTTCCTTGCAGCATAAACTAATGGCATTAGACAAATCTAAGGACTTCATGGTGAATATCCTGGTTCACTGGGTTCTCGGCTTCCTTGTTGGGCAATTGCTAGTGTAATGACCTAAATCCTTGCACCGGTAACATGTGACATGACTCAGGTCCTTTTCCACAGAATTTGTGTTGTTCTAGGGACACATGCTCTTTCTCTTCCTCGACTTCTTCGTTCCTATCAATTCTTCTATCTTTTGTGGATCAAACTCCACCTCTTCTGTCGGGAAGTCTCCCGGATACTCATGGCTTTCCTTCATGCAATACTGTGAAAAATGTCCTTCTTCTCCACATGAATAGCAAGCATGGGAGTAAAATCTATTTAGGCCTTCTCCATCAGGGTCGTCAATATCTTCCTCCATCGCGGATTCCCTTAAGGTTTCCTCGAGGACTTATTTCATTGATTCTTTCTTCTGCTGGATAGTTTGTTGTACCATGGGGTAAATGTGACACTGAACAGGGTAGTGGCTAGTCCCTTCACATAAGAAACAAGTAACCTGCCTAGTTGGGCATTCTTCAACTGGGTGACTTTCTTCACAATGAGGACATTCATCCTTGCGCTCCTCCTGGGTGTGTCCTATTTCTCCACAAATCCTGCAGGCACAAGGCTTCTTCTTCGGGTTGTCACCACACTCTCGGATGTGATGGGATCTTAACAGAGTCTTCTTGAATTCCTCCCAACTTTCTGCTCCATTACATCCTTGTATGGCTTGATGCATTTTCCACCATGTTGCAGCACTTTTTCTGAAGTAATGAACAGCGTATTGAACCTCACACTTCCTTGTAACCAAATTTTTCCTGAAGTGATCCTCCATGTTTTGTATCCATAGCTCTGCCTCCGGTTGGGTCATCAGTCCAGAGATTTCAAGTCTATCTTCTTTCATCCTCTATTGGGTCCAAGGGTTTTGGGATGAGATTCGGGAGATGGAGAGAGATACACTCAATACAAACAATAGTTTTGAAGGGATGGGTTTGATTTTGTGGCCATCTGAAAAAAGCAAACAAATGACGGCTCACAATCATCGCATCTAACGTAAGCACATAACAGGGGTTTGGTCTTCTAAAGGTCAGTTTCTCTTCAAAGTCGTCCATTCCTCAATTCTTCGGAGTATCCACTGTTGTAGCTTCAACACTTCTAATGCATGGTGAAATCCTCTTTACTCCGAAGTGGTCAAAAGGGGCGAGGGTGTAATCTAACTATTTGAGGTGAGAGGATAATTTGGTAAAGCTCGGAAGAGATGAGAGTGAAAGAATCTTTTTGAAAATAAAGTTTTCGAGAAATCCTTCCCTATGGGCTGGCCAGTTTCTAGGGGATCACATCCTACAGTCAACATGTGCTCTGATACCATCTTGTAGTGACCCGACCCGAATGGATCAAGTCTTTGTGTTTCAGTGTCATCCCTGGATCGGTATGCTGACACACACAGTACTCGAGGATTTATAACAGATGAAAATCACATGTATAAAGTAACGTAAATACTATTACCTCAATCCATACAACGGAAGTAACAAGGTTGTGGAGTTCCATCAACACCAACGGCAAAGTTGAGTGTGGACAGCGCAACCCTAACATATCACTTACTCGTCGAATAAATTCCTGCAACATGAGACGTTGCAGCCATGTAGGTCAGTACATTGAATGTACTGGCAAATTCACACTGTAGCAGTAATAATGAACAATGCCTACAACTACATGCATATTTGGCTGGTGGAGGCTGTAAGGTAATTTTTGCATAAAGCTAATTTTCCCTACCACAAAGGAATAAATTTTATTTACTACACAGTTGAATTTTAAGCAATATTGAGAATTGTTCCTCCATCTCAATTCCCAAGTTACCAAAACTAATAACCCAACAATTTTGTTAAGTCAAGTGATGAGATCAATAAAACAATCCACTTCTAGATACTCAAAGATGTCCATAACTGTGGACACGGCTACTCATGAATAGTTTGTACACTCTACAGAGGTTTGTGCACTTTTCCCCACAAGACTCGATCTCCTCCGTTGGATTTCTCACACTGCATGGTGTTTGAGAAACGGATGACCAAGACACAGTCTGTCAGAAGCATTTACTCTTTGCCCTGGGTAGACCCGTACACCCCCATCTGCCACATCTGCTAGTCTACCACTGAAAGAGCTCACACAACATATTCAACTATGCCAGAGCCCATAATGGCTTGTGGCTGCACATGGAAGTTTCTAGGCATGAAAATATCATATGATCCCTTTGAGCTTGGGTGGCATTCCAATAGGGTGATCACACGGGTCCTCCGGGATCCCCTAGGACAACACTGGACCCTCCAGGAGCCCGGGCAAACTACTGGGTGCTCCAGGGTGCCCCAACCAATCCCCCTAGATGTGTATTAAATTTCCACCTTAAAGTTTCCCTTAGTTAATATCACTCTCGCATCTTTCATGAATCTCACATACCAATCCACGTCTACAAGCATGGCTAAGCAATAAGTAACAAAGCGTATAATCCCTTGGGTTGATATCAAGTCATTTGGTTCCTACCTCATGAACTACAAAGCATCATCTCATGTAACCAGCCTACTCATGCAAGTGTTTGAGGATATAACTAATGCAATGAGAACTGGGTATTGGAAAAGTATGATCAAAGTATGAACTTGCCTTGTACTGTTGATGTACATTCTTCGCACTCATAACTCGTGATAGATCTACCCGTCACACTCCGATCAATCTATCGTAAGCAAGCAATAGTAACCACACATAAGCAATCACTCAGCAGATAAGAAAGAACGAATGAAACACTTCGGAAAGCTTCAAAACCAAGCAAATACTCTTGCATCATAAAACAATTTCTAACAGTACCTAAATTAGGTGAATTAGGCCTTATCATAAAGTTTAGGTCAAGAGCTTTGATTTGCAAAAAGAATCAACTAAATCGGAGTTACGGAACTCAAGTTATGACAAAACGAAGTTTGAATCAAATTTGTTTGAATTCAAATTTTAAAACTTTCAAAAATATGTTTAAATTATTTTACCGGATAGAGGGGATCGTAACGAAGGGGTGGGCGTTGGTATCGTTGGATTTGGACCAACGAGTAAAATGTTGTGATAGTTTTAAGATCAGGGACTAATCTGCAAAAGAAATAATTACAGATTGGTCCCTGGCCAAAAATTAAACAGAAAAAGAAAAAACTATCGAGCGAACGCTCGCTAACAGAACTAAACGAACGAGTTCGTTCGTTAATAGAAACTAATGAGTGGTCGTGCGTTATCTAACCTAACCTAATAAAAAACCGATCTAAAAAGAAAAACCGAACAAAACCAAAAAGAACCGGGCGGGTTTTATACCGTAGGCGGTTTTTTCGACGGAAACCTCCGGTTCGGGCGGATCGAACCAGGTCGGGCGGTTTGAGCGGATCCGGCAAGCTGTTCCGGCGAGCGGCGGCGCTGCTCTAGCGACGGACGCGGCGGAGGCGGTGAGGTGGTGGCGCGGGGGCGGCGAGGGCGAGGCGCGGGATGCGAGGGGCAGCGGCGCGGCATGCTCGCCAAGGCGGACGGCGGCGGCGCTCGGGCGGCGGCGAAATCGCGGGGCGACGATGGCGATGCGAGAGGAGGGAGAAGAGGCGATGGGGTCGGGCGGTATTTATAGGGGAGAGGGGGAGGTGGATGCGTGGTGAAGGGGGCGAGGCGCGACGGTGTCCTGGCGACGCACGGCGATGGCCGACAGTGTCCTCGCGTCGCACGCGACGAGGGCGGCGGCGTGCTGAGATGGGCTGGCTCGGTTAGCTTGGCCGGCCCAGTTCGGCGGAAGTCCCCTTTTTTTTAAACAGCCAAAATAAAGATAAAACCAAAAATAAAATAAAATATTATATGGGTATATTATATATCAAAATTTTCAGAAAAACAAACTCTACAACATGAACATTTTTCTACAGTCAAATAAAATCCCACAAGTTTAAATAAATCAAATAGTGCTACTGTTGCAATAAAATCAACTAAAAATTATTTTTAAAATGCCGAAATGATATCAATTTATTTATCTCCAATTTTCTACTGTATGGAATCATTTTACCCTATTTCAATATATTTTATTTTTGGAGAAAAATAATTTGAATAAAAATCAATAACTCCAATTTTGAAAATGAGTTTCAAAACACTTCATAGGAACTTCCAACTCATATTTCCTATAATTTGAAGAAGTCATTTTATCTTCTCTCGGGAAAATCATTGAGTTGCATAAAGTTTCTGAATTTGAAATATTTCGAGAATGAAATTCAAAATTCTTTCAAAACCCTTTTTCATTTAATAAATGGAAGAAGTCCTATTATCTTCACTTCAGTGTTTTGTGATGAAAAGAATTTGAATTCCGAGAGATCATAAATGCAAAGTGAAAGTTTGGGAAAGTCATTTCATTCCCTCTCATTTAACTTTCAAAAGTTTCAAATTTCACTCAATTTCACCCAACACAACACACAAGCAATTCGAAACTATCTACTTATTATAACATTCCAAAATTTAGAATTTTGAGATGTTACAACCGGGAAGCGCGCAACAAACTAGTTGTGCAGATCTTCCTAGGAGGCCACCGAGGACTCCGGCAAGTTAAGAAACCAGGCGCACGGCTCACCCAGAAGGGCCATAGGTAGCCAATTTGCCATATCCTTGTCGTCGTCGCCGGCTGCCCAGATGGCCTCTCTGTGCACCTGAAGGAACCCCACGGGGTCTCTCGTGCTGTCGTATCATAGCGGCAACACCGGCCTTAATATCGACGGCCACTACACCTGTCGCAAGGCAGGGGGGAGAGCCCGGTGGCCGGCGACGCCCCCGAGCGCGCCCGACGGTCCAGTGGGTGGAGTGGCGCCTGCCATGGTGGCCAAGCAGCAAGGATGGAGCGCGACCGACAGGGGGGGCGATCGTTCGACACACCCCTACCTGGCGTGCCAAATGTCGGATTTAGGGCTCCGCAGACCCAAGAAGGTTCGAACTTAGGGCATGTGCGAAGAACTCAACCTATCTCGACTACTAAGTCGTCGATCTCATGGCCTAGCTCGATGAACAAGAAAGACAAGGGACACATCAGTTTACCCAGATTCGGGCCACCTTGCGGTGTAAGATCCTACTCCTACTTTGTGGTGGATTAGCCTCACGGAGGTCTGCGGATGAACTAGTACAGGGGGAAGAACAACCTCAGGAGGTCTGTTCTTGGGTGAGTGGTTACTTTCTGTCCTTGGATTGAATCCCCTCCTACTGTGGTGGCTAGGCTATATTTATAGTGACCTTGGTCCTCTTCGCTGAAAATGAAGGCGGGAAGTGTTTCCACAATGGCCAATTTGAAAGGGGACTAGAAGTACACCTTATGGCGACGAAAGGTGGTCTTTGCCTGCAAAGCTTCTGGTCGCGACGCTATGATGGGCTCGGCGATGACATCCGTCCTGCCATCCTGGCGGTCCTGGTCTTGTTTCATGAGAATGGAAACCTTTGTCTGATTCCTCGGGACTCCGCAACTACGCTTGCCAGCACCAAAGTGGAAACCTACTACTCTGCGCCCATCGGCGCCCGCCTGTCCTTGGTCGTGATGGCTTGCATAATTTGATCCTCACGAGGTGGGTACTTGCATAGGAGGCCGCTTCCTTCAGAGGTCTTGGCGTCGTTCGCCTCGCGAGGCTTGGCCCCTCGCGAGGGTCTTGTCTTGTCGATGCTGAAGATGGGCCATACCAAGCCGATGATGGAGCCACACGGTAGGCCGCATGCAGGTTGGTCTGGGTACCCTGGTTTCCAGGATGCCGACAATAGTAACTTAGCAAGAACAATATGTGGAAAACTCGTAGGCATTGGATCGATGAACTCATTGGATGATATTCATCATATAATAGTCATAAACTAGGGAAACACATAACTAGTTCTAGTTCATAAAAATAATGTAGGCATGTATTCTGTAAATAGTCATACGTGCTTCTGGAAAAGAACTTGCATGCCATCTTTTGTCCTACCCTCCCGTGGCAACAGGGTCCATAAGGAAACTAAGGGATATTAAGGCCTCCTTCTAATAGCGAACCGTAACAAAGCATTAACACATAGTGAATACATGAACTCCTCAAACTACGTTCATCATCGGAAAGTATCGCGATTATTGTCACCCCAGGGTTTACGGATCGTAACACGCAGCAGGTGCACATGACTTGCAAGGTCAGACCTAGAACATAGATATAATGAGGAAAACATAAACAATTCAGATCTGAAATCATGGAACCTGGACCCTAGTGACAAGCATTAAGCATAGCAAAGTCATGGCAACATCAATATCATAATATAGCGGATGGCATGGATAAGCCCTAGCAAAACTATCTCGACTACATGATGCATCTAATCCAACTCGTCGCCGACCAGCGAGCCTATGAAGGAATAACTCACCCCCGGTGGGGAGAATCAAGGAATTGGTGATGAAGGATGGTTGGTGATGACAATGATCGAAGATTCCCCCTCCAAAGCCCCAAACAGACTCCGGATCTGGTGTCCCGATGAAGAACAGGAGGTGGCGCTGGCTCCATACCGTAAAGCATGATGAAACTTCCTCTCCTATTTTTTCGTCCAAAAATAGGTATTTACGGAGTTGGAATTAGGGTCAGAGGGGCCACGAGCGAGCCAGAACCTACCAAGGCGCGCCTGGAGGGGGTGGCGCACCCTGGTGTCCTGTGCATAGCTAGGGCCCCCTCCGGTGGTTCTTGGTTCCAGTATTTTTCTTTTATTCTGAAATGAATCTCCAAAAAGTTCCGTTCAATTCCGAGAACTTTTATTTCTCCACAAAAACAATACAATGGTAGTTCTGCTGAAAACAACGTCAGTTCGGGTTAGTTCTCATCCAAATCATGCAAATTATAGTCCAAAACAAGAGCAAAAGCGTTAGGAGAAGTAGATACGACGGTGACGTATCAAGTCCCGTGGGATCCACTACCCACCAGGGCGCACCTGGGCCCCCTGCCGTTCCCTAGTGCCTAGTGGTCCCCACGGGCCTCTTCCCGTGCGATCTCTTGGCTCCCTGGTGTCTTCTGTCCAGAAAACAAATTCTCCGAAAAGTATCGTTGCATTTGGACTTCGTTTGATATTGATATTCTACAAAGTAAAAACAAGCAGAAAACATCAACTGGCACTGGGCACTATGTCAATATGAGTCTCGAAAACGATATGAAGTTGCTAGAAAATGTATATAAAACATCCAAGATTGACACTATGACAACATCAAACAATCAAAAAATATAGATACCTTGGACACGTATCAGCATCCCCAAGCTTAATTCCTGCGCGTCCTCGAGTAGGTAAATGGTAAAAATAGAATTTTTGATGTGCAATGCTGCCTAACATATTCATCATATTCTTTTCTTTGTAGCATGGACCTTTGGACTTTAGATGATTCAAAGCAATAGTCTATAATTTGACATGAAGAGCTTAATAATCAAGCATATCAACAAGCAACCATGTCTTTCAAAATATCAACACTGAAGAAAGCTATCCCTAGCCCATTATGCTCAATCATTGATCCATTCCTAAAACACGTCCAAATATTAGGTATATCCAATGCACAAGTATGATAATAGTGTTTCCTAGTTGGTGATTTATAAGAGAAGGTGGAGACACAAGAAAAATAAAAATGGCATAAAAAGTAAATAGATAGGCCCTTCGCAGTGGGAAGCAGAGATTTGTAGAGGGGCATGATTTTCCTGTTAATGAAAACGACCGAGAATTCCCAATATCTTAAGTGATAGATAAATCATAGGTGGTTCCCAAACATAAAATAAAGTTTATTTTCTTTCCACCATTCTTTCACAATCCATGGCTAGACATATCCACGGATGCCTTCCATACCAACACATACCAAGGAATTTATTGTAGTATTTTTTGCATTTCAGGCCTTGGCATCCCTATTACCCGCCACACTCTTGTGCAATGACAAGTGAACAAACACTCATATTGAGGGTAACATACCTAGCATGGAAAATATTGGCCACCCCCTACCGCTTCATGAGCGGTACCGGCACACAAAAGAGAAATTCATATTGAAAAATAGAGTTGGCACATACAAATTTACTTGGAACGGCATGGAAATACCACGTATAGGTAGGTATGGTGGAATCTTTTGGAACAACTAGGGTTTAAGGAGTTGGATGAACAGGCATTATTCCCGCTTAGTACAAATGGAGGCTAGCAAATAGATTGAGAAGCGACCAACCATGAAACAAAAACGATCATAAATGAACATTAAACGTAACTAACATTGAATAATGCACCACAAGTAGGATATAACTTCATTGCATAACTATTTACTTTATCTGCATGCATAGTGAATCACAAACCTTAACACCAATATTATTACTAAAGCATAATTACTCACCAACATGATGATGGAAATATGGCCTAGAGGCAATAATAAAGTTATTATTATTCTATATTTCCTTATTCATGACAAAGGTTTATTATTCATGCTAGAATTGTACTGATGCGAAACCTAAATACATGTGTGAATACATAAACAAATACCGTGTCCCTAGTAAGCCTCTACTAGACTAGCTTGTTAATAAAAGATGGTTAAGGTTTCCTAACCATGGACATGAGTTGTCATTTGATAACGGAATCACATCATTATGTGAATGATGTGATGGACAAGACCCATCCGTTAGCTTAGTATTTGATCGTACAGTTTATTCCTACTCCTTTCATGTATGTCAAATATATATCCCTTTGACTATGAGATCATGCAACTCCCGGATACCGGAGGAATGCCTTGTGTTCTATCAAACATCACAACATAACTTGGTGATTATAAAGATGCTCTACGGGTATATTTGAAGGTGTCTTGTTGGGTTGGCGTGAATCGAGATTAGGATTTGCCACTCCGAGTATCGGAGAGGTATCTTTGGGCCCTCTCGGTAATACACATCATAATAAGCCTTGCAAGCAAATGACTAATGAGTTAGTCACGGGATGATGTATTACGGAAAGAGTAAATAGACTTGCCGGTAATGAGATTGAACTTGGTATAGAGATACCGACGGACAAAGGGAATTGTGTATGTTGCATAACGGTTCAACCGATATAGATCTTTGTAGAATATGTAGGAGCCAATATGGGCATCCAGGTTCCGCTATTGGTTATTGATCGGAGAGGTGTCTCGGTCATGTCTACATAGTTCTCGAACCCGTAGGGTCCGCATGCTTAACGTTCGTTGACGACATATTGTTATATGAGTTATGTGATTTGGTGACCGAATGTTGTTTGGAGTCCCGTATGAGATCACGGACATGACGATGAGTCTCGAAATGGTCGAGAGGTAAAGATTGATAAATATGATGATGGTATTCGTACACCGGAAGTGTTCCGGAGGGTATCATGTACTTATCGGGTCACCTGAAGGTGTTTCGGGTACCCCCGGCAATCCAGTGGGTCTTATGGGCCATGTGAAGGAACACAGTGCTCCACAAGGGGCTGGTGCGCCCTATAGGGCCGGCCATAGGAGGAGGATAAGGAAAGAGGGGAAGGGAAAGGAAAGTATGGAGTAGGACTCCCCATTCCTTCCCTCTCCCCCCTCTTTCCTTCCCCCTTATGCATACATGGAAGGAAGGGGGTGCCTCACAAGGACACACAACATTGTCTTAGCCGGGTGTGGCACCCCCGTGCACCATTTACTTCCCCGGTCATGCTTAGGCAAAGCCCTACGAACATCACTTCACCATCAACGTCACCACCGCGTCATGCTGGCAGAACTCATCTACTACCTCGACGTCGGGATCAAGAAGGCGAGGGACATCACCGAGTTTAACATGTGCAAAACACGGAGGTGTCATGTGTTCGGTACTTGATCGGTTGAAAGCAAAGAAGTTTGACTACATCAACCGCGTTGTGAAACGCTTCCTCTGACGGTCTACGAGGGTACATAGACACACTCTCCCCCACGTTGCTATGCATCTCCATGGATAGATCATTGTGAAGGAAATATGCCCTAGAGGCAATAATAATTTTGTTATTTATTTCCTTATACATCATGATAAATGTCTTTTATTAATGCTAGAATTGTATTAACCGGAAACTTGATACATGTGTGAATACATAGACAAAACAGAGTGTCCCTAGTATGCCTCTACTAGACTAGCTCGTTAATCAAAGATGGTTGTGTTTCCTAACCATAGACATGTGTTGTCATTTGATCAATGGGATCACATAATTATGAGAATGATGTGATGGACAAGACCCATCTGTTAGCTTAGCACAATGATCGTTTAGTTTTTATTGCTATTGCTTTCTTCATGACTTATACACGTTCCTCTTACTATGAGATTATGCAACCCCCGAATACCGGAGGAACACCTTGTGTCCTACCAAACATTACAATGTAACTGGGCGATTATAAAGATGCTCTACAGGTGTTTCCGAAAGTGTTTGTGGTGTTGGCATAGATCAAGATTAGGATTTGTCACTCCGAGTGTCGGAGAGTATCTCTGGGCCCTCTCGGTAATACACATCATAATAAGCCTTGCAAACAAATGACTAATGAGTTAGTCACGATATGATGTATCACGGAATGAGTAAAGAGACTTGCCGGTAACGATATTGAACTAGGTATGATGATACCGACGATCGAATCTCGGGCAAGTAACATACCGATGGCAAAGGGAACAACATATGTTGTTATGCGGTTTGACCGATAAAGATCTTTGTAGAATATGTAGGAGCCAATATGAGCATCCAGGTTCCGCTATTGGTTATTGCCGGAGATATGTCTCGGTCATGTCTACATAGTTCTCGAACCCGTAGGGTCCGCACGCTTAACGTTCGATGACGATTTGTATTATGAGTTATGTGTTTTTGATGACCGAAGTTTGTTCGGAGTCCCGGATGAGATCATGGACATGACTAGGAGTCTCGAAATGGTCGAGACATAAAGAATGATATATTGGACGATGTTATTCGGACACCGGCTGAGTTCCGGGGGTCACCGGATAAATATCGGAGTGCCGGAAGGGTTATCGGAACCACCGGGGAATTAATGGGCCTTATTGGGCCTTAGGGGACAGAGAGGAAGGCAGCCAAGGGCTTTCCACCCCCCATGGTACTAGTTTAAATTGGACTAGGGGGAGGGGCGGTGCCCCCTCCTTCCTTCTCCTTCCTTCTTCTCCTAGTTGGATTAGGAAAGGGGGGGGGTCCAACTCATACTAGGAGTAGGATTGCCCCCCTCCGGCGTGCCCTATAGGGCCGGCCGGCCTCCCCCTTGGTCCTTTATATACGGGGGCAGGGGCATCCTAGGACATACAATTTAACAGTTGTTTTAGCCGTGTGTGGTGCCCCATCCACAGATTCCACCTCAGGTCATATTTTCGTAGTGCTTAGGGGAAGCCCTGCGCGGATCACATCATCAACACTGTCGCCACGCCGTCGTGCTGACGGAATTCTCCCTCGTCCTCAACTGGATCAAGAGCTCGATGGATGTCATCGTGCGAAACATGTGATGAACACGAAGGTGTCATACATTCGGTACTTAGATTGGTTGGATCGTGAAGACATTCGACTATATCAACCGCGTTACTAAACGCTTCCGCTTTCGGTCTACGAGGGTACGTGGACATACTCTTCCCGCTCGTTGCTATGCTTCTCCTAGATAGATCTTGCGTGCTCGTAGGATTTTTTTGAAATACTACGTTCCCCAACACATTGCGTGTGCGTAGAATTTTTTTTGTTTTCCATGCAGCGTTTCCCAATAGTGGCATCATGAACCAGGTCTATGCGTAGATGTTTTGCACGAGTAGAACACAAAGAGTTGTGGGGGGGGGGGGTGATCGTCATACTGCTGACCACCAACATCTTATTTTGATTCGGCGACATTGTGAAGTGAAGCGGCCCGGACCAACCTTACGTGTCCACATACATGAGACGGGTTCCACCGACAGACATGCAACTAATTTTGCATAAAGGTGGTTGGCGGGTGTTTGTTTCTCCTACTTTACTTGAATCGAGTTTGACTGCGGCCGGTCCTTGTTGAAGGTTAAAACAGCAAACTAGATAAATCACCATTGTGGTTTTGTGCTGTAGGTAAGAACGGTTCTTGCTAGAAGCCTGTAGCAGCCACATAAAACTTGCAACAACGAAGTAGATGATGTCTAAATTGTATTTGCAGGGCATGTTGTGATGTGATATGGTCAAGATGTGATGAGTTATACGTTATTGTATGAGATGATCATGTTTTTTAAATTATCAGCAACCCGCAGGATCCTTATGGTTGTCTCTTTATTGTATGAAATGCATACACCATGTAATTGCTTTAGTTTATCCTATGAGTTAGTGAAAGCACAAGTGCTCCCTGGGTGATTTTGGTAATTAATGTCAACATATCTCTTGTTGGACTAATATTTCCATCTAGTATATTTAAGACAAGTTCAACAGATGGAGTGGCATGGACTAGAGGATGTGGAACCCCTTCAAGATGTTAAGGGCAAAGGATTGGCTCAAGCTCAAAGATAAGGACTCTACATTTTCTATTTCAGTGATCCAAGATCACATTGAGTCCATAGGAAAGCTAATACTATTAAAAGGGGATGAGGTGTTGCTTAATGGCTTGCTTGCTTAAAATGCTTAGTGATATGCTCCAAAAACCCTGAACCACTTTCCCACATCCACATATGTCCCAAACCAAAATTCAAACTCGGCCCTACCGAAAATATCTATCCGGCGCCACCGAGTTCATTTGACATAGCCACTGCCAGAAACCCTAATCATTTCGGTCCCACTGAAAGGGATCTCGGTCTCACCGAGATGGGATTGCAAACTCTCTGTTGCCTGTTGCAATATTTTCGGTCTAACCGAGATGTGCAATCGGTCCCACCGAGTCTATAATGCAAACTATCTGTTGCCTCTTCGTAACATTTTGGTCTCACCGAAATGAGCGAATCGGTCCCACCGAGTTTGCCTTACCAACTCTTTGTGTGCCTATTACCAAAATCGGTCTCACCGAGTTTTCTAATCGGTCTCACCGAGATTACATTATGCCCTAACCCTAATGAAATTGATCCCGCCGAGTTGATCATATCGGCCCCACCGAAATTCCTAACGGTCACATTATGAACTAAATCGGACTCACCGAGTTCTTTGAATCGGTCCCACCGAGTTTGGTAAATTGTGTGTAACGGTTAGATTTTGTGAGGATATATATATACCCCTCCACCCACTCTTCACTCGTGGAGGGAGCCATCAGAACATACATACACTTCCATCATTCATGTTCTGAGAGAGAACCACCTACTCAAGTGTTGAGATCAAGATATTCCATTCCTACCATATGAATCTTGTTCTCTAGCCTTCCCCAAGTTGCTTTCCACTCAAATCCTTCTTCAACCACATCCAAATATGTGAGGAGCTGTTTGAGTGTTGGGGAGACTATCATTTGAAGCATTTGAGCAAGGAGTTCATCATCAACACACCGTCTATTACCTTTTGGAGAGAGGTGTCTCCTAGATTGGTTAGGTGTCACTTGGGAGCCTCCGACAAGATTATGTAGTTGAACCAAGTAGTTTGTAAGGGCAAGGATATTGCCTACTTCGTGAATATCTACCGCTAGTGAGGCAAGTCCTTCGTGGGTGATGCCCATGGTGGGATAGACAAGGTTACTTCTTCGTGGACCCTTCATGGGTGGAGCCCTCCGTGGACTCGCGCAGTCGTTACCCTTCGTGGGTTGAAGTCTCCATCAACTGGGATGTATGATAGCACCACCTATCGGAACCAAGACAAAAAACATCGTTGTCTTCACTTGTGTTTTCTCCCTACAAACTCTTCCCTTTACCTTCATATGCAATTGTTTTACATTCCGCCGCTATACTCTTAGAATTGCATGTGTAGGTTGATTGCTTGACTTGTGCTAAGTTGCTAAAATCTGCCAAAAATTAAAATTGGGAAAAGTCTAGATTTAGCTTTGGTCAAGTGGTCAAAGTTGCATGCTTTACTTCAAAATACATATATACTCTTGTCATACATGCTTGTTGTGTATTGTGAAAGTTAAACATGTGCTAAATCTCCACTCAAACATCAAGTATGTTAAAAGTTGCCACTTTTCTTGCTAGAGTCTATTCACCCCTCCTCTAGACACATACTCTTCTCGATCCTTTCAATTGTTATCAGAACTTTGGTCTCCATTGCTTTGGTTTAATCACCATTGGAGGAAGATGGATGAGTCTATGTTGGGGAGTATTAGACGTAGAGTGCCTATGCTTGATGGAGAGTACTTTCAGGAATGGAAATTTGAGATGCTTGAGATTTTGAATGAATATCATTTGAACAAGTACATTGATAATCCTTGCATGCCCCCCATTGATGCTTCGAATCCTACTCTCAATGAGAAACTTGACATGATTCGCAATCTTAGATCTATAAATCTTATTATTAGAGGATTGCCCAAAAACTTGATTGCTAGCTTACCTGTTCTAGATTGTGCTTATACCATATGGAGATTCTTAGAGGAACGATTTCCAAATTATTCCTTGAAAAATCTTGATGAGATTCTCCATAAGTCTATTGCCTTAAATAAGATGAGTACTAGTGATCCTAAGTTTGGTGATTGTTTGTTTGAGCTTCGTGAACTTATGCTTGCCAGAGGAGATGTTGGAATAGTTAGCAATATCATTTCCGAAGTCATTAGAATTCATAGAGATGAACATTGTCACGGTCATACTTCTAACGAATCACTCTCTCTAGGTGTTCACCAATCACATGACGATGAGGAACATGGATACTATGATGAGGAAGACGATAGTGAACTTGATGAACAAATGAGACATTTTGGTCTTATGGCAAATCTTCTTGTTTACGCAGCTGGAGGAAAGGAATGGGTGCTTGATAGTGGTTGCACGGATCACATGACCGGAGATAAGGACATGTTTGATGAGCTTGCTAGAAATGATAGTCCACAAAAGTATGTTACCTTTGGTGACAACTCTAAGGGTAAAGTTGTTGGCCTTGGTAAGGTGGCCATATCCAATGATAGCTCAATTAAGAATGTCATGCTCGTAGAATCCCTTTCATATAGTCTTCTCTCCGTGTCTAGATTATCTGATATTGGTTTAAATGTGCTATTTACTCATGTTGATTGCCAAGTCTTTCATAGAGATAATCACAACATGGTCTTTACCGGCATACGTAGAGGTGACCTATACATTGTTGACTTCACTAAGAAAGCCCAACCCTGCACTTGCTTTATTGCTAAATCTTCAAAAGGTTGGTTATGGGAAAGAAGGTTAGGTCATGTCGGTATGCGAAATCTTGATAAGATAATTAAAGGTAATCATATCCTTGGTGTTAAAGATGTTATATTTGATAAGGATAAACTTTGTAGTGCTTGTCAAGCAGGAAAACAAGTTGGAGGAAGTCATCCCGTGAAGAACATCATGACTACTAAAAGACCACTTGAGCTACTTCACATGGATCTTTTTGGTCCCAACGCTTAAAAAGCCTCGGCGGTAACTCTTTTGGATTAGTCATTGTTGATGATTTTTCAAGATTTACGTGGGTGTTCTTTCTTGATGATAAATCTCAGGTCCAAAAGATCTTCAAAAGCTTTGCTAGGAAGGCCTAAAATCAATTTGAAGTGAAGATCAAGAAGGTTCGCAGCGACAACGGAACGGAGTTCAAGAACGCAAATGTGGCTACCTTTCTTGACGAAGAAGGGATTTCACATGAGTTCTCGGCTACGTACATGCCTCAACAAAATGGAGTTTTTGAGAGGAAGAACCGGACACTCATCGAAATGGCAAGGACAATGCTTGACGAATACAAGACGCCAAGACACTTTTGGGCGGAAGCAGTTGAGACAGCTTGTCATGCAACAAATCGCTTGTATCTTCACAAGCTTCTCGGCAAGACAACATACAAGCTTATCACCGGTAACAAACCCCAAGTTGGATACTTTCGAGTATTCGGCTCAAAGTGCTACATTCTTGATAAGCATCGTCGTTCTAAATTTTCTCCCAAATCTCATGAAGGTTTCCTACTTGGTTACGACTCAAACTCTCACACATATCATGTCTACAACAATTTCACCCGAAAGGTTGAAGAGACGGTAGATGTGAAGTTTGATGAATCTAACGGCTCGCAAGTAGAGCAATTGCCAATTGATGTAGGGGATAAATATCCTTCATAAGCAATCCAAGACTTGCTTATTGGCAAGATCCGTCCAACCGAGGTGAAAGAGAGTACTTTGTCTGTCCATGTGGAAGCTCCTACCTCACGACAAGGTGAACCTCAAGTTGACTTGGAGGCATCCACAAGTGGGACACGCCATGACGAAGGAAACGAGGATGTGCATCAAGATGAACCTCATCGACCTCCTTCTCCACCTCCACAAGGGGACAACAACACCAACAACAATGAAGAAGGGCAAGAAGAGGAAGAAGACGATGAAGAGGATGTTCCACTCCGACCCAAGCAAAAGCTTTCACGAGTTAGAGCAAGAATTGCTAGAGATCATCCCGTAGAGCAAATCTACAATGATATCCAAACCGGGAGAATCACTCACTCTAAATCTCGTTTAGCTAACTTTTGTGAACATTAATCTTTCATGTCAAACCTTGAACCTATGAAGGTTAAAGACGCTCTTGATGATCCAGATTGGGTGAACGCCATGCACAAAGAACTACACAACTTCAAGAGAAATCAAGTGTGGACATTGGTCGAAAAGCCCGACAACAACCACAACATCATTGGTACCAAATGGGTGTTTCGCAACAAGCAAGACGAAGATGGTCAAGTCATCCACAACAAGGCACGTCTCGTCGCCCAAGGCTACACTCAAGTCGAAGGTATGGACTACTGTGAGACATACGCACCCGTTGCTAGACTTGAATCCATTCGCATCTTGCTTGCCTATGCTAATCACCATGATATCACCTTGTACCAAATGGACATTAAAAGTGCCTTTCTCGACGGTGAAATTGAGGAGGAAGTTTATGTTAAACAACCTCCCGGCTTTGTTAATCCCAAGAAACTTGATCATGTTTACAAACTACACAAAGCCCTATATGGTCTTAAGCAAGCTCCTAGAGCATGGTATAAATGCTTAACCAAGTTCCTAATTGAAAAAGGCTTTGAAATTGGGAAAATAGACTCCACTCTTTTTACTAAAAGGGTTAATGGTGAATTATTTGTGTGCCAAATTTATGTTGATGATATCATATTTGGTTCTACTAACCCCCATTTTAGTGAAAGGTTTGGAAAGCTGATGTCAGAAAAGTTTGAGATGTCTATGATGGGTGAACTCAAGTTCTTTCTTGGTTTGCAAATCAAGCAAACTAAGGAGGGTACCTTTGTTTCTCAAAAAAGTATACCAAGGACTTGTTCAAGAAGTTCAACATGCAAGAATGCAAAGGTATGACTACACGCATGCCTACTAGTGGACCTTTTGACTTAACTAAGGATGGTGAACCGGTTGATCAAATGGTTTACCGCTCTATGATTGGTTCATTGTTATATCTATGTGCCTCCCGTCCCAATATTATGCTAAGTGTGTGCATGTGTGCATGATACCAAGCGGCTCCTAAAGAATGTCATCTTAAGGCCGTGAAAAGGATAGTGAGATACCTAATTCATACACCAAATTTTGGCATTTGGTATCCTAAGAGGTCCTCTTTTTATCTTGTTGGCTACTCCGACTCGGATTATGCCGGTGACAAGGTTGATCGAAAGTCTACTTCGGGTACTTGTCAATTTTTTGGTAGATATCTTGTGTCTTGGTCCTCCAAGAAACAAAACTCGGTATCCTTATCCACCGCCAAAGCGGAATACATTGTTGCTGGTTCATGTTGTGCTCAATTGCTTTGGATGACTCAACCTCTTAAAGATTATGGGATATATGGAAACATGTACCATTGCTTTGCGACAATGAAAGTGCTATTGAGATTTCTCATAATCCTGTGCAACACTCTCGAACTAAACATATTGAAGTTCGTCATCATTTCATTCGAGATCATGTTGCTAAGGGTGATATTAATCTTAAACATGTTCGCACCGTTAAGCAATTAGCATATATATTTACTAAACCACTTGATGAGAAAGTGTTTTGCAGGTTGAGAGGTGAATTGAACATTATTGATGCCTTAAACTTGGAGTAGGAACTCCATTCGATACATGAAAGGCATAAGCCTTTGACTAATCCTTGACTTTTCCCTGATGATCTTATGTCTTGGATATATTTGTACCCTTGCATGCTATTTAACTCTTGTAGGCACTTGGATGAATCTAAATCCATGAGATTGCAACTCACTCATATATTGAGCAATCTCTACATCACCAAGCCCCTACACCGTGGTGGTTGAAGACAAGGAAGCATGAAACTCTTCAACATATCCTTTGACAACTTCTATATTTCAAATTTCTTTTGGTATCAAGTGTTCATGATTGTCATTTTGGATACACAAGTGCTCTTCCTTGCAAGACTAACTCATGTAGGTAGATGAACTCAAACTACAAGTGGTGCTCCCAATCCTTGATGAGCTTCATCAACCTTGAGCAACCCACACAAGTTCAACTACATGATCAAGACCAACACCACTACCCAAGGTATGCTATTCCATCTTAGAGAAGCATTGCCACAAGTCATGGGTCAAAGTAGCTCAACAAGATGTGAATACATCAAAATGCTTAAACGAAAAATGGCAACCCCATTTTGAGCTTAAACGATGAGTATGACCTATGATCAAGTGTCTTCACTTGACTCCTAAGTCAATATACTCTAACATAGGTGACTTTGTCGCCGACCAATTCTAGATGAAGTTCTCAAAGTATTTCATTGTGTTCCTTGCATTTGTTACTTGCATTTTGTTCCCCTTCTCTTAACAAAAAAAACTTCATCTAGACTTTCTTTTCTCTATTTTTTGTTTCCATTTTCCTGCATCCAGTTCATTGCAAATCTTTCAGTTAATTTCTTGCGAATCCTTGTGAGATTTTATTTTCCTAGAGAGCTGAGATGAAAACTTGTTCTCTCAGTGTTAAATTCGGACCCACCGATTTACCTCTTTCGGTTGAACCGAACCATCTCGGTGCCACCGAAGAAAATCACTCGGTGCTACCGATTTCAATACTGAGGAGACAATTTGTCTTTTGCATCCTGCATATATATTCCATCTCCACTCAATGATACTTGTCCTCTACCAGCATCTCATGTATATACAGCTTTGCTTTGTGACTCAAGGACCAAACCTATTTTGACTCACACTCCAGAAGATCCCTTCTTGGAGATCGATGTCAAAGAGGGAGAGATAATTCACATCAAAGCTTCAAGGAGAGAGAGAGCTCAAAGATTAAGGGAGAAAAATCACTTGCCCCAGATGCCTGGTGTTCAAGAGGAGAGTAGCTACATGTCTTTATGAGGGGAAATACATGTCTATATTATTAATCTGATCTATTTTGCTCTGATTATGTTTCCCTACTTTCTTCCATTATCCAATATGAGATTCAGGGGGAGAAAGACTGTTAGGGAAGGAAGTCCTTGAATTCATTGCATATCTTTTACATTTGGGAACATGTCTGTATTCAACAGTACCTAGTACTCACTCTCTACATGTTATCCCAATCTTGGTACCCTTGTGGCTCTTTTGTTACTCTGTCTAGTAGATGTACCTGTGTTATCTAACCTTGTTTACTCGGGTTCATCCCTTCATAAGTCAGCTCAAGATCACAAGGTAAGTATATGCATCACACTCATGAGCATGAAGATTGCTTGCTAATGTACATATTGTTTGCAAGAAGGAATCATGAACATGATCATACACTTCATATATTCATATCATTTACTCTGATGCATATAGCCAAGATACATGTAACTCATTGCTTGCTCTGTCATGCCTATGCTTTCATATGTTCTTATATTCCACATTCACATGATTGCATACATGTAGGGTGAGCCTATGCATCTTACATGTTCTTCCAAAGCTTTAACTGCTATTATTCATATCTTTATCTAAAGCTTTGATGTATGTTGTCATCAATTACCAAAAAGGGGGAGATTGAAAGAACAAGTGCTCCCTGGGTGATTTTGGTAATTAATGTCAACATATCTCTTGTTGGACTAATATTTCCATCTAGTATATTTCATACAAGTTCAACAGATGGAGTGACATGGACTAGAGGATGTGGAACCCCTTCAAGATGTTAACGACAAAGGATTGGCTCAAGCTCAAAGCTAAGGACTCTACATTTTCTATTTCAGTGATCCAAGATCACATTGAGTCCATAGGAAATCCAATACTATTAAAAGGGTATGAGGTGTTGCTTAATGGCTTGCTTGCTCAAAATGCTTAGTGATATGCTCCAAAAACCCTCAACCACTTTCCCACATCCACATATGTCCCAAACCAAAAGTCAAACTCGGCCCTACCAAAAATATCTATCCGGCGCCACTGAGTATATTTGACATAGGCACTGCCAGAAACCCTAATCATTTCGGTCACACCGAAAGGGATCTCGGTCTCACCGAGATGGGATTGCAAACTCTCTATTGCCTGTTGCAATATTTTCGGTCTAACTGAGATGTGCAATTGGTCCCACCGAGTCTGTAATGCAAACTCTCTGTTGCCTCTTCGTAACCGAGTTTGCCTGACCAACTCTTTGTGTGCCTATTACCAAAATCGGTCTCACTGAGTTTGTGTAATAGGTCTCACCGAGATTGTGTTATGCCCTAACCCTAATGAAATCGGTCCCACTGAGTTGATCATATCGGCCCCACCAAAATACCTAATGGTCACATTATGAACTAAATCGGTTTGACCAGTTCTTTGAATCGGTCCCACCGAGTTTGGTAAATTGTGTGTAACAGTTAGATTATGTGTGGAGGCTATATATATACCCCTCCACCCACTCTTCACTCGTGGAGAGAGCCATCAGAACATAGACACACTTCCATCATTCATGTTCTGAGAGTGAACCACCTACTCAAGTGTTGAGATCAAGATTTTTTTTGACTATAAACAGTAGGGTAAAACCCCACTGCAATTTTTAATTATTAAAATGTCAAAATACAGAGTGAGTCTGAAAAGGCTTGAGGTAAGCCTAAAGAACTAGTAAAGAGACTAGAAAACTAATAAAGAGACTAACAAAGAAGTAGAGAAAAGAAAGGAAGAAAGAAAGAAGGCTTTACAAGAGGCTTTGAAGCCAGACAGAATATTGTCTATCATGCTTCTTCTTCATTCTGAACTTGAGAAGCTTTAACTCTTCCAAGAAAATGAACTTCCACCCTTGGAAAGAAGGTGGGATGTTTTCAAAAACCTTATTGTTTCTGGTTATCCAGATGGCCCATGCTCCAAGGATTATGATTTCCATGTAGAAAGGGTATCTCAGTTTGTCCTTAAGGTCTTGGAACGCTTCTAACACAGACAAGTTTGGTGTTCTTGTTGGACAGATGAAATCCCAGCATGGTTGAACAAATTGGCAGCCCCAAAAGAGGTGATGAAGAGTTTCTTCTTGCTGGCATCCACCAACAGCACAATTATAGTCCTCTAGCACAAAATTCTTTCTTCTAAGTAAATTCCTTGTGTTGACTCTATCATGTAGAAGTTGCCAGAAGAACACTTTATGTTTTGGCTGACATGAACTCTGCCAGATCCAATTGAAGTGTGGAGGTGTCTGCTTGTATCCAATTAGAACTTTATATGCTTTGATGGAGGAATAGTGTTCATTCCCCCAAATGTAGCTCCAAGTGTCAAATGTGTCTAAGTACTCTGATTGTCTCATGGAAATGCAAATGTCTTCCATCTCTAGGAATTCCTCATATGCTTCAGTTGTCAGAGGGGAAAAAAATAGGTCCTGTAAGTACTCAGTCTGCAATACTTGTTGTACATTTAGTTGAGGGTTTTTGACAAAAGAGAATAAGTGAGGGAATTGGTGCTTAAGTATTGCTTGGCTCCATAAGTCATCCCAGAAAAAAACACTGACTCCATTCCCCACATTACATCTAGCAATAGCTTTGTATTGATCAATGAGAGCTAAGTTGGATTTCCACCAGAATGATCCTATCAAACTGCCCCCTGGTAATCTCCCATCACTATAGTATGATTCCCAGATAAGATTGACCCATGGAATGTCATGTATGTTGAAGAATTTGTGAAGGTTCTTCATGAACAAGGTTTTGTTGTGTGTGTAGATGTCTAGCACTCCTAATCCCCCTTGATCTTTGGGTCTGCACACTGTTTGCCATGCTACCAGAGCAGGTCTTTTGTCCTCCATATCAGGTCCTCTCCAAAGGCAGTGTCTCAAATATTTGATGATCTGCTTTTTAATTGTAATAGGTATGTCCAAACAACACATGAAGAATACTGCTAATGAGGTCATCACTGATTTGACCAGTAGAAGTTTACCAGCTTGTGTCATGAATGTAGAGATACCAGCCACTCTTTTGGCAATCCTGTTAACTAGGGGGAGGCATTGCTCCACTGTTGGTTTGTAGATCCCCAATGGCATGCCAAGGTAAGTAAAGAGGAACTGACCTCTAGCACATTGCAAGGTGTTAGTGTAAATTTCAACCCTATCTTCAGCAATGTTCAAAGGTACCATGATTGATTTTCCATAATTTACTTTGAGCCTAGTTGCAGTGGCAAATGTATTCAGAAGTGCCTTCAAACAGAACAATTGTCTAGCATCAGCTTGCATAACCACCAGAGTGTCATCTGCATATTGCACAATTGGGAAATGTGGGCATGATCTGATTTGAAGTGGAGCAGTGATCATGTTTAACCTCATGGCTTTGCTAAGAATGGATTGTAATAGATCAGCAGCTAGCACAAAAACCAAAGCAGAGTAAGGATCTCCTTGTCTTACTCCTCTTTTTATGTAATTTTTTTTACCAGGTACACCATTCAGTAATACAGCAGAGGATGCAGTTGTGAACAAAGTTTGCATCCAAGAAATCAATTTCTCTCCAAAACCTTTTTGTCTGAATATATCAATAATTGCATCATGTTCTATTGTATCAAAAGCCTTCTCAAAATCCAATTTGATTACTAGGGTTTCCTCTCTAGATTTATGACATTGATGAATGTATTCATAGGCCCATCCTAGGCAGTCCTGGATCACTCTATCTTTGAGGAAGCCATATTGATTAATATGCACCATTTGTAGGATAACTTGTTGTAATCTATTTGCCAGCAAATTTGTGATGATTTTTAGAACACTATTTAATAGTGAGATAGGCCTGAAGTCATTGGGTGAGAGTGGTACCTCTGTTTTTGGCACTAGAGTAATGTAAGAGGAATTCATGCTCTCAAGATTAACATTCTCAGCATGAAATGCCATAATAAGCTCAAAGACATTAGTCTTAATAATATGCCAACAGCTTTTGATAAACTCATTATTGAATCCATCTGGCCCTGGTGATTTATCTGCAGGTAGCTTTTTGACCACATCTTCAATTTCTTCTTGGGAGAAAGGTTTTTCCAGATCACTGAAAAGTTGTGGATCCATAGTATTTTCATAGAGGTCTCTTAGGTCAAAGTGCATTGAGTGTCCATTAGATTGTCCCAATCTAATTTTAAAAGCTTCCCATAGTATTGCAGCCTTGCCATCATGATTTGTTACTTCCACTTGGTCTTTGTTCAATAGATAGAAATCTTGTTGTGCCTGTGGTTAATAGAGGCAGTAGTGTGAAAGAATTTTGTGTTCTCATCACCAAACTTGACTCCTTTAATTTTACCTCTCTGTTTCCAGTAAATCTTCTGATCATTGAGTACAGTTAGTAAATATTCCTTGAGCATAGTTCTGCAGTTATTTTCATACACTGATATGTCTCTATATTCTTCAATCATGTCCCAAAGAAAGATACAGTCATTTAGGTCAGAAATTTGCTTCTTATGGCAGGCAATGTTTTTGGACCAAAGTTTAAGAGCTCTTCTGACATTTTTGAGTTTAGCATTGATCTTCTTTGCACAGTCTGTATGACCCACTGGGATATTCCAAGCTGTTTCAACCACCTGTTAAAATGAGCTGTGGTTAATCCAATAGTTCTCAAATCTGAACACCTTTGATTTTGGAATATTTGTGCCTATTTTAATCATGCAGGGAAGATGGTCAGAGATTGGTTTGGCCATGGGAAGGGCCAAAGTATCTGGGTAACTAGTCATCCAAGCAGCAGAGGTGAAGAACCAATCTAGTTTTTCTAGGAGTGGGTTGTCCTGCATATTGCTCCAGCTGAACTATCTGCCCTTGAGAGGGAGTTCAATTAAGGCCAGTTCACTAATAGCCTCATTAAACATAAGCATCTCATTAACATCCCCTCCAGGTCTGTTTCTGTTTTCAGGTGTTCTGATGAAGTTGAAGTCTCCCATGATAATCCAATCTACTTCATTAGGCATTTGTATATTACCAAACCAGTCAATGAACTCAATTTTTTCTTCATGATTGCAGGGACCATAAATGTTTGTGAGAATCCAACTTTTAGAAGATGATCTACATGTGAACTGAATTGATAGGGAGAACTTGTTTTGAAACACTAGTTCTCCAGTAAATAAGGATCCATTCCAAGCAGTGAGAATACCTCCTGAAGCCCCAATAGATGGTAGGAATTCAAATTTATTGAATCTTTGAGGGCATACTTTATGAATATAAGTTAAATCAAAGGTTTCTCTCTTAGTTTCCTGCAAGCATATAATCCCAGAAGCACTTTCCTCTATTTTCTGTCTAATAGCCAGCCATTTGTCTGAGGAATTAATACCTCTCACATTCCAATTTAAGATATTCCAAGTTCTGTTGCTATTCATTAGAAACCAGAAGAATTATTTTTTGATCATCAGGGCCCATCCCCTGGTGACAATCCCAAGCTTGAATGGTAGTGAGATTCACATAAAGAGCAAGATATCTTGATTCAGAGAGAGTATGGCACCATTTAGCAGAGTCCTAGGGCCAAGAGTACCCTATCAACCAGAAATGTGATTCAAAGGTTTTCTCAGCATGAGATATAGTAGTAGTGTCTCCCATAGTATAAAAACACAACTGACATTCCAGCAGGGTAGCGTTAACATGTAAAAGCTACCATTCAGTGCAAGCATCCATTGTGCAATAGTTGCAAAGATTATAGTTTACTCCAAACATGTGACATCTTTTAACCAAAAGAGGATAACATATCATGCTGCTATCTATTACATGTTGATATTGTAGATTCATCAACACACATATTTTAGCTGACTGTGTCCCTAGTGGCCTTGGACACCTGGGCCACCTCTTCTTGTCCCTTCTTCTTTGGTTTCTTGGATAACTTCTCTTGTAGCTCATCCTCAACAACCTTACAAAAAGACTTGGTCAGGTTTTTAACCACTGAGTGCTGAATAATTGGGGGCATAGCATTACATGGCAGACAACATTTGGCATCACATGATTTTCTTCTAAAGCCCTTATTATCTTTTTTAATCCTATCCCTCCTTCTTACCTCAGTTTCTACCATAGGTTCTTTGTCTCTCCTTTTTCTGGAGATGGCCTCTCCAAGTGGCAGAGCTTTGTTTGGAGACACTTGTTGGAGAGGGCTACTTGCCCCAGTGGAGGAATGTGCAGCAGGGCTAATGCCTTCATTCTCCTTGCCCATCCCAAGATTGAAATCCTTGCAGGTTGGTGCCTTGGAGGTGGTACACTTATCAGGGATATGAAAAAGCATTGTCTTTTCTTGTTCACAATTAGCAATCAACAGCTTCCAGATATCAAATTTGAGCAAATGCATAGTCCAGCCAAATTTATCAGGAGTCAACAGCAAATGGATTATGAAGTTAAACCAACTTACTAGAATTTCAATTTTGAAAGTGTGTTTGGCTCCTTGGGTTGCTGGTGCAAAAAGTTGTATCCAAAGATCTAGTCCTTCTTCAGAAATTAAGTGAGAGCCATCAATAATTTTCATAGCATGTTCTTGAGCCAAAGTATGAAATTCAAGTATTGAGGGGGAGCCTGGTAGTGAAAAAGTCCCATAGTTACCTTTAGGGCTTGCTTGTGAGGAAGATCCAATGTGAGGAATGAGAACATCTGCTTTGCCCTTGGTATCTGTAGGAATAGCCTGATGATCAGGGCTGGGAGCTTCAGCATCAGTACTGCTGGCAGGAATATGAGTTATCTGCACATTTTGCTCTGCAGCTTCCACATTTATGTTCAGTTGAGCAGGTTCTATGGCTATATTGGGAGGCTGATCCTCATTTGGTTGCATCATCTGTAATTCTTCCTCCTCTTCCACAGCATTGTATGCTAAAGCAATATTAAGCAAACCTTGACCCATTGGAGGAGCTAAAGAAGCCTGGTTGACCTCCTCACTGGCTGAATGGGTTAGAGATATAAGACCATCAGAAAGTGAAACAATGGTAGTTATGCTGCTGTTGGGTGCTCCATCTTCGGGTAGTACTGGTATTGCCACTTGAAGCTGTTCTGGAGGACCAGGAGAAGGTGGTTGGAAGGCCCAGTGGTCCTCCTGTTGAGCCTGTTCTTCCCAAGCATCCCAATCATCATTTGGAGCATGGATGTTGTGGTTGGGCAGTGGTTGAAACCCAGGGAAATCATTAGCATGGTGTGGAATAGGGTGTGGGTCTACACCCTCAGGTGGGAATGGATCCTCATCAGCAGGCCCCCCACCCAACATTTCTTCAAGCAGAACTTCAACAGAGCATGTCCATGATTCTTCTTCAAAATGTTCCCCTTCAGACCATCTAATGCTCTTAGGTATATCTTGAAGCTCTGTAACTCTAGCCTTAACCAGGATCTTACCCTTCAGGGCATCCTCTCTCTCCCAACTAATGATCTTGCCCCATTTGGAAATCGCAGAAGCAATATCTTCAGTATTGCAGAAATCGAAAAGGACACCCACAAACAGTAACCAGCAGACTCTGTTGAATTGAACTCTGCGCCAGTTTCTACCTTGATCATGCTTGTTAAAGGAGATAAAGACATCCCCAAACGCATGCGGGCCCTGCCAAACGAGTCTGTCTCTATCCCTGACATGCGCAAACTTGACATATGCCTCCCCAAAGGGGCAAGGCTGAATTTCTCTGAAGCCAACTTGTTCTACTCCTTGAAGAAACTCTTCTAGCACTTCACGAACGTTAGGGAAGAATACCTCGTTCGAATGCGGATGGATGTTGGAAATCACCCACTCTTCGCGGCGCCGAGGATGGTGGGGAACAATTGCTCGAGAAACCCCATTGCGACCTTCAATCACTTGTATCTGGAAACCATATGAATATTGTTCTCTAGCCTTCCCCAAGTCGCTTTCCAGTGAAATCCTTCTTCCACCACATCCAAATCTATGAGGAGCTATTTGAGTGTTGGGGAGACTATCATTTGAAGCATTTGAGCAAGGAGTTCATCATCAACACACCGTTTATTACCTTTTGGAGAGAGGTGTCTCCTAGATTGGTTAGGTGTCACTTGGGAGCCTCCAACAAGATTGTGGAGTTGAACCAAGGAGTTTGTAAGGGCAAGGAGATCGCCTACTTCGTGAAGATCTACCGCTAGTGAGGCAAGTCCTTCGTGGGCGATGTCCATGGTGGGATAGACAAGGTTGATTCTTCATGGACCCTTCGTGGGTGGAGCCCTCCGTGGACTCGCACAGCCGTTACCCTTCGTGGGTTGAAGTCTCCATCAACTTGGATGTACGATAGCACCACCGATCGGAACCAAGACAAAAAACATTGTTGTCTTCACTTGCGTTTGCTCCCTACAAACTCTTCCCTTTACCTTCATATGCAATTGTTTTACATTCCACTGCTATACCCTTAGAACTGCACGTGTAGGTTGATTGCTTGACTTGTACTAAGTTGCTAAAATCTGCCAAGAATTAAAATTGGGAAAAGGCTAGATTTAGCTTTGGTCAAGTGGTCAAAGTTGCATGCTTTACTTCACAATACCTATATACTCTTGTCATACATGCTTATTGTGTATTGTGAAAGTTAAACATGTGCTAAATCTCCACTCAAACATCAAGTATGTTAAAAGCTGCCACTTTTCTTGCTAGATTCTACTCACCCCCCCCCCTCTAGACACATACTCTTCTCGATCCTTTTAGTTAGCAATAGTCGTAGAAGCAATAGTTGGTGAGATGACCATGATGCTATGATGGAGATCAAGGTGTCGAGCCGGTGACGATGGAGATCATGATGATGCTTTAGAGATGGAGATCAAAAGCACAAGATGATGATGGCCATATCATGTCACATATTTTGATTGCATGTGATGTTTATCCTTTATGCATCTTATTTTTCTTAGAACGACGGTAGCATTATAAGATGATCCTTTAACTAAATTTCAAGATAATTGTGTTCTCCCTGAGTATGCACCGTTGCTACAGTTCCCTTCAATTTTAATGCATTCCTAGAGAAAGCTGAGTTGCAAGATTATGGTAGCAACTACACGAACCGGGTCCGTAACTTGAGGATAATCCTCATTGCCGCACAGAAGAATTATGTCCTTGATGCACCACTAGGTGACACACCTGCTGCAGGAGCTGAAGCAGATGTTATGAACGTTTGGCAAGCTTGATTTGATGACTACTCTATATTTCAGCGTGCCATGCTTTACGGCTATGAACCGGGACTTCAAAGACATTTTGAACATCATGGAGCATATGAGATGTTCCAGGAGCTGAAAATGATTTTCAAGCTAATTCCCGGGTTGAGAGATATGAAGTCTGCAACAAGTTCTATAGCTGCAAGATGGAGGAGAATAGTTCTATCAGTGAACACATATTCAAAATGTCTGGGTATCATAACCACTTGACTCAACTAGGAATTGATCTTCCACCTGAGAGTGTTATTGATAGAGTTCTTCAATCACTGGCACCAATATGCAAGGGATGGATAAGACAATTCCCGAGCTCTCCGTGATGTTAAAATCGGCGGAGGTAGAAATCAAGAAGGAGCATCAAGTGTTGATGGTTAACAAGACCACCAGTTTCAAGAAAAAAAAGGCAAAGGAAAGAAAGGGAACTTCAAGAAGAATGGCAAATATGTTGCCGCTCCCATGAAGAAACCCAAAGCTGGTCCTAAGCCTGAAACTGAGTGCTTCTATTGCAAAGGGAGTGGTCACTAGAAGCGAAACTGCCCCATGTATTTGGTGGATACAAAGGATGGCAAAGTGAACAAAGGTATATTTGATATACATGTTATTGATGTGTTACTTACTAGTACTCGTAGCAGCACCTGGGTATTTGATACTGGTTCGGTTGCTCATATTTGTAACTCTAAACAGGAGCTCCGAATTAAACGAAGATTGGCTAAGGATGAGGTGACGATGCACGTCAGGAATGGTTCCAAGGTCGATGTGATCGTTGCGGCATGCTGCCTCTACATCTACATTCGGGATTAGTTTTAGACATAAATAATTGTTATTTGGTGCCCGCGTTGAGCATGAACATTATATCTCAATCTTGTTTGATGTGAGACGGTTATTCATTTAAGTCAGAGAATAATGGTTGTTCTATTTATATGAGTAATATCTTTTATTTTCATGCACCCTTGAAGAATGGTCAATTCTTGTTGAATCTTGATTGTAGTGATACACATATTCATAATATTGATGCCAAAAGATGCAGAGTTGATAATGATAGTGCAACATACTTGTCGCACTACCGTTTAGGTCATATTCATGTAAAGTGCATGAAGAAACTACATGCCGATGGACTTTTGGAATCACTTGATTATGAATCATTTGATACTTGCGAAACATGCCTCATGGGAAAGATGACTAAAACTCCGTTCTCAATGACTTATTGGTAATAATACATAGTGATGTATGCGGTCGATGAGTGTTGAAGTATGCAGCGGGTATCGTTATTTTCTCACATTCACAAATGATTTTAGATATGGGTATATCTACTTGATGAAACACGAGTCTGAAACATTTGAAAAGTTCAAAGAATTTCAGAGTGAAGTAGAGAATCATCGTAACAAGAAAATAAAGTTTCTACGATCTGATCGTGGAGGTGAATATTTTAGTTACGACTTTGGTCTTCATTTGAAACAATGTGGAATAGTTTCATAGCTCACGCCACCAGGAACACCACAGCGTAATGGTGTGTCCGAATGTCGTAACCGTACTCTATTGGATATGGTGCGTTCTATGATGTCCCTTACCAATTTGCCTTTATCGTTTTGGGGTTATGCATTAGAGACATGTGCATTCATGTTAAATAGGGCATCGTCTAAATCCATTGAGACAACACTGTATGGTTTGGCAAGAAACCAAAGTTGTTGTTTCTTAAAGTTTGGGGTTGCGATGCTTATGTGAAAAAGCTTCGGCCTGATAAGCTCGAACCCAAATCGGAGAAGTGCATATTCATAGGATACCCAAAAGAAACTGTTGGGTACACCTTCTACCACATATCCGAAGGCAAGATTTTTGTTTCTAAGAATGGGTCATTTCTAGAGAAGGAGTTTCTCTCGAAAAAAAAGTTGAGTGGGAGGAAAGTTGAACTTGATGAGGTAATTGTCCCTTCACTCGAATTGGAAAGTAGATCATTAGAGAAAAATGTTCCAGTGAGCCTACGCCAAGTAGAGAAGAAGCTAATGATAATGATCATGAAATTTCGAATCAAGTTACTACTGAACCTCGAAGGTCGACCAGAACACGTACCGCACGAGAGTGGTACAGTAACCCTGTCCTGGAAATCATGTTCTTAGACAACAACGATCCTTCGAACTATGAAGAAGCTATGATGATCCCAGATTCCAAAAAATGGCTTGAGGCCATGAAATCCGAGATAGGATCCATGCATGAGAACAAATTATGGACATTGGTGGACTTGCCCGATGAGCAGCAAGCCATAGATAATAAATGGATCTTGAAGAAGAAGACGGACGCTGATGGTAATGTTACAGTCTACAAAGCTCAACTTGCCGTGAAAGGTTTTCGACAAGTTCAAGGAGTTGACTACGACGAGACTTTCTCATCCGTTGCGATGCTTAAGTCTGTCCGAATCATGTTAGCAATTGTCACATTTTATGATTATGAAATCTGGGAAATTGATGCCAAAACTGCATTCCTTAATGGATATATGAAAGAAGAGTTGTATATGATGCAACCAGAAGGTTTTGTCGATACTAAGGGTGCTAACAAAGTGTGCAAGCCCCAACAATCCATCTATGGACTGGTGCAAGCATCCCGGAGTTGGAATATTCGCTTTGATGAGGTGATCAAAGCATATGGTTTTATATAGACTTATGTTGAAGCCTATATTTACAAGAAAGTGGGTGGGAGCTCTGTAGCATTCTTCATATTATATGTGGATATCATATTGTTGATTGGAAATGATGTAGAATTTCTGGATAGCATAAAAGGATACTTGAATAAGAATTTTTCAATGAAACACCTTGGTGAAGCTGCTTATATATTGGGCATCAAGATCTATAGAAATAGATCAAGACGCTTAATAGGACTTTCACAAATCACATACCTTGACAAAGTTTTGAAGAAGTTTAAAATGCATCAGTCAAAGAAAGGGTTCTTGTCTGTGTTACAATGTGTGAAATTCAGTCAGACTCAATGCCTGACCACTGCAGAAGATAGAGAGAAAATGAAAGTCATTCCCTATGCCGCAACCATAGGTTCTATCATGTATGCTATGTTGTGTACCAGACATGATGTGTGCCTTGACATAAGTTTGGCAGTGAGGTACCAAATTAATCCAGGAGTGGATCACTGGACACCGGTCAAGAACATCCTGAAATACCTGAAAATGATGAAGGATATGTATCTCGTTTATGGAGGTGACTAAGAGCTTGTCGTAAAGGGTTACGTCGATGCTACATATTTTTATTGAATGGTGGAGCTGTTAGTTGGTGCAGTTCCAAGCAGAGCGTCGTGGAGGGATCTACATGTGAAGCGGAGTACATAGCTGCTTCGGAAGCAGCACATGAAGGAGTCTGGATGAAGGACTTTATATCCAATCTAGGTGTAATACCTAGTGCATCGGGTCCACTGACAATCTTTTGTGACAACACTGGAGCAATTGCCTTGGCAAAAGAATCCAGGTTTCACAAGAGAACAAAACACATCAAGAGACGCTTCAAATCCATTAGTGAATTGGTCAAGGATGCAGACTTAGAAATTTGCAAAGTACATATGGATCTGAATGTTGCAGACCCATTGACTAAGCCTCTTTCGCGAGCAAGACATGATCATCACCAAGACTCTATGGGTGTTAGATTCATTACAATGTAATCTAGATTATTGACTCTAGTGCAAGTGGGAGACTGATGGAAATATGCCCTAGAGGCAATAATAAAGTTATTATTATTTTATGTTTCATTATTAATGATAATGGTTTATTATTCATGCTAGAATTGTATTGACCGGAAACCTAAATACATGTGTGAATACATAAAAAATATCGTGTCCCTAGTAAGCCTCTACTAAACTAGCTCATTCATCGAGATTAGGATTTGTCACTCCGAGTATCAGATATGTTTCTCTGGGCCCGCTCGGTAATACACATAATTATAAACCTTGCAAGCAAATGACTAATGAGTTACTCACGGGATGATGTATTACGGAATAAGTCAAGAGACTTGCCAATAACGAGATTGAACTAGGTATACAGATACCGACGATCGAATCTCGGGCAAGTAACATACCGACGGACAAAGGGAATTGTGTATGTTGTCATAACGGTTCGATCGATAAAGATCTTCGTAGAATATGTAGGAGCCAATATGGGCATCCATGTTCCGCTATTGGTTATTGACCGGAGAGGTGTCCCGGTCATGTCTACATAGTTCTCGAACCCATAGGGTCCGCACGCTTAACGTTCGTTGACGATATAGTGTTATATGAGTTATGTGATTTGGTGACCGAATGTTGGTAGGAGTCCCGTATGAGATCACAGACATGATGAGGAGTCTTGAAATGTTCGAGATGTAAATATTGATATGTAGGACGATGGTATTCGGACACCGGAAGTGTTCCAGAGGGTATCGGGTACTTATCGGGTCACCGGAAGGTGTTTCGGATAACACCGACAATCCTATGGGCCTTATGGGCCATGTGAAGGAACACACCAGCGCACAATGGGCTCGTGCGTGTTGGGGAACTCAGTATTTCAAAAAAATTCCTACGATCACGCAAGATCTATCTAGGAGAAGCATAGAAACGAGCAGGGAGAGTGTGTCTACGTAGCCTCGTAGACCGGAAGCGGAAGCGTGTGGTGACGCGGTTGATGTAGTCGAACGTCTACGAGATCCAACCGATCCAAGAACCGAACATACATCACCTCCACGTTCAGCTCAATGACGACCCACGAGCTCTTGATCCAGTTGAGCGTCACGGGAGAGTTTCGTCAGCACGACGGCGTGGTGACGGTGATGATAAAGTTACCGGCGTAGGGCTTCGCCTAAGCACTGCAACGATATGACCGAGGTGTGTATCTATGGAGGGGGGCACCACACGCGGCTAAAACTGATGTTTACTTGTGTATCCTAGGGTGCCCCCTACCCCTGTATACAAAGGAGCAAGGGGGAGGCCGGCCGGCCCCAATAGGCGCGCCCAAGAGGGCCACTCTACTGGGAATAGGAATCATATTCCTAGTAGGAGTCCACCAAGAGGGAAGGAGGGGGAAGTGAGGAGAGGGAGAGGGATAAGGAAGGGGGCGCCGCCCCCCCTTTCCTTGTCCAATTCGGACCAAGGGGAGGGGGCGCAGGCCATCCCTGGCCGGCCCACTCTCTCTCCACTAAGGGCCCAAGTGGCCCATTAGTTCCCCCAGGCGGTACCGATACCCCTTCGACACTCCGGTTTAATCCGAAACTCATCCGGAACACTTCCGGTGTCCGAATATATTCGTCCAATATATCAATATTTATGTCTCGACCATTTCGAGACTCCTCGTCATGTCCGTGATCACATCCGGGACTCCAAACTACCTTCGGAGCATCAAAACACATAAACTCATAATACCGATCGTCATCGAACTTTAAGCGTGCGGACCCTACGGGTTCGAGAACTATCTAGACATGACCGAGGCTCATCTCCAGTCAATAACCAATAGCGGAACATGGATGCTCATATTGGCTCCTACATATTCTATGAAGATCTTTATTGGTCAAACCGCATAACAACATACGTTGTTCTCTTTGTCATCGGTATGTTACTTGCCCGAGATTCAATCGTCGGTATCATCATACCTAGTTCAATCTCGTCACTAGCAAGTCACTTTACTCATTCTGTAATACATCATCTCGAGACTAACTCATTAGTCGTTTGCTTGCAAGGCTTATTATGATGTGTTTTACCGAGAGGGCCCAAAGATACCTCTCCGACACTCGGAGTGACAAATCCTATTCTCGATCTATGCCAACATCACAAACATCTTCGAAGACACCTGTAGAGCATCTTTATAATCACCCAGTTACGTTGTGATGTTAGATAGCACACAAGGTGTTCCTCCGGTATTCGAGAGTTGCATAATCTCATAGTCATAGGAACATGTAAAAATCATGAAGAAAGCAATAGTAGTAAAACTAAACGATCAAGTTGCTAAGCTAACGGATGGGTCTTGTCCATCACATCATTCTCCTAATGATGTGATCCCGTTGATCAAATGACAACTCATGTCTATGGTTAGGAAACATAACCATCTTTAATTAACGAGCTAGTCTAGTAGAGGCATACTAGGGACACTCTCTTTCGTCCATGTATTCACACATGTACTAAGTTTCCGATTAATAAAATTCTAGCATGAATAATAAACATTTATCATTATATAAGGAAATACAAATAACAACTTTATTATTGCCTCTAGGGCATATTTCCTATAGTCTCCCACTTGAACAAGAGTCAATAATCTAGATTACATAGTAATGATTCTGACACCCATGGAGTCTTGGTGCTGATCATGTTTAGCTCGTGGAAGAGGCGTAGTCCACGGGTCTGCGACATTCAGATCCATATGTATGTTGCAAATTTCTATGTCTCCCTCCTTGACTTGATCGCGGATGGAATTGAAGTGTCTCTTGATGTGCTTGGTTCTCTTGTGAAACTTGGATTCCTTCGCCAAGGCTATTGCTCGAGTGTTGTCACAAAAGATTTTCATTGGACCCGATGCACTAGGTATTACACCTAGATCGGATATGAACTCTTTCGTCTAGACTCCTTCATTTGCTGCTTCCGAAGCAGCGATGTACTCCGCTTCACATGTAGATCCCGCCACGACGCTCTGCTTGGAACTGCACCAATTGACAGCTCCATCGTTCAATAAAAATACATATCCGGTTTGTGACTTAGAGTCATCCGGATCCGTGTCAAAGCTTGAATCGACATAACCGTTTACGATGAGCTCTTTGTCACCTCCATAGAAGAGGAACATATCCTTTGTCATATTTAGGTACTTCAGGATGTTCTTGACCGATGTCCAGTGATCCATTCCTGGATTACTTTGGCACCTCCCTGCTAAACTTATAGCAAGGCACACATCAGGTTTGGTACACAGCATTGCATACATGATAGATCCTATGGCTGAGGCATAGGGAATGACTTTCATTTTCTCTCTATCTTTTGCAGTGGTCGGGCATTGAGTCCTACTCAAGTTCACACCTTGTAGCACAGGCAAGAACCCTTTCTTTGATTGATCCATTTTGAACTTCTTCAAAACTTTCTCAAGGTATGTGCTTTGTGAAGCCCAATTGAGCGTTTTGATCTATCTCTATAGATCTTGATGCCCAATATATAAGCAGCTTCACCGAGGTCTTTCATTGAAAAATTCTTATTCAAGTATCCCTTTATGCCATCCAAAAATTCTATATCATTTCCAATCAACAATATGTCATCTACATATAATGTCATAAATGCTATAGAGCTCCCACTCAATTTCTTGCAAATACAGGCTTCTCCAAAAGTCTGTATAAAACCGTATGCTTTGATCACCTCATCAAAGCGTATATTCCAACTACGAGATGCTTGCACCAGTCCATAGATGGATCACTGGAGTTTGCATACTTTGTTAGCACCTTTAGGATCGACAAAACCTCCTGGTTGCATCATATACAATTCCTCTTTGAGGTATCCATTAAGGAATGCAGTTTTGACACGCATTTGCCAGATTTCATAATCATAAAATGCGGCAATTGCTAACATGATTCGGACAGACTTAAGCATCGCTACGGGCGAGAAAGTCTCATCGTAGTCAACTCCTTGAACTTGTCGAAAAAACTTTTCGCAACAAGTCGAGCTTTGAAGACAGTAACATTACCATCGACGTCATTCTTCCTCTTAAAAATCCATTTATTTTCAATGGCTTGCCGATCATCGGGCAAGTCAACCAAAGTCCACACTTTGTTCTCATACATGGATCCCATCTCAGATTTCATGGCCTCAAGCCATTTTGTGGAATCTGGGCTCATCTTCGCTTCCTCATAGTTCGTAGGTTCATCATGGTCTAGTAACATGACTTCCAGAACCAGGTTACCGTACCACTCTGGCGCTGAACGCACTCTGGTTGACCTACGAGGTTCAGTAGTAACTTGATCTGAAGTTTCATGATCATCATCATTAGCCTCCTTGATGATTGGTGTGGGAATCACTAGAAAACCTTATGGTCGTGGGTTCGAGCCCCACAGTGGGCGACCTCTTTTTATTTTTTGTTTTTTGTTTTTTGTACTCTACAGGAGTCAATTTGTTGCACGTAGTGCATGAATCTAATGGATGGCCACTACATTGCGCCGATGGCTAAAACCAAGAGCTCCAGTTTATTTACAACATCATCTTGTAATTTGTACACTTGCCTTTTGCTCAGGCTATGTGTGAGTAGTTCACGTCACTGTATATGATGCGGTCTGGTTGAGGATCAGTTGGGAGAGGCCACTTGCGTGTGTGTGCATGTTAGCATGTGCGACGACACGATGGCGCTCTCTGACAGTGTCGGGCGGCGGCCATGATGGCGCTTGGAGGCAAAGAGTTTTTGTGATGTATTACTTTCCAATTGGGGAGAAGGTACAATTACCACATCAAGTTCCACTTTCCTCCCACTCACTTATTTCGAGAGAAACTCCTTCTCTAGAAAGGATCCATTCTTAGGAACGAATATCTTGCCTTCAGATCTGTGATAGAAGGTGTACCCAATAGTTTCCTTTGGGTATGCTATGAAGACACATTTCTCCGACTTGGGTTCGAGCTTATCAAGTTGAAGATTTTTCACATAAGCATTGCAGCCCCAAACTTTAAAAAATGACAACTTTTGTTTCTTGCAAAACCACGGTTTATAAGGCGTCGTCTCAATGGATTTAGATGGTACCCTATTTAACGTGAATGCAGCTGTCTCTAAAGCACAACCCCAAAACGATAGTGCTAAATCGGTAAGAGACATCATAGATCGCACAATATCTAATAAAGTACGGTTACGACGTCCGGACACACCATTACGCTGTGGTGTTCTGGGTGGCGTGAGCTGTGAAACTATTCCACATTCTTTCAAATGAAGACCAAACTCGTAACTCAAATATTCGCCTCCACGATCAGATCGTAGAAACTTTATTTTCTTGTTACGATGATTCTCTACTTCACTATGAAATTCTTGAACTTTTCAAATGTTTCAGACTTGTGCTTCATTAAGTAGATATACCCATATCTGCTCAAATCATCAGTGAAGGTGAGAAAATAACGATACCTGCCGCGAGCCTCAATGCTCGTAGGTCCACATACATCGATATGTATGATTTCCAATAAATCTGTTGCTCGCTCCATTGTTCCGGAGAATGGAGTTTTAGTCATCTTGCCCATGAGGCATGGTTCGCAAGCACCAAGTGATTCTAAAAGTCCATCTGCATGGAGTTTCTTCATGCGCTTTACACCAATATGACCTAAACGGCAGTGCCACAAATAAGTTGCACTATCATTATCAACTTTGCATCTTTTGGCTTCAATATTATGAATATGTGTATCACTATGATTGAGATCTAATAAGAATAGACCACTCTTCAAGGGTGCATGACCATAAAAGTCATTACTCATAAAAATATAACAACCATTATTCTCTGATTTAAATGAATAACCGTCTCGCAACAAACAAGATCCAGATATAATGTTCATGCTCAAGGCTGGCACCAAATAACAATTATTTATGTCTAAAACTAATCCCGGAGGTAGATGTAGAGGTAGTGTGCCGACGGCGATCACATCGACTTTGGAACCATTTCCCACGCGCATCGTCACCTCGTCCTTAGCTAATCTTCATTTAATCTGTAGCCCCTGCTTCGAGTTACAAATATTAGCAACTGAACCAGTATCAAATACCCAGGTGCTACTAAGAGCATTAGTAAGGTACACATCAATAACATGTATATCAAATATACGTTTGTTCATCTTGCCATCCTTCTTATCCGTCAAATACTTGGGGATGTTCCGCTTCCAGTGTCCAGTCCCATTGCAGTAGAAGCACTCAGTTTCAGGTTTGGCTCCAGACTTGGGTTTCTTCGCGGGAGTAGCAACTGTCTTGCTATTCTTCTTGAAGTCCCCCTTCTTTCCCCTGCCCTTTTTCTTGAAACTAGTGGTCTTGTTAACCATCAACACTTGATGCTCCTTTTTGATTTCTACCTCCGCAGCTTTGAGCATAGCGAAGAGCTCGAGAATTGTCTTCTGCATCCCTTGCATATTATAGTTCATCACAAAGCCTTTATAGCTTGGTTGCAGTGATTGAAGAACACTATCAATAACACTATCTTCGTCAACTTTAAAACTAAGTTGAGTCATATGATTGTAGTACCCAGACATTCTGAGCAAGTGTTCACTGACAGAACTGTTCTCCTCCATCTTGCAACCATAGAACTTATTGGAGACTTCATATCTCTCAATTTGGGAATTTGCTTGAAATATTAACTTCAACTCTTGGAACATCTCATATGCTCCATGACATTCAAAACGTCTTTGAAGTCCCGATTCTAGGCCGTAAAGCATGGCACACTGAACTATCGAGTCATCATCAGAACGAGCTTGCGAGACATTCATAATGTCCGGAGTTGCTCCTGCAGCAGGCCTGTCACCTAGCGGTGCTTCTAGGACATAATTCTTCTGTGCAGCAATGAGGATAATCCTCAAGTTACGGACCCTGTTCGTGTAGTTGCTACCATCATCTTTCAACTTAGCTTTCTCTAGGAACGCATTAAAATTCAAGGGAACGGTAGCACGGGCCATTGATCTACAACAACATAGATATGCAAAATCTATTAGTACTAAGTTCATGATAAATTAAAGTTCAATTAATCATATTACTAAAGAACTCCCACTTAGATAGACATCCCTCTAGTCATCTAAATGATCACGTGATCCAAATCAACTAAACCATGTCCGATCATCATGTGAGATGGAGTAGTTTTCAATGGTGAACATCTTATGTTGATCATATCTACTATATGATTCACGCTCTACCTTTCGGTCTCCAGTGTTCCGAGGCCATGCCCGTACATGCTAGGCTCGTCAAGTTTAACCCGAGTAGTCTGCATGTGCAAAACTGTCTTACACTCGTTGTATTTGAACATAGAGCTTATCACACACGATCATCAAGTGGTGTCTCGGCACGCCGAACTTTCGCAATGGTGCATACTCAGGGAGAACACTTGTACCATGAAATTTTGTAAGGGGTCATCTTATAATGATACCGCCGTACTAAGAAAAATAAGAAGCATAATAAGATAAACATCACATGCAATCAAAATTTGTGACATGATATGGCCATCATCATCTTGTGCTTTTGATCTCCATCCCCAAAGCATCGTCATGATCTCCATCGTCACCGGCTTGACACCATGATCTTCATCATAGCGTCGTGGTCGTCTCGCCAACTATTGCTACTACTACTATCGCTAAATCATAGTGATAAAGTAAAGCAATTGCATGGTGTTCGCAATTCATATAATAAAGAGACAACCATAAGGCTCCTGGCCGTTGCCGATATTTTACAAAATATGATCATCTCATACAACAACGTATAACTCATCATGTCTTGACCATATCACATCACAACATGCCCTGCAAAAACAAGTTAGACGTCCTCTACTTTGTTGTTGCAAGTTTTACGTGGCTGCTACGGGCTTAGCAAGAACCATTCTTACCTATGAATACAAAAACCACAACTATTTTTCGTCAAGTGTGCTATTTTAACCTTCACAAGGACCGGGCGTAGCCACACTCGATTCAACTAAAGTGAGAGAGACAGACACCCGCCGGCCACCTTTAAGCAATGAGTGCTCGCAATGGTGAAACCAGTCTCGCGTAAGCGTACGCGTAATGTCAGTCTGGGCCGCTTCATCTCACAATACCGCCGAATCAAAGTATGGCATGCTGGTAAGCAATATGACTATTATCGCCCACAACTCATTGTGTTCTACTCGTGCATATCATCTACGCATAGACCTGGCTCATGATGCCACTGTTGGGGAACGTAGTATTTCCAAAAATTTCCTACGATCACGCAAGATCTATCTAGGAGAAGCATAGCAACGAGCGGGGAGAGTGTGTCTACGTACCCTCATAGACCGAATGCGGAAGCATCTAGTGACGCGGTTGATGTAGTCAGACGTCTTCGCGATCCAACCGATCCAAGCACCGAACGTACGGCACCTCCGCGTTCAGCACACGTTCAGCTCGATGATGTCCCACGAGCTCTTGATCCAGTTGAGCGTCATGGGAGAGTTTCGTCAGCATGACGGCGTGGTGACGATGATGATGAAGTTACCGGCGCATGGCTTCACATAAGCACTGCAACGATATGATCGAGGTGTGTATCTATGGAGGGGGCACCGCGCACGGCTAAAACTGATGTTTACTTGCGTATCCTAGGGTGCCCCCTACCCCTGTATATAAAGGAGCAAGGGGGAGGCTGGCCGGACCCTATAGGCGCGCCCAAGAGGGCCACTCCAACTAGGAATAGAAATCCTATTCCTAGTAGGAGTCCACTAAGAGGGAAGGAGGGGGAAGGAAGGAGAGGGAGAAGGAAGGGGGTTCCCCCCCTCCTTGTCCAATTTGGACCAAGGGGGAGGGGCACGCGGCCCAATCCTGGCCGACCCTCTCTCTCTCCACTAAGGGCCCAAGTGGCCCATTAGTCCCCCCGGGGGTACCGATACCCCTCCGGCACTCCGGTTTAATCCAAAACTCATCCGGAACACTTCCGGTGTCCGAATATAGTCATCCAATATATCAATATTTACGTCTCGACCATTTCGAGACTCCTCGTCATGTCCATGATCACATCCGGGACTCCAAACTACCTTCAGTGCATCAAAACACATAAACTCATAATTTCGATCATCATCGAATGTTAAGTGTGCGGACCCTAAGGGTTCGAGAACTATGTAGACATGACCGAGGCTCATCTCCAGTCAATAACCAATAGCGGAACCTGGATGCGCATATTGGCTCGTACATATTCTACGAAGATCTTTATTGGTCAAACCGCATAACAACATACGCTGTTCTCTTTGTCATCGGTATGTTACTTGCCCGAGATTCGATCGCCGGTATCATCATACCTAGTTCAATTACATCACCAGCAAGTCTCTTTACTCGTTCCGTAATACGGCATCTCAAGACTAACTCATTAGTCGTTTGCTTGCAAGGCTTATTACGATGTGTATTACCGAGAGGGCCCAGAGATACCTCTCCGACACTCGGAGTGACAAATCCTATTCTCGATCTATGCCAACACCACAAACATCTTCAGAGACACCTGTAGATCATCTTTATAATCACCCAGTTACGTTGTGACGTTTGATAGCACACAAGGTGTTCCTCCGGTATTCGGGGGTTGCATAATATCATAGTCATAGGAACATGTATAACTCATGAAGAAAGCAATATAAGTAAAACAAAATGATCAAGTTGCTAAGCTAACAGATGGGACTTGTCCATCACATCATTCTCCTAATGATGTGATCCCATTGATCAGATGACAACTCATGTCTATGGTTAGGAAACATAACCATCTTTGGTTAACGAGCTAGTCTAGTAGAGGCATACTAGGGACACTCTGTTTCGTCTATCTATTCACACATGTACTAAGTTTCCGGTTAATCCAATTCTAGCATGAATAATAAACATTTATCATGATATATGGAAATACAAATAACAACTTTATTATTGCCTCTAGGGCATATTTACTTCAGTGCGCCCTATAGGGCCGGCCGTAGGAGGAGGATAAGGAAAGAGGGGAAGGGAAAGGAAAGTGTGGAGTAGGACTCCCCCTTCCTTCCCTCTCCCACCCACTCTTTCCTTCCCCTTATGCATACATGGAAGGGGGGCACAGGGCAAGGCAGGCTGGCTGCCTCCCCTCCCCTCCCACCAATATATGTGGGAACCGGGCGCCTCACAAGGACACACAACATTGTCTTAGCCGGGTTCGGCGCCCCCATCCACCGTTTACTTCCTCGGTCATATTTTTGTAGTGCTTAGGCGAAGCCCTGTGGAGGTCACTTCACTATCACCATCACCACGTCGTTGTGCTGAAGGAACTCAATTACTACCTCGACGTCTTACTAGATAAGGAAGGCGAGGGACCTCACCGAGCTGAACGTGTGCAGAACACGGAGGTGCCGTGCATTCGGTATTTGATTGGTTGAAGTGCGAAGAAGTTCGACTACATCAACCGCATTCTAAAACGCTTCCGCTTACAATCTACGAGGGTACGCAGACACTCTATCCCCCTCGTTGATATGCATCTCCATGGATAGATCATTGCATCTGCGTAGAGTTTCTTTTGTGTTCCATGCAACGTTTCCCAACACATGACTCACATATTATTGATGTCTGCTAGAACTACATCGGTATTTCCCCAAAGAGGAAGGGATGATGCAGTATAGCAGCGGTAGGTATTTCCCTCAGTGATGAGACCAAGGTTATCGAACCAGTAGGAGAACCAAGAAATACAACGTAAACATCACCTGCACACAAATAACAAATACTCGCAACCCGACGTGTAAAAGGGGTTGACGGATGTGATAGAGTTGTAAATATTGATAGATTGAACGTTAAATAAGATAAATTGCAACAAGGTATTTTTCGGTTTTTGGTTTAGTAGATCTGAAAATAAAAACAAAGGAAAATAGATCGCAAAGGCAAATAATATGAGAAAGAGACCCGGGGGACGTAGATTTCACTAGTGGCGTCTCTCGAGAAAATAGCAAACGGTGGGAAAACAACTACTGTTGGGCAATTGATAGAACTTCAAATAACCATGATGGTATCTAGGCATGATCATTATATAGGCATCACGTCCAAGATTAGTAGACCGACTCCTGCCTGCATCTACTACTATTACTCCACACATCAACCGCTATCCAGCATGCATCTAGTGTATTAAGTTCATGGAGAAACAGAGTAATGCAATAATAATGATGACATGATGTAGACAAGATCTATTTATGTAGAAATAGACCCCATTGTTTTATCCTTAGTAGCAACGATACATACGTGTCGGTTCCCTTTCTTTCACTGGGATCAAGCACCGTAAGATCGAACCCACTACAAAGCACCTCTTCCCATTGCAAGATAAATAGATCAAGTGGCCAAACAAAACCCAAATATCAGAGAAGATATACGAGGCTATAAGAAATCATGCATATAAGAGATCAAAGAAGACACAAATAACTTTCATGGATATAAAAAGATAGATCTGATCATAAACTCAAAGCTCATCGGATCCCAACAAACACACCGCAAAAGAGTTACCTCATATGGATCTCCAAGAGACCATTGTATCGATAATCAAAATAGAGAGAGGAAGCCATCTAGCTACTGACTACGGACCCGTAGGTCTACAAGGAACTACTCACACATCATTGGAGAGGCACCAATGGAGGTGGTGAACCCCGCCATGATGGTGTCTAGATTGGATCTGGTGGTTCTGGACTTTGCAGTGGCTGCAATAGAATTTTGTCGACTCCTCTAGGGTTTATGGAATATCTGAGTATTTATAGAGCAAAGAGGCGGTCCGGGAGGCGACCGAGGTGGGCACATTATTAGGTGTCGACCCCCCAGGTGCAGCTCTGGCCCATTAGGTGTCTGGCCCATAAAAAATCTCCAAAAAGTTTTGCAGTGTTTGGACTCTATTTGATATTGATTTCCTGCTATGTAAAAAACATGCAGAAAACAGCAACTGGCACTTGGCACTATGTCAATAGGTTAGTACCCAAAAAATGATATAAAATGATTGTAAAACATCCAAGAATGATAATATAACATCATGGAACAATAAAAAATTATAGATACGTTGGAGATGTAACAGCATCCCCAAGCTTAATTCCTGCTCGTCCTCGAGTAGGTAAATGACAAAAACACAATTTTTGATGTGGAATTCTGCATATCATGTCTTATCATATTCTTTTCTTTATAGCATGGGCATTTGGACTTTTATATGGTTCAAAGCAAGAGTCTAGTTTTGACATGAGATTTAAATACGCCAACATATCAACAAGCAACCATGTCTTCTAAAATAAGTTATCCCTAGCCCATCATTCTCAACCATTGATCCATTCATGAAACACATTCGCATATTAGTTACACCCAATGCTCAAGTATGATCATATTGTTTCCTAGTTGGTGTTTTATAAGAGAAGATGGAGACTCAAATTCAAAAATAAAAATTACATAAGTAAAAGAAAGGCCCTTCGTAGAGGGAAGTAGGGATTTGTAGAGGTGCCAGAGGTCAAAGCTTAAATTGAGAGATAAAATTATTTTGAGAGGTATACTTTTCCCACCAACGAAAACGACTTAAGGTTCCCTACACTTTCCATGCTAGATATATCATAGGCTTTTCCCAAACATAAAATAAAGTTTATTCCTTTTCCATAAAACTTTCACAAGCCATGGCTAGCCGAATCCACGGTTGCCTTCCATACCAACACTTTCCAAGGAATTTATTATTTGACAACATAAAGTAAATTTGTTTTTCCTTTCGGGACTGGGCATCCCTAATACCTTTGCCTTATTCTCGTGCAATGACAAGTGAATAAACACTCATCGTGAGAATAACACATCTAACATGGAAAATATTGGCCACCCCTCACCGCCTCGTGAGCGGTACGGGCAGACAAAAGGGAAATTTATTTTGAAAATTAGAGGTGGCACATACAAATTTTCTTAGAACGGCAAGGGAATACCGCATATAGGTAGGTATGGTGGACTCATGTGGCAAAACCGGGATAAAGTATTTTGGATGCACAAGTAATGATCATACTTAGTGCAAAATGAAGGCTAGCAAAAGACTGGGAAGCGATCAACCATGAAATGAATAATCTCATAAGCGAGCATTGAGCATAAATAACACTGAATAATGCAACACAAGTAGGATGAAATTTCATTGCATGATTATTGACTTATGTGCTTGCATAAGGAATCACAAACTTTAACACTAATATTCTTACTAAAGCATAATTACTCATTAACATGACTCACATAGCATATCATCATGCCTCAAAACTATTACAAGGAACCAAGTTTATCTTGTCCAATGATCTTCATTAAAGTTTTTATTATATCCTTCTTGGATATCTATCGCTTTGCAACTAATTTTCATGTGTTGCTTTTGATAAGCTCAAACAAACATAAGTGAAGATCATGAGCATAAATTTTTTCTTTCTCTCAAAATAATTGAAGTGAAGCAAGAGAGAATTTCTTAAAATTTTACTAACTCTCAAATAAATCTAAGTGAAGCAAGAGAGTATTTATTCAAAAATACTAAAGCACACCGTGCTAAAAAAAGATATAAGTGAAGCACTAGAGCAAATCCATAGCTCATAAAAATTAAAGTGAAACATAGAGAGCTATTCTAACAAGTCATGGTATAATTTTGGCTCTCTCTAATAGGTGTGTACAACAAGGATTGATAACTTAAAAGGCAAAACAAAACAAGTAAAGACTCATATCACACAAGACGCTCCAAGCAAAACACATATCGTGTGACAAATAAAAATATAGTTTCGAGTAAAATACCGATGGTCGTTAGAAGAAAGAGGGGATGCCACTCGGGGGCATCCCCAAGCTTAGTTGCTTGCTTCTCTTTGGATAATAGCTTGGGATGCCATGGGCATCCCCAAGCTTAGGCACTTCTTACTCCTTATTCCTTCATCCATCTTATGATAACCTTCAATCACACAAAACTCAACAAAACTTTAGTGAGATCCGTTAGTATAAGAAAACAAATCACTACAATAAGTACTGTAGCAAACCAATTCATATGTTGTATTTGTATTATATTCCAACTTTTCTATGGAAAAAACTCATCAAAGAAAACCATAGAATCATCAAAACAAGCACATAACACAATAAAAATAGAATCTGTCAAAAATAGAACAGTTTGTAGTAATCTGGAAGTTTCGAATACTTCTGCAACTCAACTTGTTTTTACAAAATAGGGCCACGTGGGCAATTTGTATATTAATCTCGCGCAAAAAGAATCAACCAAAAAGCACTCTTCTGTTCAAAATGAGAATTTTTCTCGTGAGCGCAAAAGTTTCTATTTTTAGCAAGATCAAATGTACTAACACCCAACATGATCCTAAGGTTTATTTGGCACAAACCTTTATTCAAACAACAAAAACATATCTTAACAGAGATATTAAAGTTTATTTTATTGAAAACATCAAGGAAATCAAAAAGCAAAAAGATACAAGTTGGGTTGCCTCCCAACAAGCGCTTTGGTTTTACGCCCTTAGCTAGGCATGATACCAAGATTTCAAGTGTTGTCATCCTTGTTGGATGTTCCATAAGTTGCCCTCATTATAGATAAGGCAATTTGATCTCAGTTCTAGGGAAATGTTCCATGCCCTTTCTCAAGGGAAATTGGAATTTAATATTCCCGTCTTTCATGTCAATCACCGCACCAATAGTGCGCAAAAACGATCTACCAAGTATAATTGGACAAGACGGATTGCAAGCGATGTCCAGAACAATAACGTATATGGGTACATAGTTCCTATTTGCAAGATTAAGAACATCATTGATCCTTGCCAAAGGCTTTTTAATAGTGGAATCCGCCAAATGCAAATTAAGAGAGCAATCTTCAATATTGGTAAGACCAAGAACATCGCAATGAGATTTTGGAATCGTGGAAACACTAGCACCCAAATCACACAAAGCAAAACACTCATAATTTTTAATTTTGATTTTGATAGTAGGTTCCCATTCATCATGCAAATTCCTAGGAATTTATACTTCTAATTCCAACTTATCTTCTGAAGCTTTCATCATAGCATCAACAATATGTCTAGTAAAAGCTATATTTTGTTCGTAGGCATGGGGTGAATTAATCATGGTTTGCAACAAACACTGGTGCGCGTCAGTCCTAAACAAATGGTTTAAAACTCCTTTCGGTGACGGCATTTGGAACCGTCGCCAAGTGAGTGTGGGTGATAGGGGGTCCTTCCCACACGACCCAAAAACCGTTAGGGATATGCCCTCCTGGCACACATGTTCGGCAAAATGAAGTCGTGTGCGACCAGCGAGCACTCAAATACGGAAATACGTAAAGTAGAGCTAAAAATACAATTATAGGGCGAAATTGTTTCCGGTCGGAAGTACATCCCACACAGTCAGTCCCCGCTAAACGTTTCCATTCATATGCACATCCCACACAGACGCTCCAAGGAAAATATTTCCGTTCACAGGTACATCACACACAATTTTTCCCGTTAAATCGTTTGCCTTGTTGAATGTATCACACACGGTCCATAGAAGAAACTGTGTGGCAAAGGCTGTCCATCACACACAGTTTTTATGTGGTAAATGTTTGCACAAGGTGGCCTAACGCAAACAGTTTTCAAGAGAAAGTCGTGTGTGATTGTTCATTGATCCAACACGGTTTATTCCTAGAAATTGTGTGCGTTGCCTGAGGTCATCGCCCATGGTATTTTTTCAACAACCGTTTTCAATAGCAAAACACAATTAGCAGGCTAATTCGCCATTAGCAGGCTAATTATCCGATTATTCATAATCCATTTATTAATCTAATTGACATTTCATATTAAGCACACAATATATTTCATTTCCATATTAAGGAAGCAGAATTTAATAATTGAAATACATCAGAGTACAACATGATATAGCTTCAGCACTCAGCTACCCCACTACACAACTGCACCAGTAGCAAGTTTCACATGCAACATGTAGAACCTTTCTAAATTAGCATCATAGACAGTATATAGACAGATGCATCTCATTTGGAAAACTGCTGAAGCGGAAGGCGAATATTGAGCCTTCATTCATGTTGAAAGTCTTTGCAACTTTAGGCTAGTGCATGTGGATGATTGATACGTCCAAAACGTATCTATAATTTCTGCTTGCTCCATGCCTCTTTTGGGTGATATTGCTATGATATTTATACACTTCCATACACTTTTGATCATATTTGGACTAACCTATTAACTCAGTGCACCCCAGTGCCAGTTTCTGTTTTCGGCTATTTTTGTATTTCAGGTTTTCACGTTACGAGAACTGCCAGGAAAAATCCAGAAAAATTATATAAAAAATCAGCATTCCAGAAACTACCGTGCGCCCGAAGGACAGCCGGGGGGGCCACCAGGGCTCCAGGCGCCCTGGCGGTGCCCCCCCTGGGCCGCGCTGGGGGGGGCGCCTGGGCCCCCCGAGGCTCCTCCGATGCCCCCCTTTGGCATATATTTAAAGCGTCTCCCGAAACCCTTGAAAGAGGAACTCTTTTTCGCGATCCCATCTCTGTTCCGCCGCCGCCGCCGCTTCCAAGATCGGGAGCACCAGGAGAACCCTTCCCGGCACCCTGCCGGAGGGGAGGATCACCACCGGGAGCTTCTCCACCACCATGGACGCCTCCCGGATGAGTTGTGAGTAGTCTCCCTTGGACCATGAGTCCATGGCCAGTAGCTATGTGATGTTCTCCTCCCGTTCTTGTGCTTCACTAATTAGTCCTCGTGAGCTGCCCTACATGATCGAGGCACATATGTAATCCTTATGATGTTGCTATGATGAGTTTGCTGGGATCCGATGGATTATGAGATTATGTTCAGATTGTGTTTGAGTAATATATTTGATTCACCTCTTTTATGTTTATGTTCGTAAGTAATTCTTGCATGTTCTCCGTTGTTATTTATTGCTTTGGCCAAGTAGTAGGTAGTGACTCCAAGAGGGAACGTTATGCTCGATTGTGGGTTCATGCCCCTCGATGACTAGCTTGAGTGACAGAAACATGAGTCTAGGGGATGTGTTGTTGCCACAAGGGGGAAAACAACGGTGCTTGTGCCCGCGGGTGCAAGGATTGTTTACTTTATGCAAAGTTATTTTATTGTAGTTGTCTGTTGCATTGAGTTTACACTATGGGTGGGGCTCGCAACTTAATACCAGCGAGAAGTTCTTGATAGATATCTCAAGGTGGATGATTAGTAGTAGATATTGATGGATTTCGGTCTACTTACTTTGGCGTACCGCCCATGCTTTGAACCTCAACCTTTCTTGCAATGTAGTCAGCATTGGTTTGCGCACATGGTCCTGTCAATTGCCCAGCTGTAATTCGTTTACCTCACATAGCTGTTTTATCGTCTTTTGGGAGAGAGACATCACTAGTGAACATCATGCGACTCCGGTCCATATTACCATCATTGATCACATCTGCTATTTACTTTTCCGCTATTTACTTACTATTGCAATTATACCTATCACTATTATCACTTGCGTTTGATCCTTGTAAACTACAAGGCCGGAGGGATTGACAACCTCTCTGTACTCGTTGGGAGCAAAGTTATTTGTATCTGTGTGCAGTCCATGTTGATTGCTAATATCCGGCGCCGTTAGCAGTTGACACCTTCTTGTTGAAACTGGGAGTCTCTGGGAAATCGATCCTTGGTATTACCAAGGGAAAACTTCTGCTACACTGCATCTCAAACCTTCCACTTGGGGTAACCAACGAGGGGTGAGAAGCCACCTAGCAAAGCAATTTATGGCGCCGTTGCCGGGGACTCCACTCTTCAGGATAGGGGAGTTGCACGCTATCTTTTACCTTTGCTTTTAGTCTTGTTAGTTTACCTTTCAGTTTTGCTTTAGTATCTTTTATCGAAAATCACAAAATAGTTATCTTGCTTGCTTGCTACAATGGGTTCCACCGAGAACACCAAGTTGTGTGACTTCACTAGTCACAACAACGATGACTTTATCAGCACACCTATCACTACACCTGCCACTTCAGCACCTTCATATGAAATTAAACCTGCTTTACTGAATCTAGTCATGAAAGATCAATTCTCCGGTGCTGGAAATGATGCTGCTTTACACTTGAACAACTTGGTTGAACTTTGTGATATGCAAAAGTACCAAGAAATAGATGGTAATATTGTTAAGCTTAAGCTTTTTCCTTTCTCCTTGAGAGGAGGAGCTAAAATTTGGTTTCAGTCTTTGCCTAGAAATAGCATAGATTCATGGGACAAGTGCAAAGATGCTTTTATTGGAAAGTACTATCCACCTGCTAAAATTATCCAACTGAGAAGTAACATAATGAATTTTAAACAATTGGATAATGAACACGTTGCCCAAGCTTGGGAACGTATGAAATCTCTTATCAAGAACTGCCCTACTCATGGTTTGACTACTTGGATGGTTATCCAAACTTTTTATGCAGGCTTGAACTTTACCTCGCGGAACTTGTTAGATTCGGCCGCGGGAGGAACTTTTATGTCAACTACACTTGGTGTTGCCACAAAACTTCTCGATGAGATGATGACCAACTATTCCCAATGGCACACCGAACGCGCTCCAACAGGTAGGAAGGTAAACTCTGTCGAGGAGATTTCCTCCCTTAATGAAAAAGTTGACTTGATCATGTCTCTACTTTCGAAGCAATCCTCTGTTGATCCTCGTGATGTTCCTTTAAATTCTTTGATTGCTCAAGAACAAGTAGATGTGAACTTTATCTCTAGAAACAATTTCAATAACAATGCTTATAGGAGTAACTTTGGTAGCAATCCTAGACCGTTCCCCTCTAATTCTTATGGGAACAACAATGCTTATCCTAGCACCAGGAACTCCACTACTGAACTAGAGATTATGCTTAAAGATTTCATCACTACCCAAAAAGCTTTTAATAATAGTGTAGAAGAAAAACTAAACAAACTAGGTGATCTCTCTTCAAAGGTAGACAATTTAGCCAATGAGGTAGAATTGCTTAAAATTAGAACTTCTCCTCTTGAGGAGAGGAAGGTCACTCCTATGAATGCTATTCAATTGCAAATTAATGAAAATATTAGGATGATGGCTAAACTTAAAGAGAGATGGGCTAGAGAAAGGGAGGAAGAAGATAGAATTAAGAACCTTCCTACCCACCACACTGTTGCTACTATCCAAGTTGTTGAGGATATCCAAACTCTTAGCACCCAATGTACTCCTGGTCCCGATGGACCTATTAATGGTGATGCTATGACTATAGAAGCTACCAAACAAGTGAACCTAAAGGACACCACTACCACTTTACTTGATGCTAGTGACCTTGATTTTGATAATTGCACTACCGAAGTTATTGATTTCCTTCACAAGATGTCTAGAGACCCCCGCACTAGCGCGATTAACCTTGCCTTCACAGAGCATATCACTAATGCTCTCATCAAAGCTAGGGAGGAGAAACTTAGAGTAGAAGCCTCCATACCTAGAAAGCTAGAAGATGGTTGGGATCCTATGATAAAAATTAAATTGAATGACTTCTCTTGCTATGCATTATGTGATGTTGGAGCTAGTACCTCTGTTATGCCCAAAAGAATATATGATATGCTTAAATTGAAACCTTATGATTCTTGTTCTTTTGGTGTTCGTCTCGTTGATTCTTCCATAAAGAAACCTTTGGGGAGGATCGGCGATGTTCTTATCATTGTCAATGATAATTATGTTCCTGTTGATTTTACTATTATGGATATTGAATGTGATCCTTCTTGTCCAATTATTTTGGGACGTCCTTTTTTGCGCACCGTTGGTGCTATCATTGACATGAAAGAGGGTAATATAAAATTTCAGTTTCCTCTCAAGAAAGGGATGGAACACTTCCCTCGAAAGAAGATCAAGTTACCTTTTGAGTCTGTTGTATGGGCTAGCTATTCTTTTACTCTTGATAAGACTTGATCTATATGCATTATGCCTAGCTTAAAGGCATAAAAGAAAGCGCTTTTGGGAGGCAGCCCAATGAATAAATTTATTTTGCTTTTGTTGTGTCTTGATGTTGTTACTACAGTAGCATCATCATTGTATCTTTGCTTTTCATATTTGTGCCAAGTATAGCCTCTGATTGCTAGAAAGTTCAAAAGTTGTGAGGTGCTGTCCAGGAAACAGATTCTGTCCTTGGATAGAAAAATTCGTATAAAATCACCAGATCATCTTTTTGGTCTGAAGTTTTTCGACAGCGTTCTCTATATAATTGTCTTTCGTGCGTATGTTCTGAGTTTTTTGATTTGAGTTTCAGAAGTTCCCCGAACAAATCATTTACTACCTGCTGTTCTGTTTTTCACAGATTCTGTCCTGTTTTGCCTTTCCTTCATTTTGCAAACCAAGAGCTTGCTTTTTCTTTGCAAAAACCTTTTGGCAATCTTGAGAAACAGTAGACCTTCAGGAATATCTTTATTTCCAGCAAGGTATAATTATTTTATTATGGGTACTAACCTCGCTAATCAGATTATGATGAGTTATGTATGAAGGGAGTTTTCAAGTGTGCGAGGGAAGATGATAAAAAGATCCAGGAGTGACAAGCGCTCAAGCTTGGGGATGCCCCCATGCACCCCCAAGAAATATTCAAGGAGACTCAAGCGTCTAAGCTTGGGGATGCCCCCGTGCATCCCCTTCTCCATCAACATTATCAGTTCGTCTTTCGTTCCACTATATTTTAATCACTTCATGTGTTATGTGCTATGCTTGGAGCATCTTGCTTTTAGTTTCCTTTTTAGTTTTTCATAACGAGTCAGAACTCAGCGTTCTTTATGTGGGAGAGAAACACGCTCCACTTCTACCTAGAACATAACATAGAATTTTCATGACTATCTTTGCTGTGTGTTCTTTGTCTTTTAATAGCTACTATCATGCTCTGCTCTTAGTATTCATGCTTATCTTTTTAAAGAGCTTTTGTTTAGTTGGTTGCTTGAACTCTCTTTAATTATCATGCTTATCTTATTAAGAGAGTTTGCTTCCGTTGCATTGGTTAATATGTCTATGATAAAGATGCTACGTGCATAATGGCGCTTACTAGTTCAGGTTTTCTTATGGTTAGTCTCAAATAGCTGGGGGATTCCCAATGTGTTATTGGAGTACCAACATGATTTGTTTGCCAATGATGTGGTATGGTTTAGTAATATCTTCCTTCAAGAATTTATTTGATTGACTTGGCATATGCTCATGCATATTTAAGACTGTAAAGAAAGTCTGTCAAGCCTTGATGATCTTTTGTTTCTGAGTAGCGATATAACTTCCATGCCTGATTCAATGTTGCTTTGTCGCTCTGCATGATTATGACCGTCATTGCTCTCTTAGTTGGTCGCTCCCAGTATTTTGCTAACCTCCACCTGTACTAAGCGGACTGACTGCTTGTGCATCCACATCCTTTTAAACCAGTTATGCCATATGAGTCCACCATACCTACCTATATGTGGTATTTCACCGCCACTCCAAGTAAATTTACATGTGCTACCTTTAAAACATTCAGTTTTTGCAACACATAGCTCATGGGAAAGTAGCTTAAAAACTATTGTGGTAAAGATTATGTTGCTTATGTATCTTATTTTCTTATAAGTTGCTTGCTGAGCGGTAACCATGTTTCTGGGGACGCCATCAACTGTTACACTTTTGTTGAATATCATGTGAGTTGCTATGCATGTTCGTCTTGTCTGAAGTAAGGGTGATTTGCCATGGGTTGAATGGTTTGAGTATGCATATTGTTAGAGAAGAACATTGGGCCGCCAACCAAAGCCATGTATCATGGTGGAAGTTTTAGCTTGGACATTAATCCTTAATCTCTTATGAGAATATGCTTAAGCATTAAAGAGGAGTCATTATCAATTTTCTATGTTGTCCCGGTATGGATGTCCTCAAGTTGAGATCTATCAAAAACGAGAAATCAAATGCGATCTATCTCCTTGGACCTTTGTACAGGTGACATAGAGGTACCCCTTTGTGACACTTGGTTGAAACATATGTAATGCAATGACAATCCATGGAAATCCGAGCTAATTAGGACAAGGTGCGAGTACTATTGGTATTCGATGCATGAGGCTTGCAACTTATAGGATGTCTTATGCATAACACATATGAAGTACTACTACCGTTGACAAAATTGTTTCTATGTTTTCAAAATAAAAGGCTCTAGCACATGAGTAATCCCTGCTTCCCTCTGCGAAGGGCCATTCTTTTACTTTTATGTTGAGTCTCCACCTTCTTTCTTCAAAGCACCAACTACTGAGAGCATGATTGTCATTCTGAGTGTAATGTGCATTGTCCCAAAGTAGCATTGTCTTTTGCATGATTGTGATATCGTTTATTTTGAAATCATTGCATCTAGTCATCACTTAAACCTTGAAGGTGCCCCTGCATTTATGCTTCATTAAAGGGGGCAAGCTAGATATCACTTTATCATATTTGCACATCATGTTCATTGCAAATCTATTTGATGTTTCAGTATCATATTGTAAAACTTTCAGTTCTTTGTGATTTTTCTCACGAGGCAACTTAATTACTACAGATTCATTGTCTCAGTAAGCTTTTTTCATATGACTATGAAAAAGTCCTATATGGTTAATAGCATGTCACCACAGAAATTATTCTTGTTATCATTTACCTACTCGAGGACGAGCAGGAATTAAGCTTGGGGATGTTGATACGTCCAAAACGTATCTATAATTTCTGCTTGCTCCATGCCTCTTTTGGGTGATATTGCTATGATATTTATACACTTCCATACACTTTTGATCATATTTGGACTAACCTATTAACTCAGTGCACCACAGTGCCAGTTTCTGTTTTCGGCTGTTTTTGTATTTCAGGTTTTCACGTTACGAGAACTGCCAGGAAAAATCCAAAAAAATTATATAAAAATTCAGCGTTCCAGAAACTACAGTGCGCCCGAAGGACAGCCGGGGGGGGGG
>LR738709.1:137866621-137877016 GCA_902687465.1 Secale cereale
GGCTCCAGGCGCCCTGGCGGCGCGCCCCCCCCCTGGGCCGCGCCGGGGGGCGCCTGGGCCCCCCGAGGCTCCTCCGATGCCCCCCTTTGGCATATATTTAAAGCGTTTCCCGAAACCATCGAAACAGGAACTCTTTTTCGCGATCCCATATCTGTTCCGCCGCCGCCGCCGCTTCCAAGATCGGGAGCACCAGGAGAACCCTTCCCGGCACCCTGCCGGAGGGGAGGATCACCACCGGGAGCTTCTCCACCACCATGGACGCCTCCCGAATGAGTTGTGAGTAGTCTCCCTTGGACCATGAGTCCATGACCAGTAGCTATGTGATGTTCTCCTCCCGTTCTTGTGCTTCACTAATTAGTCCTCGTGAGCTGCCCTACATGATCGAGGCACATATGTAATCCTTATGATGTTGCTATGATGAGTTTGCTGGGATCCGATGGATTATGAGATTATGTTCAGATTGTGTTTGAGTAATATATTTGATTCACCTCTTTTATGTTTATGTTCGTAAGTAATTCTTGCATGTTCTCCGTTGTTATTTATTGCTTTGGCCAAGTAGTAGGTAGTGACTCCAAGAGGGAACGTTATGCTCGATTGTGGGTTCATGCCCCTCGATGACTAGCTTGAGTGACAGAAACATGAGTCTAGGGGATGTGTTGTTGTTACAAGGGGGAAAACAACGGTGCTTGTGCCCGCGGGTGCAAGGATTGTTTACTTTATGCAAAGTTATTTTATTGTAGTTGTCTGTTGCATTGAGTTTACACTATGGGTGGGGCTCGCAACTTAATACCAGCGAGAAGTTCTTGATAGATATCTCAAGGTGGATGATTAGTAGTAGATATTGATGGATTTCGGTCTACTTACTTTGGCGTACCGCCCATGCTTTGAACCTCAACCTTTCTTGCAATGTAGTCAGCATTGGTTTGCACACATGGTCCTGTCAATTGCCCAGCTGTAATTCGTTTACCTCACATAGTTGTTTTATCGTCTTTTGGGAGAGAGACATCACTAGTGAACATCATGCGACTCCGGTCCATATTACCATCATTGATCACATCCGCTATTTACTTTTCCGCTATTTACTTACTATTGCAATTATACCTATCACTATTATCACTTGCGTTTGATCCTTTGTAAACTACAAGGCCGGAGGGATTGACAACCTCTCTGTACTCGTTGGGAGCAAAGTTATTTGTATCTGTGTGCAGGTCCACGTTGATTGCTAATATCCGGCACCGTTAGCAGTTGACACCTTCTTGTTGAAACTGGGAGTCTCTGGGAAATCGATCCTTGGTATTACCAAGGGAAAACTTCTGCTACACTGCATCTCAAACCTTCCACTTGGGGTAACCAACGAGGGGTGAGAAGCCACCTAGCAATGATTGACCGTCCATCCTTCGTCCTCTTCAGGAACACTTCAATATTGAACTGTGGGTGTTGTATGAAAACCGTCCTCGCCTCCTGTCAGGGATATGGTTAGTAGGTATAAGCCGGATATTGTAAACCGGCTTAGTTATATTGTGCTTGGTTTTACTATTTTAGTAGAAACTACGGCCCGTGAGATTTCAAGGCCCATGTATATAAATACGGTTTGTAAACCGCCAAGAGATGTAACTTGAGAGATAGGAAAGAAAAGGCAGAGACCGAGGCGGACACGATTATGAGCCAGCCTCGGGACTCTGTAAACCGGACCAGGCGTCACCTCTATATAAAGGGACGACCCGGCGACGGTTCAAGGACAAGCAACAATCAATCCGTCGAGACGCAGGCAAAGCGAATCCGCTCCCTGTAAACCGACGCCCAAGCAATACCAAACCAACTAGACGTAGGCTTTTACCTTCTCGAAGGGGCCGAACTAGTATAAATCCTTTGTGTCCTTTGTGTGCCATGAATCCTTTCAAGCTAACCCGTGCGATGGTTCCATCATCAAGTCCGCTAAACCGGACATCTGCCATGTTAATTCCACGACAGTTGGCGCCCACCATGGGGCCTGCGCACGATGGTTTCGAGTTCTTGAAAGGCGGCTTCGAAGGGTTAAAGGGTTACGCAGTCGGCCGGATGACCAAGAGTCGCCGTGGCCGGATCTATATCGACGACGCGGGTTGGGGACCGGAGGCCGATTCGATCGAATACGGGTACCGGGTCCCCTTCGGCAGCATCCAAGTCTTCATTGGCAAAATTGGTGAACCGGGACCTGAGCCGGACACCCTCCCCAACATCATCGAGCCGGCTCAGCGTGCGAGATCGGCCCGGATTCAGCCTGCCATGAAGCATGTGTTCGTTGGAGCGATTCACGGAGGCCAAGCCGAGGACGGATCGGAATCTGATGGTGCAACCGTCGTCTACTCAGACGACGAGTCTTCATCCGGGGAAACTGAATCTCTGTATCAGTTGCGGGACGGCCGGTCTGAGGGTGAGTCCGATGGAAACAGTATTCCGGACCCCTTCGGCCCGCCAAACCGGGTGGCGGTCTTCATGGCCGGTTCACAACCCCCGACGAACGGAACAACAGCAGAGGCTGGTGCAGGGGGAAGCGGTTCAAATCCCTCCCTTACTGAAGCTCTATCCACCTTGATCGAGGAGTTCACAGCTAAGGCAGTGGAGGTCGTAGCTCCGGCAGATAAGAAGCAACACGATGCAGCGCTTCTTCAGTTGAAAGCCCGGATCGATCAGTTAAAGGAGGATTTAAAGGCAGAAGGAGAGATGTTAGCCATAAGACAAGCAGAGTTGGATGATCAAGCCTTTCATTTGAGGATGGAGCAGGCCTCTGTGGAAGGAGTAAGGGGGCGAAAGTATCGATCCCGTTTACCGCCGGGTTACGAATCTGCGAATTTATTCAAAACACCTGGGGTTGGGGCCAGTAATAATCCGGCCTTAAACCGGAGAAGCCCGCCGGCTCGGGATGAGCCGGTTCAGCAACCCGCTGCAGAACGGGAGCGTCGGATCACATCGGCACCTTATGTTCCTGTCCCTCCGGGACACTATTCAAACCCTTTGGATAATATTGCGGCAGCAGCAGCACGGTTGGCCGCTTTACCCGTGGAAGAAACATCTCCGGTGGCGATAGAGGCGCGCAGGGCCCAGAAGCTGCTTAATACGGCGTTAATACAGCAGCAAGCGTACTCTCATAGCAGGGAAAGGTTACATTCAACACCACGTCCCAACCGAAGTTACTCTAGACATTGGGAGAAGCCGGAAGTGTCTAGCAGTGAGCGCAGGAGACATCAGCACATGCAAGATAATCCGGCAAGGGCAGAGATGCCAGCCCCGGACCTAAACCGGCCTAGATCGGAGGCCAGAGAGGAAATTCGTCAGTCGACGCCGGTTCACACAGCCACTACAGGGACAGGAGCTACAGCGAGCGGTTTTGGAATACAATGTCTCGTCCCCGCCCTACGGAGCGTTAAATTGCCCAAGGATTTCAAAGGACCTCGCAAGGTGCCTAATTACACGGCTGATTTACCACCCGAAGCTTGGGTGGAGAGTTACGAGATGGCCATGGAGATGCTGGACGTGGATGAATCGGCTTGTGCCAAATATTTCACTATGATGCTCGAAGGCACGGCCCGGACTTGGCTGAAGGCGCTACCTCCGAATTCTATCGGGTCATGGGGGGAGCTGCGCAGTCAGTTCATCAAAAATTTCAAGGATACATGCAAGCAACCAATGTCGGTGATAGATTTAGCAGCCTGTGTGCAAGGCGAGCAGGAGTCTACAGCAGCTTGGGTACGCAGAGTGGCAGAGATCTTACACTCCTCAAATGGTATCAACCCTAGCACAGCAATTGTAACTTTGGAGAACAATTGCCGGTTTGAGTCATTAAAATTAAAACTCGGACGGCTTAAACGGGAGTGCAATGACATGGGGACTTTAATGAGCGCCCTGGTGAAATACGGAGACTCAGATAATACCAAGTATCCGGAGTCAGAAGGAGATAAAGCGGGGAAGGCCAGCAAGTCTGGTAAACCGGCGCCGGTTAATCCGGTTACTTCAAGCTTTTTGGGCAAACGGAAGACAGAAAATAGCTCCGATTTTGTTGCTAATACGCAGGCTCAAGGCGGTCTTCAGGTTAATCAGCAGGGTTCCACTCTCCAAACCGGCGGAGGAAACCCGGGTTGGGAGCAGGATTTGGATCAACCCTGTCTAAAGCATAGTGGAAGAGGGAGGATTGCAAGGCATTCTATAAGAGAATGCCTGTCCTTTATGAAAGCAGGGAATGGCCGTTTTAATCCTCCTAACCGGCCCCCGAACGGCGGTTCAGGGCCCGGGTTTTATGGTCCGGGTTATCAAGGGAACAACTCCGGATCAGGATATAGGGGCAACGACGGTTATCAAGGGAACAACGGCGGTTATCAATCCCGGCCAGGCGGCCAAAGTAATCAAGGAAACTACAATGGTCAGGGAAATCAATCACATCATCAAGGTGGTTACAATGGTCAGGGAAATCAATCACATCATCAAGGTGGCTACCATGGTCAGGGAAACCAATCGCATCATCAAGGTGGTTACAATAATCAGAATAATCAGCAACAGGGCCAAGGGAGTTACAATAACCAAGGAAACCAGCAGCAACAGCGCCCGCTGCAGCAGCAGCAATCCGGATACCAGAGTAATCCGAAGGAGTTGAGCAGCGGTCAATATCATGTTTTCACCACAAGTTTATGTAAGAGAGACCAGAAGGTTTTAAAGCGGGTTGTTAATGCAGTAGAACCGGCGACGCCACAGTTTCTGCGATGGTCAGAGCAGCCCATTGTATGGAGTAGAGAGGACCACCCGTTACGGGTAGATAATCCGGGACATTTAGCCTTGGTGGTAGCACCTCAGGTGGGAGGATACAAATTTACTAAAGTTCTCATGGACGGAGGTAGCAGTATCAATATATTGTATTACGAGACCTTTCGCCGAATGGGTCTGACAGATAAAAAGTTAAGGACATCAAACACAGTGTTTCACGGGGTGGTCCCAGGTAAGTCAGCTTATCCAGTTGGTAAGATTGACTTAGAAGTTACCTTTGGGGATGAGCATGATTCCAGATCGGAGATGATCACCTTTGAAGTTGTCAAAATTAAAAGTCCGTATCATGCTTTGTTTGGAAGGACGGTTTATGCTAAATTTATGGCTAGGCCATGTTATGTTTATTTGCAGCTTAAGATGCCGGGTCATAAAGGCACGATTACGGTGCATGGCAGTCGTAAGATAGCAGTGGAATGTGAGGAAGGTGATGCAGCTTATGCAGAAGCGGTATGTGCCACGGAAGAGTTGAAATTTTATAAGGATAATGTTGATACGGCAGATATGACTCCGCTGAAGAAACCAACGACCGAGCATGATCCGGCTTTGAAGTTCAAGTCAGCGGAAGAGACTAAGCAGGTCGATTTTGTGCCTGGAGATTCGTCTAAGCAATTCACCATCAGTGCTAACCTGGATCCTAAATAGGAAAGCGCGCTCATCGAGTTCATCCGTGAGAACCGGGATATCTTTGCATGGAAACCTTCTGACATGCCAGGTATACCGAGGGAACTCGCTGAGCACAAGTTGAATATTGATCTGAAGTTTAAACCGGTAAAACAGTATTTGCGTCGCTTTAATGAAGAGAGACGCAAAGCTATAGGAGATGAAGTGGCCAGGCTTTTGGCGGCAGGGTTCATAGTGGAAGTTTTTCATCCGGAATGGTTGGCTAATCCGGTGCTGGTTCTAAAGAAGAATGGGAAGTGGAGGATGTGTGTGGACTACACAGATCTCAATAAAGCTTGCCCGACTGATCCTTTTGCTCTACCTCGCATTGATCAGATTATTGATGCCACAGCAGGGTGTGAGCGGCTGAGTTTTCTGGATGCATATTCAGGTTATCACCAGATCAAGATGGCAGTTGAAGATCAAGAGAAGACAGCTATTATAACTCCTTTTGGTGCTTTTTGCTATGTGTCTATGCCCTTTGGGCTCAAGTGTGCACAGGCAACTTATCAGCGTTGTGTTCAGAATTGTTTGAAGGGGCAGATAGGAAGAAACGTGCATGCTTATGTGGATGACATCGTGGTTAAATCAAAGGAGGAAAGAACAATGATAGAAGACCTCAGAGAAACTTTTGATAATCTTCGGGCTTACAGGATGATGCTTAATCCAGAGAAATGTGCCTTTGGTGTCCCGGCTGGTAAGCTTCTGGGATTCCTGGTCTCGAACAGGGGAATAGAAGCCAACTCGGAGAAGATCAAGGCTAAGGATGGCAATTTTATCCATGGACATGGATATCCATGGATATCCGACCCGAATGGATAGGATTTGGATATGGTTTTGTGTCCATGGGCAGCGCCCAAACCTGACCCGATTACTCGTGGGTAGGGCATGGATATAATCTTGTACCCGTGGGTATATCCAAACCCGACCTGATAGTATGACTTAATGATAAAAATCTGCTATCCCTACCCCGCAGTCACATGTCCCACTGCAATTTTACACTTTGTTATCCAAAACATGCAAAAGAAATTACACAATCCTCGTCATAACTTTTATTAGTTCACATTCAATCCCCACTATAACATACCCCAATGCCCTTCCCTTATTTTTATCTCCTGGTTAAATGGCTCGTCATTCTCATTTGTTAGAAAAATACTAAATGATCTTATGCTGCTAGTGGACGTTCATTTACCATAAGTGAAGCCTAGCCTGCCACGAAGTGAAGGATGGAAGATCTTATGTTAACACTGTGTTATGTCTTATTTATATGTCTAGAGAGGACCCAATGGATATCCAGTGGGTATGGATATCCATCGGGTTTGGACATGGACATAATTTTTCACCCATGGATTTTTTCATGGGCGGGCAAAGACTGTCTTCATGGATATGGATATGGATTTGATATTGTTCAACCCGATCCAAACCCGACCCATTGCCATCCTTAATCAAGGCCATCACATCTTTGACAAAACCGGTTTGCATCAATGATGTTCAGCGCATAGCTGGCCGGATCACGGCGCTGAGCCGGTTTATCAGTCGCTTAGGAGAAAAAGCAATCCCGCTTTATCAAATGTTGAAGAAAACGGACCGGTTCATCTGGAGTGATGAGGCAAATACAGCGTTTGAGAATCTGAAACAGCAACTAGCGAAACCACCGGTTTTAGCTGCTCCTATCGATAAGGAGCCTTTGCTGTTATATGTTGCTGCAAACACACGGGCAGTCAGCGTTGCGATTGTGGTTGAGCGCAAGGAAACAGGGAAGGAACATCCGGTTCAGCGCCCGGTTTACTATGTGAGTGAAGTACTCATCGAGTCTAAGCAAAGATACCCTCATTGGCAGAAATTGGTATATGGGGTGTTCATGGCAAACCGGAAACTGAAGCGTTATTTCCAAGGGCATCCAATCACTGTGGTTAGTTCAGCTCCGTTGGGAGACATAATCCAGAATAGAGAAGCTACAGGCAGAATAGCCAAGTGGGCCATTGAGCTCAGTCCGCATGAGTTGAAGTATGTACCACGTACTGCTATAAAATCTCAGGCATTGGTCGACTTCATCAATGACTGGACAGAATTGCAGACTCCTGAGGAGAAACCGGATCTTACTTATTGGACGATTCACTTCGACGGTTCAAAGCAGTTGGAGGGCTCGGGGGCTGGAGTTGTTTTAACTTCCCCCAGAGGTGATAAATTTTGTTATGTACTCCGGTTATTATTTCCTTGTACTAATAATGCAACGGAATATGAGGCGCTGCTTCATGGTTTGCGATTGGCAAAAGAGATGAATTTGAGCCGGGTTAAGTGCCTGGGCGATTCAGACCTAGTGGCACAGCAAGTTTCGGGCAAGTGGGATTCAAGGGATCCCCTCATGGCGGCTTATCGACGAGAGGTTGAAGCGGTCGCAAGACATTTCAAAGGATATCAGGTGGAGCATATAGACCGGCGGAAGAACGAAGCAGCTGACGCTTTAAGCCGGCTAGGGTCGCAACGTAAACCGGTACCACCAAACACCTTTTTGGATGAATTGCACAATCCTTCGGTTCAAGTACCTTCAGAGGACGACCTAGCTGTTCCGGACCCAGAGGCACAGTTGGTTGCAGCAACCCATGTTATTCCGGATTGGACGTTACCCTATTTGGCATATTTAAGCCGAGGAGAGTTACCAGAGGACGAAGATGAAGCACGGCAGATAATCCGGCGTTCCAAATCTATGACGATTGCCAACGGGGAGCTGCACCATCGTAGCACTTCTGGAGTATTTCAACGGTGTGTTTCAGCTGAGGAAGGTTCTGAGATTCTAAGGGAAATTCATGAAGGGGATTGTGGTCATCATGCCGGATCAAAATCTTTAGTGGCTAAAGCTTTCCGACATGGCTTTTATTGGTTAACCGCACATGCAGATGCGGAAGACCTGGTCCGCAAGTGTGACGCTTGTCAGAAGTTCTCAAGACGTGCTCTTGTTCCGGCACAGGAACTCCGGATGATACCAATAACTTGGCCTTTTGCAACTTGGGGGCTTGACATGGTTGGTCCTTTCAAAAGATCCCAAGATCAGAAAACTCATCTACTAGTAGCAGTAGACAAGTTTACGAAGTGGGTTGAAGCGGAGCCTATAAGCAAGTGTGATGCGGCCACAGCAGTTAAGTTCATCAAAAAAGTAATATTCCGGTTTGGTTTTCCACACAGCATCATCACAGATAATGGCACCAACTTGTCTCAGGGTGAGATGGAAGAATTCTGTCAACGAGAGCATATTCGTTTGGACGTGTCTTCTGTGGCTCACCCCCAATCCAATGGTCAGGCAGAAAGGGCAAATCAGGATATTTTACGAGGAATCAAACCCCGGCTTATGACACCTTTGCAGAGAACCCCAGGGTGTTGGGTTGAAGAATTACCATCTGTCCTTTGGAGTATTAACACTACACCCAACCGGTCTACAGGTTATACACCTTTCTTCATGGTTTACGGCGCAGAAGCAGTTCTTCCAAGTGACATACGCCATGATTCACCGAGGGTAGCGGCCTATGTGGAAGCCATTAATGAGGAGTCAAGACAAGACGGTTTGGATCGGTTGGATGAAGAGCGGGATATAGCTGCAGCACGGTCGGCGATTTATCAGCAAGACCTGCGCAGATATCACAGCCGCCGGATTAGAACCAGGACATTCCAGGAGGGTGACTTGGTACTTCGGCTTATTCAAGATCAAACAGGTATGCACAAGCTATCCCCACCATGGGAAGGACCCTTTGTGATCAGCAAAAATTTACACAACGGTTCATATTATTTGGTGGACATCCGAGAACACAAGGATTCACGGACATCAGAAGAGGAGACGAAAAGGCCGTGGAACATCGCTCATTTACGGCCATACTACACTTGAGCCATGGGCTCCAATGTATCCTATGTATATATTATGAATAATGAATAAACCGGCACCCTCGGTAAACCGGGGGCTCAGCCCTTTCTCCATATACATAAATTTTGCGACAAATAACTATATCAGTTTGTTATCAAGGATCATATTTCAATGTTGGCTGGTCTTAGAAACTAATCTTTGCAGGATATGTGAAGGAGCGGTAGAACTCTCGGGAACAAGAGATTATATCCGGTTCAAGAAGAGGAAAACCCCATAAAAGAAAAAACCTGCAGGGTCAGGAGGAACGTTAGCGGCCCCTTGGGACAGTCCGGTTTGCCCACGTCCCATTGATTGGCTATGTTGTGATTCTTTGGGCTCCCTGAACAGTCGATACGCTCACGTTCAGGGATGACCCGGCCCCTGGGGACAGTCCGGTTTGCCCACGTCCCCATGATTGGCTATGTTACGGTTATATGGCTCCCTGAACAGTCGATACGCTCACGTTCAGGGATGACCCGGCCCCTGGGGACAGTCCGGTTTGCCCACGTCCCCATGATTGGCTATGTTACGATTATTGGCCCCTTGAACAGTTTATACGCTCACGTTCAATGATTGGCTAGGTGTAGGATCGAAGAAGGTGAGAGTGTCTAGAGGGGGGGGGTGATTAGACTACTTGACAATATAAAAATCTGCCTTTTGGTTGTGCAAAGTTTTAGGCAGTTTTACAATTAAGATCAAGTCAAGTAACACACTACACATGCAATTCTAGAGTATGGGCAGCGGAAAGTAAATTGCATATATAGTAAAGAGAGGTGGAGAAGATCAAACGCAGTTTGGTGACACGGAGATTTTTGTCGTGGTTCCGATAGGTGGTGCTATCGTACATCCACGTTGATGGAGACTTCAACCCACGGAGGGTAACGGCTGCGCGAGTCCACGGAGGGCTCCACCCACGAAGGGTCCACGAAGAAGCAACCTTGTCTATTCCATCACGGCCTACGCCCACGGAGGACTAGCCTTACTCGGGGTAGATCTTCACGAAGTAGGCGATCTCCTTGCCCTTACAAACTTCTTGGTTCAACTCCACA
>LR738709.1:137877173-137907018 GCA_902687465.1 Secale cereale
ATCTGATATGAACGTTGGAGTTTTCGGTGAGACCGAGAAAGAAAACTCGGTTGGACCGATTTGAGAAAGAGCAGGAACATGCCAGAATCGGTGAGACCGATAATGCAATCTCGGTGAGACCGATTTGACCCAAGACAGAACCTGGCCATTTCGGTAAGACCGAAAATGCAAACTCGGATATTCCGAAATGATGTGAAATGGTTACAGAAGGTTGGCAGTTCAGTTTCGGTGAGACCGATCTCAAACTCGGTGTGACCGATTTTTCTAGGGTTTGGAATATGGCAGAAGTGGTTCATCTCGGTGGGACTGAGTTGGAAGAATCGGTTTGTCCGAGATTACTTATGGGTGTGTGTAGTAGTGAAAGGTGCTGATAGTTGAAGGAGCTAAATCACTAAGCACTTTGAGCAACCAGATCATCAACACAACCTCATCCCCTTTTAATAGTATTGGCTTTCCGATGGACTCAATGTGATCTTTGATCACTAAACCAGAAATGGAGTCTTGAGCTTTTGCCAATGCTTCCCTTAGCACTTTGAGGGGTCCACTTCTTCAGTCATCTTGCCATACCAATGTGATTGGGTTTCCTGAAACATACTTGATAAAAGCATTAGTCCAACCACAAAGTATGTTGTCATTAATTACCAAAACCACCCAGGGAGCAAATGTGCTTTCAATCTCCCCCTTTTTGGTAATTGATGGCAACACACTGAAATTATACTAAACAAGACATCAAAGCTTATTGAAAGAAAGACAGAATTATCATGAAAGCTTTGACAAGCATGTAGTACACAGGCTCCCCCTACAAGTGTGCAAGATTTTCATAGTTTATGGTTTTGGACTACCACAAGCACACAAGAGAGATAAGCAAGATGTGCTACACGCAGCTTGGCTATATGCATCAGAGCAGAAGAAAAAGGAAGTGAGTGATAATGCATATGTGCATGGTGATTTCTTGCAAACAAGTATTTACAAGCAAGTCACCATCATGCACATTCTGCAAGATGCATATACTTACCTTGAGGTTCCTTGGCATTTGTACCTGAAGGGATAAACTTGAGAAAACAAGGTTAGATAACACAAGAGTATTCCTTCAACCAACTGCAAGAACATCAAGAGTACCAAGCCAGGGAGGACATGTATAAAGAGTGTCTCATATTGAGCACAGGCTTGAATCAGCAAACATGTCTCCGAAACTAAAAGATTTTCAATGAACTCTGAGAGATTTTGCTTTTCATAGGATATCAATTGTGAAGATTCCTCTAAGTCTTCTCCCCCTAAATTAAAAGATTCCATAAGATACCAATTGTAAACAAGGGGTGTGATGGAAAAAGCAAAATCAAAAAGAAAGATGCCAATTGTAATGTCCAATGTAAAACACGACGAAGCTTTGATGTGATTCTCTCCCCCTTAAGATAAGATTGCTTTTCTTCTCCCCTTAAGTCTTCTCTTCTCCCCTACTCCCCCTACTCCCCCTAAGTCCTCTCCCCCTTTGACATCAAGTGCCGAAAAGGACAGCAAACTAGGTAGGGCAGGAAGGATGGAAAGAAAGAAAGAAAGAAAGAAAGAAGTGGGATCCTTAAGAATCACAACAGAACAAATAAGAACATTCAAGGAGAAACAATGAGAATTCAAATTTGAGTCTTCTCCTCCTTAAGATTTAAATCTGAGTGGAGCTGCAGAAGATGATATCCTCGAAAATCAATCAGTGACACCAAATTGAGTTAGGGTAGACCCTTTTCGGTTAGACCGAAATGAATAAATCGGTGACGCCGAGTTTAATTCCAAGGAAATACAGAGATAATTCAGCTCACTCTGCGAGGAATGTTTCAAATGATTTGCAATGAATTTGTAAAAGATTTTCGGGGAATTGATCAGAGCCATAAAAAAGATTTCCAGAAGGATATTCACAAAGAAACATAAGTAAAGAAATAAAAAGATTCCTAGATGAAGTTTTTTTTTAAAGAAAAACTCAATGAGAGAACATAAGAGAAAACAGAAAAACTCCAAAAGCATATGTACTTCATCTAGAAAAAGGTCGGCGACAAAGTCACCTATGTTTGAGTATATTGACTTAGGAGTCAAATGAGGACATTTGATCATAGGTCATACTCATCGTTTAAGCTCGAAATGGGGTTCCCATTTTTCGATTAAGCATTTGATGTGATCACATCTTATGAAGCTGCTTGTACTCATGACTTTGAGTAAAGCTCCTTAAAGATGTGAAGAACATACCTTGGGCTTGTTGTTGCTTTACTCATGTAGGTGAATTTGATGTAGGTGCTCATTGAATGTGAAGTTGGAGCGCCATTTCTACTTGTGTAGTTCATCTTCCTACATGGGTTAGGCAAGCAAGGAAATACTCGAGGATATCCAAGATGACAAGAGTGAAATACTAGTTGTATAAGGTGTCAGAAAGGATATGTGGAATTTTGTTCCTTGAACTCAACATCCCAAAGGGCTAGATACTTGGTCAATGACAAGATTACTCATGATTTGAGTGTGTGGTAATCTTGTGGAATGTAGATCATCCAAGTACCTGCAAAGAGTTAGATGCAATACAAGGAGGCAAATGTGTCCAAGACATATGATCATCATCATAAGAGAAATATCAAGGATTAGTCAAGAGGCTCATGCCTTGCATGCATCAAAGGAGTTATCACTCCAAGTTTGAAGCATCAATGATGTTCAACTCACTCCTTAAGCGACAAAACACTTTCTCATCAAGAGGTTTTGTAAAGATATCAGCAAGTTGTTTGTCAGTACGAACATGCTTAAGATTAATATCACCCTTGGCAATATGATCACGAATAAAATGGTGACGAACTTCAATATGCTTTGTTCGAGAGTGTTGCACAGGATTGTGTCCAATCTTGATTGCACTCTCATTGTCACAAAGCAAGGGAACACGTCTCACATGTATCCCATAATCTTTAAGCGTTTGTGTCATCCATAGCAATTGAGCACAACACGAACCAGCAGCAATATATTCTGCTTCGGCAGTGGATAATGATACCGAATTTTGTTTCTTGGAAGACCAAGATACAAGGGATCGACCAAGGAATTGACACGTACCCGAAGTTGACTTTCTATCAACCTTGTCACCGGCATAGTCCGAGTCGGAATAGCCAACAAGATCGAAAGAGGCCCTCTTAGGATACCAAATGCCAAAGTTTGGTGTGTGTATCAAGTATCTCACTATCCTTTTAACAGCTTTAAGATGACATTCTTTAGGGGCTGCTTGGTATCGCGCACACATGCAAACACTCAACATTATGTCAGGACGAGAAGCACAAAGATATAGTAGAGAACCAATCATAGATCGGTAAACCCTTTGATCAATGGGTTCTCCATCTTTTGTCAAGTCATTATGTCCACTAGTAGGCATGGGGGTACTCATACCTTTGCTTTCTTGCATGTTGAACTTCTTGAAGAGATCCTTGGTGTACTTTGTTTGTGAGACAAAGGTACCCTCCTTAGATTGCTTGATTTGCAACCCAAGGAAGAATTTGAGTTCACACATCATGGACATTTCATACTTCTCCGACATGAGCTGTCCAAACTTCTTGCTAAAATGGGGGTTAGTTGAACCAAAGATAATATCATCAACATATATTTGGCACACAAATAGTTCACCATTAACCCTTTTCGTGAACAGCGTTGAGTCTATCTTACCAATCTCAAAGCCTTTTTCAAGAAGAAAGCTAGTTAAGCATTTGTACCAAGCTCTAGGTGCTTGTTTAAGACCATAAAGAGCTTTGTGCAACTTGTAAACATGATTAGGCTTTTTAGGATTCATAAATCCGGGAGGTTGTTTTACAAAGACTTCCTCCTCAATTTCACCATTTAGGAAAGCACTTTTGATGTCCATTTGATAGAGAGTAATATCATGGTGATTGGCATAAGCAAGAAGAATGCGAATGGACTCAAGTCTAGCAACGGGGGCATATGTCTCACCATAGTCCATACCTTCGACTTGTGTGTAACCTTGAGCTACGAGACGAGCCTTGTTGCGGATGACTTGTCCATCTTCATCTTGCTTGTTCCGGAACACCCATTTGGTTCCAATGATATTTTGATCATCGTTGGGCTTCTCTACCAAAGTCCATACTTTGTTCCTCTCGAAGTTGTGTAGTTCTTCGTGCATAGCGTTCACCCAATCCGGGTCTTTAAGTGCTTCTTCTACCTTCATAGGTTCAATACTAGAGATAAATGAGTAATGCTCACAAAAGTTAGCTAAGCGAGTTTTAGAGCGAGTAATTCTCCCGGAGTTGATGTCGTTCATCATTTGTTCCACGGGATGATTCTTCTTGACTCTTGCTCGAACTCGGGGTAGCTTTTGTTGATGTTGTGGCTCAGCTTCCTCATCATCTTCATCTTCCTCTTCTTCTTCTTCATTGTTGTTGGTGTTGTCTTGAGGCGGTGGAGAAGGAGGTTGTGGTGAATCTTCTTGTTGCATTTCCTCATCTTGGTGAGTTCCACTTGTGGAGGCCTCCATGTTGCCTTGAGGTTCATCTTGCCGTGAGGTAGGTGGCTCCACATATGTAGATGAGGTACTCTCCTTCACTTCCATGGGACGGATCTTCCCGATAGATAAATCTTGGATTGCTTCCGATGGGTCCTTGTCTCCTACATCAATAGGCATTTGCTCTACTTGCGAGCCATTAGATTCATCAAACTTCACATCTACCGTCTCTTCAACCTTTCGGGTGAAATTATTGTAGACACGGTAGGTGTGGGAGTTTGATCCATAACCAAGAAGAAAGCCTTCATGAGATTTAGGAGCAAATTTAGATCGACGATGCTTATCAAGGATATAGCATTTTGAACCAAAGACACGAAAGTATCCCACTTGGGGTTTGTTACCGGTGAGAAGCTCGTATGATGTCTTGCCGAGAAGCTTATGAAGATAAAGCCTGTTGATAGCATGACAAGCTGTCTCGACCGCTTCTCCCCAAAAGTGTTTCGGTGTCTTGTATTCATCAAGCATCGTTCTTGCCATCTCAATGAGCGTTCGGTTCTTCCTCTCAACAACTCCATTTTGTTGAGGAGTGTACGTAGCCGAGAACTCATGTAGAATCCCTTCCTCATCGAGAAAAGAGTCTACATTGGCGTTCTTGAACTCCGTTCCATTGTCACTCCGAACTTTCTTGATCTTCACCTCAAATTGATTTTGGGCCTTTTTGGCAAAGGTCTTGAAGATCTTCTGAACCTGCGATTTATCATCAAGGAAAAATACCCACGTAAATCTGGAATAATCATCAACTATAACTAGACCAAAGGAGTTACCACCAAGGCTTTTGTAAGCATTGGGACCGAAGAGATCCATATGAAGAAGCTCAAGCGGTCTCCTAGTGGTCATGATGTTTTTCACGGGATGACTCCCACCAACTTGTTTTCCTGCTTGACAGGCACTACAAAGTCTATCTTTGTCAAAGAAAACATCTTTAACACCAAGAATATGATCACCTTTGATTAGCTTGTCTAGATTACGCATACCAACATGTCCTAGCCTTCTATGCCATAACCAACCTTTAGAGGATTTAGCAATGAAACAAGCTCTAGGTTGGGCTTTCTTAGTGAAATCAACAATATATAGATCACCTCTACGAATACCAGTAAAAGCCATGTTTTGATTGTCACGACGAAAGACTTGGCAATCTACTTTGGTGAATAGCACATTGAATCCAAAGTCAGCTAATCTAGACACGGAAAGTAAATTGTATCCAAGAGATTCTACAAGCATGACATTTTGAATAGAGCTATCTTGAGATATTGCCACCTTACCAAGGCCAAGCACCTTACCCTTGGAGTTGTCTCCAAAAGTCACATACTTGCGTGGACCATCGTTCTTTGCAAGCTCTCGAAACATGTCTTTGTCTCCGGTCATGTGATCGGTGCATCCACTATCAAGAATCCACTCTTTTCCACCGGATATGTAGTCTCTCATATTTGCCATAAGATTGAGACTCTTCATGACCTTGTCTAGCTCGGTGTCCGAATCGGAGTAATCATCATGCTCATGCTCATCATCATATTGACCCATAGATTGTTCATCATCAACACCTAGGTCAATTTGATAAGTACTTGCATTAGTTTGGTCAATGGAACAATAATCTTCGGAATGCAATGCAAGAGCATTTCTAATTCTAATATTGATAAGACCGGGATCACCCTTCTTTTTCATAAGATCACGAAGCTCAAAGAAGCATTTATCAAAGTTGGGATCATTGGGGTGCAACTTATCAAATTCAATAGTCTTGTATAGAATTTCATCAAGACCTCTCATAGAGTAGTCCGGATAAAGTTCTTCCAAGAATTTCCACATAGTATAGGCACACTCAAAGTTTGTAACAAGATTAAGCAAGTCATCAGGTAACCCTCTAATGATAAGATTCACAGTTCTAAGGTTACGAAGCAAATCAAGCTCTTCATCCATGGTAGGGTGCAAGAGATCAACAGGAGGCACATAGGGGGTCTTAACATATTTGCACAAATTGTACATTTTAAAGATACTAAGCATTTCAGACCTCCAAGAGTTATAAAACCTTCCATCAAGAACAGGCACTCTATGGCTAACACTCCCATCCGTAGACACGTCCATCTTCCTCCAATGGTGTGTAAACCAAAGCAATGGAGACCAATGCTCTGATACCAATTGTAGGATCGAAGAAGGTGAGAGTGTCTAGAGGGGGGGGGGTGATTAGACTACTTAACAATATAAAAATCTGCCTTTTGGTTGTGCAAAGTTTTAGGCAGTTTTACAATTAAGATCAAGTCAAGTAACACACTACACATGCAATTCTAGAGTATGGGCAGCGGAAAGTAAATTGCATATATAGTAAAGAGAGGTGGAGAAGATCAAACGCAGTTTGGTGACACGGAGATTTTTGTCGTGGTTCCGATAGGTGGTGCTATCGTACATCCACGTTGATGGAGACTTCAACCCACGGAGGGTAACGGCTGCGCGAGTCCACGGAGGGCTCCACCCACGAAGGGTCCACGAAGAAGCAACCTTGTCTATTCCATCACGGCCTACGCCCACGGAGGACTAGCCTTACTCGGGGTAGATCTTCACGAAGTAGGCGATCTCCTTGCCTTACAAACTTCTTGGTTCAACTCCACATCTCAAAGACGGAGGCTCCCAAGCGACACCTAACCAATCTAGGAGGCACCACCCCCCAAAAGGTAATAGACGGTGTTGGTGATGATGAACTCCTTGCTCTTGTGCTTCAAATGATAATCTCCCCAACACTCAACTCTCCTCACTGATATGGCTGTGGTGGAAGAAAGATTTTGAGTGGAAAGCAACTTGGGAAGGCTAGAGATCAAGTTTCATATGGTAGAAATGGAATGGCTTGATCTCAACACAAGGGTAGGTGGTTCACTTCTCAGAAAGTGTATGGTAGAAGTGGTGGTACTTTCTGATGGCTCTCCTCACGAATGAAGAGGGGGTGGAGGGGTATATATAGCCTCCACACAAAATCCAACCGTTACACACACATTTGACCAATCTCGGTGAGACCGAAGTGAAAACTCGGTCAGACCGAAAGTTCAAATATAGTGAACGTTGGGATTTTCGGTGGGACCGAAAATACCATCTCGGTGGGACCGAAAGTGCATCTGATATGAACGTTGGAGTTTTCGGTGAGACCGAGAAAGAAAACTCGGTTGGACCGATTTGAGAAAGAGCAGGAACATGCCAGAATCGGTGAGACCGATAATGCAATCTCGGTGAGACCGATTTGACCCAAGACAGAACCTGGCCATTTCGGTAAGACCGAAAATGCAAACTCGGATATTCCGAAATGATGTGAAATGGTTACAGAAGGTTGGCAGTTCAGTTTCGGTGAGACCGATCTCAAACTCGGTGTGACCGATTTTTCTAGGGTTTGGAATATGGCAGAAGTGGTTCATCTCGGTGGGACTGAGTTGGAAGAATCGGTTTGTCCGAGATTACTTATGGGTGTGTGTAGTAGTGAAAGGTGCTGATAGTTGAAGGAGCTAAATCACTAAGCACTTTGAGCAACCAGATCATCAACACAACCTCATCCCCTTTTAATAGTATTGGCTTTCCTATGGACTCAATGTGATCTTTGATCACTAAACCAGAAATGGAGTCTTGAGCTTTTGCCAATGCTTCCCTTAGCACTTTGAGGGGTCCACTTCTTCAGTCATCTTGCCATACCAATGTGATTGGGTTTCCTGAAACATACTTGATAAAAGCATTAGTCCAACCACAAAGTATGTTGTCATTAATTACCAAAACCACCCAGGGAGCAAATGTGCTTTCACTAGGCCCCTTGGGACAGTCCGGTTTGCCCACGTCCCAATGATTGGCTATGTTACGATTATCGGCCCCTTGAACAGTTGATACGCTCACGTTCAATGATTGGCTAGGCCCCTTGGGACAGTCCGGTTTGCCCACGTCCCAATGATTGGCTATGTTTACAGTTTTATCGGCCCCTTGAACAGTTGATATGCTCACGTTCAATGATTGGCTAGGCCCCTTGGGACAGTCCGGTTTGCCCACGTTCCATTGATTGGCTGAACCTTGTTTTGAGCCTGGCAGCTCTTTGAAAAAGCCTCGACTACATGGTTTGATTTACAAGAATTGTGTGTTTCTTGATGTTTTTTGTGTTCCATAACCTTTTAAACCAAGTGGAACAGCTCCAGAAGTTGACCACCTATCTATAATGTTATAAGTCTGGGTCATGAACACCAGCGAGAATTAAACCGGCGTTCATCATAACCCGGATCGGCTTCATGATGAACCGACAAGTTGGCAGTACACGATCAGGTACAAGTTACAAATTTCTGAACCAAGATGAGAAAGATTTATCGACAAGATAAACCGAAGAGTTTCAGGGGTTTATTAGAATTGATGAAGACCGATTAAAAATCCTGACCGGTTTAAGGTATTTTTGCTACATACAATTCAGGTATCACAGTTATTTCTTAAAGATATGCTTATTAGATGTATCAAGAGAACAAGTTAATCCGTCCAGTGGTAAGCCACTAGGACATGTTTTTTGATATTTTTTATGAACAGAGCAAGGCATCCGCATCAATCAACAAGTCAACAAACGAATACTTCATAAAGACCAAATGTCGGATCACAGCGCATTAAGTTTCATCTAAACCTATTACAAGGCATAAAAAGCCAAATAGTTGGAAGCATTGTTTGACGGAATAACGATCATGATTACAACAATAGCATTCAAGATTGTGCTTCTCCTTGCTGAGATGGTTCACCACCGTCTTGTTCCGGAACGTCTTCCTCCTCGTGAAGCGGCGGGAAATCCGGTGCACGCCAATCAATCTTTGCCAAGGCACGGAAATATACTTCATCGTTGATAAGCTCAGCAGGATCAATATCAGGAGCAAAGGTGTGAGGACGAACCGGCGGAATTAAGTTTGCAATATCGTAAACCGGTCGTTCCACCCGCTCGTTCTGCAGGTTATATGATGGATGATATCGAGATAAGTCAGACTCCACTGCAATTTTGCTGGCGAGGGGACGCATCTCCTTTGTCAGAGCATAAAGGTCCTTTTCATTAAATGCTGAACCTTCTTCCTTGGTACCAGGAAATCCGGTTAACACCTCTTCCGGATCAATGTCCGGGACCCAAGCTTTAGCCCTCGTAAGGGCCAGAAGAGCACCTCCTCGAGCAGCCGATTTCTTAACCTCTTCAAGACGAGCCGGCAGAATGGACAAACTATTCAAAGTATCTTTGATAGTTGAAGGAGCCGGTTTACCAAAGGAAGTGGCGCTGATAATCCTTTGTGCTCCAGAGTACAATTGTTCAACCAAGGTATAGCAGGCCTTCAGCTTCTTCCGTACATCATCCCCAAGATGGGAGACACGGCGTCCTACATACAACAATGAAAGTTAAACCGGTACAGGTCACAGGTTGCAAAGATAAAAGACAGGAGTTCAGGTTATGCTTACCAAAGATAGCAGAAGTCATCAAGTCAATTTGGCGCTTTAACCCGGTCAATTCTTCAGTAACCGGGTTAAGTGCTCCTTCGGCATCCTGAACACGTTTCTCAAGATCTTTTTTCTGGACTTCAAAAGTAGTCTGTTCCTCATCAAAGAACCTCTTCAAGTCTTCATCAGTCTTTAAACTCACTTGAAGTTCTTTCTTAGCCTTTGAAGCGGCTGACTCAGTCTCTATAAGCCGGCTTCGAAGTTCACTGATTTCCAGAGCATTCCGGTTCAGCTCAGCCTGTAGACAAAAGTTCAAAAGCAAGGTTAGAAATTACAAGTCTCAAGCACACAACCAAGTTGTCTACTTGACACTTGGGGGCTAATGGCAGTTGAAGTAATACAGCAAAGACAATTTGAAAATACAAGTCTCAAGCACACAACCAAGTTGTATACTTGACACTTGGGGGCTAATGGCAGTTGAAGTAATGCACCACGGACAATTGGAAATTACAAGTATCAACTACATAACCAAGTTATCTACTTGATACTTGGGGGCTAATGTACGGATCAGCAGTTCAAACTACAAAGTTCCGGATTACCTTCAGTAAAGCAGATAAACCGGAACTTGGGGGCTGCTATGAGATAAAGACGCGTCAAAAAAGCAAAGTCAGAAGAGGAAAACTTACTTCATATTTCTCTCTCATCAGGTTTACCAGGCTGGCTTCGTAATCCCGGCTGCTATGGAGCCGGTTCAAATATCCGGAATAGATATCTTGAGCACTCATACTCGAAAGACTGGATATATCAGTACTCCACTTCCCTTTTTCCTGAGTTATCTTTTCCGCTTTAGCTGTATGTTTTGCTAAAACGGTGGGTTCAGCTGGCGCAACATAAGCAGTGCCAGTAACCACAACATCAGGGGAAGTGGGTGCATTGGGAGGAGTAACTTCAAATTGAGCCGGATCAGGAGACGCCGGGTTAACTTGAGGAGAATTAACCCGGGCCGGACTTGGTGGGTCTTGGACATTTTCGGTGACAGGAGTTTCAAGAGCAGGTTCTTCAGCCGGAGCTGTAGGAGTACCTTCCGAAGGAACAGCTGTAGACGGATCAATCACCGGTTCAGCAGTAGAAGGATCAGCAACAGGCTTATTTGCCTTAGCCTTTTTGCTAGGTTTCGGTTTGCTGGAAAAACAGGCAAAATAAGTTAGCATTATAAAGAGAAAGAGGGACATCATAAACCGGAAGAGATGAAGAGAGTTACCCAGGAACAGTCTTCAAAGGAGGAAGCTGTGTAGCGGTCGATTCGCCGGAAGAAGACAGCGGAGTTTCCTGATAGTCAGGATCAGACGGTTTAAGGGGTTTTCGGATAAGTCCGGCCTTGGGATGAAGAGGAGTCGGAGAGAGTATCACCTCAGCACGGCGCTTTCGAACCGGAGTCAAGGAGATCCCAGATGATTCCACCGCCAAGCCACTGTGGCGAGTGGTCCGGCGAAAGGCTTCGTGTTGTTGCTTCTTCAAAGTAAAGTTAGGATCTAACTTAGCATATGGATGAGAAAATTGATATTTCCTGACGCTCCGACGGATTTTTTGAGGAGGAGGTTCTGAATCGGAAGAAATAAGAGTTACCTCGATTTCAGTCGGGTTATCACCTTCAGGCAGTTCCTGTGAAAAGGTATTATTAGATATGATTACAAATATATGAAGGCGAGAGTTTAAATCGGAGTAAAGCGTACCTTAGAATCCGGATTATCATCCTCAGAAGGAGAACCGGCATCCACGGCTGCTTTCCTCTTCTTGTTCGCAGGGGTTTTCCGGCGAGCCTGCTTTACAGTTTTTTCCTGAGGTTTTCTTCTCCAGAAGGGGTCGTCAGCCTAATTGAAAACACAAAGAATAATTGAAGACGGTTCAAAGAGGACGGTTTATAAAGTACAAACCAAAGAAAAACTTACTTCTGGCAGTTTATTCTTCTTAAAGTACGGAGCCAAGCCAACTTTAGAACAATCTGTTAAGGCCGGATTAACAATCTTCTTGGCTGACTCTACTACCTCTGATTCAGAAAGCTGCTCCTTAGTAAACCTTTGAGGATCATCCGGTTTACCAGAATATTTGCACATCAGCTTAGGGCGCTGGCTTAAAGGAAGGATGCTCCAGGATAGCCAACAGCGAAGGAAATCAGTACCAATCAGACCATTTGCCATAAAAGCTCTCAGCTTGGAGAGCTGTGGTGAAAACCGGGTCCGTTCAGCAGCACTTAGCCGTTGTGGCAAGGGGTGATTCGCCGGGATACGAGTTTCGCGATAACCCGGCAAAGGATTTTCACCTTCAGGAGAGGTGTCTACACAATAAAACCAGGACTTATTCCAGTCCTTAGGGTGAGTGTGTAAGGAGGCGTGAGGAAAAACTGTATCCCTCCTTTTCTGAATGCTAATCCCACCAAGCTCTTGGTGAGGTCCGCTGGTGAATTCAGTGCGCCGGTTTGCATGGAAGAAATCCCGGAATAAATCAACTGAAGGCTCCTCTTGCAGATACACTTCAGAAAATACTTGGAAATCGCAAATGTTGGAAACAGAGTTTGGTCCGATGTCCTGTGGATGCAGCTGGAAGGTGGCAAGAACATCCCGGAAAAATCTTGAACCGGGGGGAGAGAAGCCTCTGGAGATGTGGTCCAGAAATACGATGACTTCCCCGGATCTAGGAGTAGGAGGGCACTTATTACCCGGAGCACGCCATTTTAGCTCAGCCTGAGGGCCTAAGGTGCCGATGCTCGACAGTATGACTAAGTCATCCTCAGTCACAACAGAACGGACCCAATCGCACGAAACATACTGCTTAGCCATTTGAACAAAGTGCTGAAGAAGAGAAAGTACAGAGACGGATTATGAACGTACAATGATCCGGGATCTATTCATGTTATACAATGGTTGAAACGGAGAACTAGCTGGCAAGGTTAAACCGGCAATCATAAAACAAGTTATATCATTTCCGGTTTAAATGGCAGTTGAAGAGGAACAGTTTAAATCGTTGCATCGGTTTATATCATTTCCGGTTTATGGCATGACAATTTAAACCGGAACATACTTAGCGAATCTACCGAGGAGAAAAACAGGTTTCTAAATAATTGCTAAGGGGGGAAGATCTGAGTATGCTGAGGAAAAGAAACTAATCTATAGCGGAGAAATAATTGCTAAGGGGGAAAGCTACGCAGACTTCATAACAAAAGGACGAAATTACATGTCAGACAGGTGCAATAAAGATTCGACGCATCTACAGCGGAGTAAAAATGGAAGAAGATCGAAAAGTAAGGCTACTACGAGTCACAGGTTCAAAGAACGAACAATACGAAGCTTGCTGAGAGCTCTAATGGCGGAACGGATAAATCTATAGCATTATGACGGTAAGATCTAATCTAATACTAAGCGGAAAATCTACAGACTAGGGCCTAAAGGTCACAAGACTTCTATGAGAAACGTATCTACGAAGAGACGAAGCTTCATTGGAAGCCCTAATGGCGGAAGAACAAGGCGAAGCAATGGCGGACGTAGATCAACAGCAAGGAGGATAAACATACCAGGGACAGCAAGAATCGGCGGCGGAGATAATCTGGTCAAGGCTCAGGTTGATGCTGCGGCCGGTCGAGGACTGGAGATCCGGCGGTCGTCGGCGGCGGTTCGAGCTCGGGTAGCAATGGAGGAAGAAGACGCAGGAGGAGGATGAAGGAAGAAGAGGATAATGAATGGAGCGTGGCAGTATTTATAGCCGGGGGTCAGATCTGAAACGACAGGTGCGAGAATCGAGGAGACAGAAATCGGATAAAGATCCCGTGATGCCTCGATCTTCGGGATAACCCTTAAAATACGCTACAGTACAGCTCACAGCGTTAAATGCGGAGATGATGTCATTGTCAGACTGTAATGATTTCGGGGGATGACGTCAGAGCCGGTTTACAAAAAGATGAAGACAGAAGAGAATCATATGAGACGAAGAAGACTGATATGAACAAGTTCAAATCATTCTGGGGCCTAATGTCAGGGATATGGTTAGTAGGTATAAGCCGGATATTGTAAACCGGCTTAGTTATATTGTGCTTGGTTTTACTATTTTAGTAGAAACTACGGCCCGTGAGATTTCAAGGCCCATGTATATAAATACGGTTTGTAAACCGCCAAGAGATGTAACTTGAGAGATAGGAAAGAAAAGGCAGAGACCGAGGCGGACACGATTATGAGCCAGCCTCGGGACTCTGTAAACCGGACCAGGCGTCACCTCTATATAAAGGGACGACCCGGCGATGGTTCAAGGACAAGCAACAATCAATCCGTCGAGACGCAGGCAAAGCGAATCCGCTCCCTGTAAACCGACGCCCAAGCAATACCAAACCAACTAGACGTAGGCTTTTACCTTCTCGAAGGGGCCGAACTAGTATAAATCCTTTGTGTCCTTTGTGTGCCATGAATCCTTTCAAGCTAACCCGTGCGATGGTTCCATCATCAAGTCCGCTAAACCGGACATCTGCCGTGTTAATTCCACGACACCTCCTGACCATAGAGGTGGTTTGAGAGGTAATCATCAGTGAACTGCTTTGGAAAGGCCTGAAAACAAGGATGTGCATAAATATCTTCTCTATATTGGAAATGGGGCAAATGAATAAAAAAAGGCAAGGTATAATAGTTAGTACCATCTTGTAGTGAATTGATGTCTTCTTCATTGTGCAGACAAATATCTTATTGTTTTTTGTCGCAAATTTCTTTATCCTAACCATCTTTCCGAATTTCTTGATTTGATTGATATTCATGGACAACTCATTTCCCCATATGCAAAAAGGGTCGAACAGTGGGTCAAAACCTCTGACAGCAGGACCTGCATGTGCAAGACCAAATTGTTAAAAACCAAAATATTAGAATGGTTCCTGCAATTGCACAATAATGTTCTATTAGACAACGGACCATGCACGTTCTAACCTCGACTGTAAACCTCAGTGCTTCCCCTTGTTTCCCTGCAACACATATAAGGTAGTTAGTCATCAGGTTAAGTAAGGGTTCACATGCTATCAGTAAAATATGTTGATGAAAAATAAGCACATTGCAGATTCATCAGATTAATTGAAGCCACACGGAAAACCCATTTACCCAAACCAAGCATGATTAAGAACTAGGAAATATAGCACTTGTATATGTTTCTCATGTATTAAGTGCAGCCAGATTCGATTTATTCCTCAGATGCACAACAATACAAAATTCTACCCACGAAAATTGGACATCGCATTGCAGAATTGAACCAAGCAGTTAACTAAACACCACAACAAATGAACCAAACATTAACTGAGCACCACATTGCACGATATAACATACTCCTAATAGAAGATCAAGGAGTTAACCAAACAATTAACTATAGCCAATTATAGCAATTGTATTTGTTTCTAATGTATTTACTACAACCAAATTCAATTTATTCCTCACATGGTATACAATAACAGAATGCACCCACAATTTTGTAAAGATAAATTCGATTTATTTCTCACATGGAAGACAATACAGAATTGCAGCCTGAAGAATTGAACATCACATTTGCAGAATTGAACCAAACAGTTAACTGAAGACGACAACTAATTAACAAAACAGTTAATAAGTGAGCACCACATTGCACGACATATAGAACATATACACAAGAGCAACAGATTGCATGGTGAAATTAGATAGCACAATTCACTAGAATTTGTGAAGGAAAGGCAGGAGCAGCACACGCAATGGGTAAACCGAGCATGCTAAACTGGCGTAGCTAGCAATTTGCAAGGTGCTCCTTCAAGATCTGGGGGTCGGCACGAATGTCAGCCATCGGGACCTCATCCGCACGTGCGGCCGCGATTTGCTTCTCCGCCGCCAAAATGCTCCTTCAGGTCCTGGCTATATTGCGTGCACCATGGCTTAGGCCGGCGCTTTTTTGGTGGAGGGGTCGATGATTTGGGTGGAAGGTGTCGCGCTCGCGCCAGCGGTCGGGGCATGTGGGATGTGGAAGGAGGAGGAGGATGGGGGTCGGGTGTGGATTACCTGCCTGGATAGAGGAGGCCGAGTCTTGATAACCCACAAGTGTAGGGGATCAATTGTAGCCTCTTTCGATAAGTAAGAGTGTCAAACCCAATGAGGAGCTAATGGCAGAACGAATATTCCCTCAAGTTCTATCGACCACCAATACAACTCTACGCATGCTTAACATTTACTTTACCTAGAACAAGTATGAAACTAGAAGTACTTTGTAGTTTTTGTGGGATAGGTTTGCAAGAATATAAAGAGCACGTAAATAAAGACTAGGGGCTGTTAAGATAAAGAAACAATAAAGTTAATATAGCGAGTGTGGAAAAGTGGTGGTAGGAGTTGCGAAATTGCCTCTAAGCAATTGACTACGTTACTAGACCGATAACAAGTTTTATGCGGGAGAGGCCACTCCTAGCATGTCATCCCTTACTTGGAATTCTGTGCACTTATGATTGGAACTATTAGCAAGCATCCGCAACTACTAACGTTCATTAAGGTAAAACCCAACCATAGAATTAAGATATATTGATCCCCCTTCAATCCTGTATGCATCAATTTCTACGCTAGGTTGAAGCTTCTGTCACTCTTGCCCTCCAATACATAGTCCTATCAACATACAACTAACCCTATGGTGTGCTCCATGCACGCGCTCATATGATGGGCACCAAAGGACAGCAACATAACCACAAGCAAATTAAATCAATCATAGCAATTCACCAATCACCGATAGGACAACGATAATCTACTCAGACATCATAGGATGGCAACACATCATTGGATAATAATATGAAGTATAAAGCACCATGTTCAAGTAGATGGTACATCGGGTTGCGGGAGAGTGGACCGCTATATATAGATGGGGGAAGGTGATGGAGATGTTGGTGAAGATGACGGATGTGTTGGTGTAGATCGCCGTCAGACGATGATGGCCCCGGTGGCACTCCGGTGCCACCGAAAGCGAGGGGGAGAGAGCCCCCCTCCTTCTTATTATTCCTTGAACTTCTCCCTAGGTGGGAGAAGGGTTTCCCCTCTGGTCCATGGCCTCCATGGTGGCGGAGGGGCGAGAGCCCCTCCGAGATTGGATTTGTCTCTCTGTCTCTCTCTGTTTCTGCGTTCCCAGATTCTGGCCCTTCACCGTTTCTTATATTCCCGGAGATCCGTAACTCCGATTGGGCTGACTTTTTGACACAATTTTTATTCGGATATTAGCTTTCTTGCGGCGAAAGAAGGACATCAACCGCCTTACGGTGTGGCCACGAGGGCCCAGGGCGCACCTACCCCTGGTGGGCGCGCCCCCTGCCTCATGGCCCACTCGGGCATCGTCTCATGTTGGTTCCGCTTCCCAAAATTCACATATATTCCAAAAAAATCTCTGTCCGCTTTTATTCCGTTTGGACTCCGTTTGATATGGGTATTCTGCGAGACAAAAAACATGCAACAAACATGAACTGGCACTGGGCACTGGATCAATATGTTAGTCCCAAAAAATAGTATAAAAAGTTGCCAAAAGTATATGAAAGTTGTAGAATATTGGTATGGAACAATAAAAAATTATAGATACGACGGAGACGTATCAGCATCCCCAAGCTTAATTCCTGCTCGTCCTCGAGTAGGTAAATGATAAAAAAGATAATTTTTTATGTGGAATGCTACCTAGCATAATCTTGATCATGTAATCTAATCATGGCATGAATATTAAGACACGAGTGATTCAAAGCAATAGTCTATCATTTGACATAGAAGAATTTAATACTCGGGCATCCCAACAAATAATCAAGTATTTCAAAATATCAATGCTAATGAACGTTATCCCTACAAAATCATATAGTCTTTTATGCTTCCCTTTGCTTAACACAAGTACCACTCATGCCCATCCCGGTGTCAGCCAAGCAATTGTTTTCATACTTTATTTTTTTTCGAACTTTTTCAACTCTTCATGCAATACATGAGCGTGAGCCATGAATATAACACTATGGGTGGAATAGAAGGTGGTAGTAGACAAAAGTAGGGAGAAAGTCTCACATCGACCAGGCGTATTAATGTGCTATGGAGATGCCCATCAATAGATATCATTGTGAGTGAGTAAGGATTGCCATGTAACGGATGCACTAGAGTTATAAGTGTATGAAAGTTAAAAAGAAAACTAGTGGGTGTGCACCAACTTGCTTGCTCATGAAGACCTAGGGCATTTGAGGAAGCCCATCGTTGGAATATAGAAGCTAAGTTCTATAATGAAAATCCCCACTAGTATATGGAAGTGACAACATAGGAGACTCTCTATCATGAAGATCATGGTGCTACTTTGAAGCACAAGTGTGGAAAAAAGATAGTAGCATTGTCCCTTTTTTTTTCTTTTTCTTTTTCTTTTTTTTGGGCCTTCCTTTTTTTATTTGGCCCTTTTTGTTTTTGGCCTTTTTTCTTTTGGCCTTTCTTTTTTTCTTTTTTTTCTCAAGGGACAATGCTCTAATAATGATGATCATCACACTTATATTTACTTACAACTTGATACTAGAACAAAAATATGACTATATATGAATGTCTCCAGCGGTGTACCGGGTTGAGCAATGATCTAGCGTAGCCATGACATCAAAAAACGGACAAGCCATGGAAACATCATGCTAGCTATCTTACAATCATGCAAGGCAATATGACAATGATGGTGCGTGTCATAATAAACGGAACGGTGGACTTACATGGCAATATATCTCAGAATGGCTATGGAAATGCCATAATAGGTAGGTATGATGGCTGTTTTGAGGAAGGTATATGGTGGGTGTATGGTACCGACGAAAGTTGCCCAGTACAACAGAGGCTAGCAATGGTGGAAGGGTGAGAATGCGTATAATCCATGGACTCAACATTAGTCATAAAGAACTCACATACTTATTGCGAAAAATCTATTAGCCCTTGAAACAAAAATACTACGACGCATGCTCCTAGGGGGGAGGTTGGTAGGACTTAATAATCGCGCGCCCCCGACCTTCACGCAAAGATAAAGAATCAAAATACAATGCGCGACAATTTGGTTACATAGTTAGGAGACATACGTGCATGCTTCGGGAATCACAAACCTTAACACCAATATTTTTAATAGACCACACTCATTCACTAGTACCTCCCACATATTAGCATCTCTATATCGCAAAACTATTGCAAGGAATCAAACAGATCATATTCAGCGATCTACAAGTTTATGTAGGATTTTATGACTGACCATGTGAATGACCAATTCCTGTCAACTCTCTAAATAGATATAAGTGAAGAAAGAGAGTTTTAATTCTTTCTACAAAAGTTATGCCCATGCTCTAACAATTATAAGTGAAGCAAAAGAGCATTCTACAAATGGCGGTTTTCTATGTGAAGAGAAACAAGCAATCCAAACTTCAAATGATATAAGTGAAGCACATGAAGTATTCTATAAAGCCATACTCAAAAGATATAAGTGAAGTGCAAAGAGCATTCTATAAATCAACCAAGGACTATCTCATACCAGAATGGTGCATTTATTAAAAGAAAAAGAAAAAGCACACGACGCTCCAAGCGTTTACACATATCATGTGAACGAAACGAATCCGAAAACATACCACTTTTTGAAGAAAGATGGGATGCCTTCCGGGGCATCCCCAAGCTTAGATGCTTGATTCTCCTTGAATATTTACTTGGGGTGCCTTGGGCATCCCCAAGCTTGAGCTCTTGCCTCTCCTCATTCTTATCACATCGAGACATCCTCGGTCTTCGAACACTTCATCCACACAAAACTTAACCAAACTTTTAGTGGCGGGGTTAGTGCATATGATCAATAAAATCCCATCATGTACTGCTCTAACATTATTGTATAATTATAAACAAACATTATCCACTGTATGCTATCACAATTCTATGGCCCCAAGTCAAGGAGGCATCAATAAGAATTCAAACATATGCAAATAATGAAGCTATAACAGCAATCTGTGAAAACAGGACAGTCTGTAGTAATCTGAACATTAACCATAGTTCTGTAACCCACACAATTATGGAAAAATTAGAAAAAATCAACAATTTGTATAGCAAGACTTTGCAAAAAGTTTCAGATCCTTTCGACGTTCCAGCAAAAAATGTAAAATCGTGCACTACAGCCAAAGTTTTTGATTTTGCACCACACAAACCAACAAGCAGTTTAACCATCTTAAAGGAAACTCTTGGCACATTATTTTTATAATACAAGGGATTTGTACAAGGGGATAATTATTTTTATTGAAAAGTTTCTGTAATCAAGGTTCACGAAGTTTCCATGGGCATGAACAAAGTTCAAGGCTAGCTCCCACTTTAACAATGCTCGTCTTTCTCACTTTCGCTTTTCTTTTTGAAAAGGTTTTAGGTTCCCCTCTTTATTTTTTTGTTTTTAAACTTTATAAAAGCACTCAACAGAAGCAAATGACTCTCTAAAACTTCCGGGTTGTCTCCCTGGCAGCGCTTTCTTTAAAGCTATTAAGCTAGGCATATAGTGCTCAAGTAATGGATCGACCCGGATCCCAAGGTATATCAAAGCCAATTTTAATTAGCAATGATTTGGCATTTAGTAGTGAGCACAAAGTGATATGTGTCATGCAAAAACAAAGTCTAACTCTCTTCCTATGCATAGGCATGTCATACAAGAAAAATTCATGCACATCAAGTAAAGGCCAATGCATAGTATAAGCAGTTTCTTGCAATTTTATCGTGTTGGAAACATAGAGAGGCGGAGATGTAGTTCCTCTCTAATAATAATTGCAAGTAGGAGCAACAATCACATGCATATTATACTCATCAAAATCATCATGTGTAACGAGAAAAGGCAACCCATCAATATAATCCTTAATAAGTGCAAACTTCTCCAATATAGTGTAGTTTGGATAATTCGAAGAGATAATAGGACTATCATGCATGGGTACAATAGCAACAATCTCATGTTTAACATAAGGTACTATAGAAAGTTCATCTCCATAAGCATAATTCATATTGGCATCTGGGCCACAAGCATAGCAAGCATCATCAAAAAGGGATATTTCAAAAGAATCCAAGGGATCATAGCAATCATCATAGCATTCGTCCTTCGGTAAGCACGAAGGGAAATTAAACAATGTATGAGTTGAAGAGTTACTCTCATTAGAAGGTGGGCATGGGTAGCTAATCTGTTCTTCCTCCTTTTGTTCTTCGCTCTCCTCGTCATCTTTTTCATCCAATGAGCTCACAATGTCATTAATTTCTTCTTCCATAGACTCCCGCAAAATATTAGTCTCTTCTTGGACAGCGGAGTAATCCTCAATATATGGTTTAACATCGGCATTAGAAGCATAATTATCATAACAATATTTAGATATGGAAAAAAATTCCGATTTGTAAAGAGTATCATCATACTTTTCAATCAAAGAAGCAATTTCATAAGCACCCTTAAAAGCAACAAATTCTTCAATTTGTTGAACATCATAGTAACTATAAACACCCTTAGCATATGAAGATACAATTCCATTATCACTAAACTCACATTGGTAGGGAAGGTGTTTCTTAGGGTCTTCAGAACAACAAGTAAAATCATATATTTCACATAAATTCCAAGCATAGCATTGCAAACGATGAATTTGATCCAGTAAAAGTTTCCCTTCTTGAGATAAATGGTGTCGCACATAACAAGGATGCTCATCTAAAGATTTTCCCTCAACTAAGCTAGTTGGGGTTTCAACACGAGCACATAGGGATCGAAGATGATCCAAGTAAAAAGCTTCAGGAGTGTGAAAGATTTTGAGTGGTTCTTCAACCATTGGTTTAGTAGGTACCACTATTTTTTGGTATTTTGCATTTCCTACCCATAACTAAAGATAGAAAACAACTTAGAACAACAAATAAATTCTACTTAGTGATAAAGCAAACAAGCACACATGAGAATATTCACCACACGCTATTGCTCCCCGGCAACGGCGCGAGAAAAAGGTCTTGATAACCCACAAGTGTAGGGGATCGGCTGTATCCTCTTTCGATAAGTAAGAGTATCGAACCCAACGAGGAGCTAAAGGCAGAACAAATATTCCCTCAAGTTCTATCGACCATCGATATAACTCTACGCACACTTAACGTTTACTTTACCTAGAACAAGTATGAAACTAGAAGTACTTTGTAGTTTTTGTGGGATAGGTTTGCAACAATATAAAGAGCACGTAAATAAAGACTAGGGGTTGTTAAGATAAAGAAACAATAAAGTTAATATAGCGAGTGTGGAAAAGTGGTGGTAGGAGTTGCGAAATTGCCCCTAAGCAATTGACTACGTTACTAGACCGATAGCAAGTTTTATGTGGGAGAGGCCACTGCTAGCATGTCATCCCTTACTTGGACTTCTATGCTCTTATGATTGGAACTATTAGCAAGCATCCGCAACTACTAACATTCATTAAGGTAAAACCCAACCATAGCATTAAGATATATTGGTCCCCCTTCAATCCCGTATGCATCAATTTCTACGCTAGGTTGAAGCTTCTGTCACTCTTGCCCTCCAATATGTAGTCCTATCAACATACAACTAACCCTATGGTGTGATCCACGCGCGCGCTCATATGATGGGCACCAAAGGACAGCAACATAACCACAAGAAAATGAAATCAATCATAGCAATTCACCAATCACCAATAGGACAATGATAATCTACTTAGACATCATGGAAACACATCATTGGATAATAATATGAAGCATAAAGCACCATGTTCAAGTAGAGGGTACATCGGGTTGCGGGAGAGTGGACCGTTGTAGATAGATGGGGGAAGGTAATAGAGATGTTGGTGAAGATGACGGAGTTGTTGGTGTAGATCGCCGTCAGACGATGATGGCCCCGATGGCACTCCGGTGCCACCGGAAGCGAGGGGGAGAGAGCCCCCTCGTTCTTTTTCTTCCTTGACCTTCTCCCTAGGTGGGAGAAGGGTTTCACCTCTGGTCCATGGCCTCCATGGCGGCGTAGGGGCAAGAGCCCCTCGGAGATTGGATCTGTCTCTCTGTCTGTCTCTGTTTCTGCGTTCCCAGATTATGGCCCTTCACCGTTTCTTATATTCACGGAGATCCGTAACTCCGATTGGGCTGATGTTTTGACACGATTTTTATCCGGATATTAGCTTTCTTGCGGCGAAGGAAGGGCATCAACCGCCTTACGGTGTGGCCACGAGGGCCCAGGGCGCGCCTGCCCCTGGTGGGCGCACTCCCCTGCCTCGTGGCCCACTCGGGCATCGTCTCATGTTGGTTCCGCTTCCCAAAATTCACATATATTCCAAAAAAATATCTGTCTGTTTTTATTCCGTTTGGACTCCGTTTGCTATGGATATTCTGCGAAACAAAAAACATGCAACAAACAGGATCTGGCACTGGGCACTGGATCAATATGTTAGTCCCAAAAAATAGTATAAAAAGTTTCCAAAAGTATATGAAAGTTGTAGAATATTGGCATGGAACAGTCAAAAATTATAGATACGACGGAGACGTATCACCGAGCAGCGTGAAGGAGGGTCACTGGCGAGGAGGCGGCGGCGCTGCAAGCAAGGAGTGAGGGTTTCAACTTGGAAAGGAAGGTAGAAAGATGGCAAATGTGGCTTTTGGTAAGGGGGAGGGGCGGGGAGGTAGATATTTTCGCGGAAGCTGAAAATTTGGAATCGCTTCAGCCAAAAAACTGGTGTGTAAAGTGTCATCATACATGGTCCCTTATTGAGAACTCTGCACGATATGTGGACATCACAAATGATTCAGATAGCTTAACCCGTGTGTGATGAGTTTGAACGTCAAAAGTTTTGGTTCGAATTTCCATGGTTACAGTGGTCATTCACGTCATTGCATAATTTGGGTACACAAAGGAGACTACAGCACACCCACACTTCTTAATTGAGCAAGTTCAGCAATTAAACAGAGCTAGCTGACCTAAACATTACTCTAAAAAATTAAAGACCGGCGCTCTTAATTAAACAAAACAAAGAGTACTACTACGGCTGGTGCTTGTCGATCTCTGCTGCCGCCTCCATGTCCAGCTCGCGCCCGACGGTCTCCTTGGGAAGGGGCTCCATGGCATCCATCGCACCATACTCGGCAAGCATCTCGCCATCCGCATCCGCCGTCTCTTTGGAAAAGGCCGCCACGAGCTGGGTGTGGGCGGACGCGATCTGGGCTTCGACGGGCTCCGTCGTCGCAAGGTATGTGACAGAGGAACGGACGGCTGCTCGAATGCTCTCGACGATTGCCAGCTCTTCGGCCGTGGGTTGCCGACTGTTGTCGGAGAAGCCTCGTTCGATTCGTGCGGTGACCGCCAGGAGCTAGGCATGGGCGGCCTCGACATGGTCGTGGGCGGCCTCCATCAGGGCTAAGGCCGCTGCTGCAGAATGGACAGCTGATGTGCCGCTCTCGCCAGTTGCTATCCCCGAGGCAAATGGTTCTGCCGCCACCTGAGAAGCAACAGCGGCCGCTTGGGCTGCCTTTGCCGCCCGGTCGCAAATTGCGGCCGCGCTCATGCACATTGTTAGCACGCGCATGGCGGCTGCGGCCGCGCTCTCGCCGGAGTGGGCCACCAAAGTTGCCCTCACAACGCGGTTCCACGTGCCCATCTTTCACCGGCGACGATTGAATAGTGAAATGATATTTGGGGAGCAAGCTAGTGTGCTTGAGACGTCGGCTGTGGACTGTAGGCGAGGAACCTTCTCGCGTAAGCCTTAGGTGTACTATACACCGACGGTGCTCCAAGATATTTTGTACTACATCCCACATGGTTGTTGATAATAAATTGTGTGCGATCTACTTGATTGTTCATCTTGATTTGAATTACATAATGGGGTCCCAGTGGCATTGGATGGTGTTTGAATTGCTAGACCTTTTATCGGGAGTGAACATGCAACTATATGTGTGACGTAAAAGAATTGGAATTATTCAGGGTTCGTTTGAACATTTTATACATTAAATTGGTTTTCTAGCCATTTGAGGTGAACAATTCAAATTTGAACTACATGCACATGCTCAAGTGCATATAAATTGGTTGAAAAGTCAAATATGTGTCCTTAGGTGCATGTTTAGGTCCCATGCAGGAAATGGGAATGAATTTCGAACACCGGGGCACCGTTGATTGCTGGCAAAACATTGAGATGCCTGGTTTTTAAATTCTAGTAAATCCAAAACTCGTCTGAAATTCATGAAACTTGGCATGCTATCATGGAGCGACATCAACATGCCGTTGTACAAATTTTTTCCCATTGGGGCAGGTTTGGGTATATCCTTCTCACAAACCGGAGCTTCTCACAACAAGCATGATGGTTTTCGGTAGGGAACATCCCACCTTTGGGGACGAAACGATGTCCATTGCCTCTTATTGCTTTCAAATTTTTTCTCGTGTCAACATAGAACAACAGGAGTGTTGTGTGAATTTTTGTGATTTTTCGGGGTTTGTTTGGGCATTTTTATGCATTAACTGAGTTTTTAATGCATTGTATGTGCATAATTCAAATTTGAACCATATGCACATGCTCCAGTGCATATAAATTGGTTGAAAAATCAAATCTATGTCCTTGGGTGCATGCTTAGGTCCCATGCAAGAAATGGGAATGAATTTCAAACACCGGGGCACCATTGATTGCCGGCAAAACCATTGAGATGCCTGGTTTGTAAATTCTAGTAAATCCAAAACTCGTCTGAAATTCATGAAACTTGGCATGCTATCATGGAGCGGCATCAACATGTCGTGGTACAAATTTTGTCCCATTTGGGGCAGGTTTGGGTATATGCTTGTCACAAACCGGAGCTTCTCACAACAAGCATGATGCTTTTTTGGTAGGGAACATCCCACCTTTGGGGGCGAAACAACATCCATTGCCTCTTATTGTTTCAAAAAAAAATTCTCATGTCAACATAGAACAACAGGAGTGTTGTGTGGATTTTTGTGATTTTTCGGGGTTCGTTTGGACATTTTTATGCATTAACTGAGTTTTGAATGCATTTATGTGCATAATTCAAATTTGAACTACATGCACATGCTCCAGTGCATATAAATTTGTTGAAAAATCAAATTTGTGTCCTTGGGTGCATGCATAGGTCCCATGCAAGAAATGGGAATGAATTTCAAACACTAGGGCACCGTTGATTGCCGGCAAAACATTGAGTTGCCTGGTTATTAAATTCTAGTAAATCCAAAACTCCTCTGAAATTCATGAAACTTGGCATGCTATCATGGAGCGGCATCAACATGATGTGGTACAAATTTTGTCCCATTTTGGGCAGGTTAGGGTATATGCTTCTTAGAAACCGGAGCTTCTCACAATACACATGATGCTTTTCGGTAGGGAACGTCAAACCTTTGGGGCCGAAATGATATCCATTGCCTCTTATTGCTTTCAATTTTTTTCTCATGTCAACATAGAACAACATGAGTGTTGTGTGAATTTTTGTCAATTTTTGGGGTTCGTTTGGACATTCTTATGCATTAACTGAGTTTTCAATGCATTTATGTGCATAATTTAAATTTGAACTACATGCACATGCTCCAGTGCAGATAAATTGGTTGAAAATCAAATATGTGTCCTTGGGTGCATGCTTAGGTCCCATTCAAGAACTGGGAATGTATTTCAAACACCAGGGCACCGTTGATTGCCAGCAAAAGATTGAGATGCCTGGTTTTTAAATTCTAGTAAATCCAAAAAAATTAACCAATTACGTGACGTCATGTGTCTTGGTTTTAATGGCTGTAGGAGGTGCCGTGCGGACAGCTGCTTCACCTTGACTGAACGGGAGGCGTGCAAACGCCGTCCGGTGCGCAGGCTGACCGAGAGGGGTGCAAGCTGTGCTCGAGTGCGTAGGCTCACCGGGAAGCTTGCGAGTTGTACGCTGCGCAGGCTCACTGGGAAGCAAGCCCTTCGACTTCCATGGCCGCCTGCCTTGCTCGCATCCTCTCCATTAGTGGCCCCCAAGCCGTAGTTTAATTCACTTTTTAAATATAAAACACTCATCGCAAACGTTTTAGTTAGAACACCCGTATGCAAACCGACAGCTTCCCCAGGAAGCCAAGAGAAAATGTGTCGAGCAGGATTTCTGCAGCTCTTGATCGCAAACGTTTTACATAGAACACTCATATGCAAAGTGAGAGCAGCGCAGGATTTGTGCATCCCTTCAACACAAACGGTTGTTTTGGATGACCCGTGTGCAACCACGTACAAACAATTTGGTAAGATTTGTCAATCCTTATAACACTGCGATTTGTCAAATTATGAAGCTAAAAATCACTAGTAGTATCTAATTTTTGCAACTAAAATTCAGTAATTAAGCATAGATTAGATTCATAGATTAAGCTGTCGTTCTTAATTTATACAAACAGTTCAACTCGACAGCTAAACCGACCAAACTTTTCCACAATTGTTGCCAACCACATACTGAAATAACTAGTTCAACTATATATACTAGCTAATTTTAAGTACGTTGTACATTTCCACCACATCTATAGTCAGATGAACTGAACAAAATAGACCCTAAAAACTACTACTACTGCGGAGGGGCTTTGTACTACTTCTGGCTACCTCTCCTCTACTGAGCGCACTCAGTAAGAGGCGGAGGAGGAGGAGCCTACCGACGAGCTGGGCAATCGCAATGCGGTGCCTGCCGCTAATGTAGCTTCAACGATGCTCACCTCAAACGCCCTCTGCCGCTCCAGACGACCCCTCTCGAAGCGGTGGTTCTCCTCGTAGATCTCCTGATTCCTCGCCTCTGAGGCGGTAAGGCTCTTTGCATGCTCGACGAGTCGCTCCTCCTCCTCCCGCAGGAACTTGGTGTAGCGCGCAAGGTCGTTGTCGCACGTGCGGGCATCCACCTCCACCTCCTGCCTTCGGGTGGCGGTGGCTGATACGTCCATTTTGCATCATGCTTATAAGTTGATATTTATTGCATTATGGGCTGTTCATACATGTTTTGTCACAATACTTATGCCTTTTCTCTCTTATTTTGCAAGGTTTACATGAAGAAGGAGGAATGTCGGCAGCTGGAATTCTGGGCTGGAAAAGGAGCAAACTCTGGAAACCTATTCTGCACAACTCCAAAAGCCCCGAAACTCCACAGAACATTGTTTCGAAAAATATAAAAAATATCTGGCGAAAGAAACCCACGAGAGGGGCCACAGGCTGGCCTCGAGGGCGGGGGGCACGCCCCCCTTCCCAAGGCGTGCCCCCTGCCTCGAGGGCCAGCCGGTGAGACCCCCTGCCCATCTTCTCCTATATGAAGCGTTTTGACCTGGAAAAAATCAGGAGGAGGCTTTCGGGACCAGACGCCGCCGTCTCGAGGCGGAACCGAGGCGGAAACCAATCTAGGGCTTCGGCAAAGCTGTTCTGCCGGGGATACTTCCCTCCGGGAGGGGGAAATCGTCACCGCCGTCATCACCAAAAACTCTCCCATCTTGGGGAGGGCTATCTTCATCAACATCTTCACCAGCACCATCTCCTCTCAAACCCTAGGTCATCTCTTGTATCCAATCTTTGTACCCAAACCTCAGATTGGTACCTATGGGTTGCTAGTAGTGTTGATTACTCCTTGTAGTTGATGCTAGTTGGTTTATTTGGTGGAATATCATATGTTCAGATCCATTATGCATATTAATATCCCTCTGATCATGAACAATATTTTGTCTTCTGAGTAGTTACTTTTATTCATGAAGACATGGGAGAAGTCTTGCTATTAGTAGTCAGGTGAATTTGCTCTTCGTTCGATATTTTGATGAGATGTATGTTGTCTCTCCTCTAGTGGTGTCATGTGAACGTCGACTACATGACACTTCACCATTATTTGGGCCTAGAGGAAGGCATTGGGAAATAATAAGTAGATGATGGGTTGCTAGAGTGACAGAAGCTTAAACCCTAGTTTATGCGTTGCTTCGTAAGGGGCTGGTTAGGTTTACCTTAATACTTCTTTTGTAGTTGCGGATGCTTGCATTAGAGGTTAATCATAAGTGGGAGGCTTGTCCAAGTAAGGGCAACACCCAAGCACCGGTCCACCCACATACCAAATTATCAAAGTACCGAACGCGAATCACACGATCGTGATGAAAACTAGCTTGACGATAGAGAAACTGCTTGAAAATCCCTATACAAGAGACGGAACACTTGTAACACCCCAGATGTAACACCTTCCATTAATGGCAATATATGAAACGTTGACTTCATCAATTCCATTCTGGGCTCTTCTTTCATTTCGGGTTTCTTCGTTTTGTCGTGTGCATGTGTGCATTTCATCCATGTCATGTTATCATGTGCATTGCATTACATTCGTGTTGTCACTTGCACCCGGTTCCAGTCGCCTCTTCTGGTTGTCCGTTTCGAGTTCCGACACTCACACACGTGCCCGCGGCACCCCCGAGTCCTTATTTCGTGTGTGGCTGTGTAATATTCCCGGAATGAGGTGAGACTTGTCGTGCGTTGTTGTTTTGGTACGTGTAGGCCGCCTGTCAAGTTTCATCGCGTTTGGAGTTCGTTTGGTACTCCAACGGTTAACCTTGTGGGCTAAAAGCACCTCTTCCTTTTGGCCCAAGACCACCTCCACAACATCCCACTAACCTAGCACAACCACTCCCATCCTCTCGGTCGTCGGATCGTGAACGTGTGGGCGAAAACTGCTCCCCATTTGGAGTCTCCTAGCTCCCTATGCCTATAAAAATGTCCCCCACGTCCATTTTTGCGGACGAAACCCTAGCCCGAGCTCCTCCACCGCCGCCGGACACGTCCGGATCGCGCCGGACGCGCCCGGCCAGTCCCGTCGCGCCACGTCGCCTCCTCCGCCTCCAGCCTCCCACCGCGGGCCCGCTCGGCCCAGCGTAGGCCCGCCGGCCCGCATCGCCCGTCCCCGCCGCCGGCGTGCGCCTCCCGCTCCCCACCGCCTCGGCCGCCGCCCG